>JARYHS010013630.1:123337285-123416703 GCA_031002005.1 Vandiemenella viatica | reverse complement strand
AATAGCCAATTTGGCTTATGAAATCGTCACCATCGTTGTGGTACCACTCAAGGAAAGTCAATGCACTGCCTAAGCGTTTGGTTTTGTGCACATCTGGTAACATTTTCTTTACCCAACGTGAGCACAATTTTCGGTAATTCAAGTGCTCGGTCACAATGCCATACAAAACACTACGAGAAACATTAGGAAAGTCATCACACAACGAGGAAATCGTAAAGCGTCTGTTTTCTCTCACCTATTGTCCACTTTCTGCACCAAACTTTCATTAACGACCGAAAGGACGCCCACTCCGTTGTTTATCATGCACATTTGTGCGGCCATCTTTAAATGCTCTCACCCACTTTCTCACCATTCCATCACTAATAATGTTTTTCCGTAAACTTCACAGATCTCACGATGAATATCGATCGGTTTTAGGCCTTTAGCACAAAGTCGGCGGGGCTCACGATTATCGGAGGCATCTTAAACACTCAGTGTACAACGTAAACAAGGAAGAATTAGACTGTAATGGTGTCAGTGCGTAGGCAAGAGATGCAGGTACCCAGTGCACATGCGCGGAACGCCAACCGTAGCACTGCAGCCACGGTGTGACAAAACGGTACTTACTTAAAAAATACACCTCGTATTTCTCAATATAGTCTCCCTGAACACTGATACACTCAGTCCAACGATTTTCCAAGTTCATAATACCATCCCTGAAGTGGCTTTCTGGAAGGCCTGCAAAATATCCATCTACAGCTGCAATCACCTCTTCATTTGAAGAAAAACGCTGACCAGCAAGAAAGTTTTTGAGTTTGGGAATAGATAGAAGTTGGAGGGAGCCAAATCTGAGGAATAAGGTGGATGCTCCAACATGTACTGCAGATCTCTTAATTTTCCCATTGCCAAAAGACTTTTGTGAGCAGGTGCATTGTCCTGATGAAAGATGATTTTCTTCTTGCTCAAACTGGGCCTTTTCTCACAAATTTTTTTCATCCAGGCTATCTAAAGATTGGAACAGTATTGTCCAGTTATTGTTTTACTCTTTTCAAGGTAATCAATGAAGAAAACATATCAAAAAACTGATGCTATCACCTTCCCTGCTGATGCAACCAACTTGGCCTTCTTTGGACCTGAACAACCAGCTTCTGTCCACTGTGCTGACTGCAGTTTTGATCGTGCCGTGTAGTGATGAACACATGTCTTATCCATAGTCATGAATCAACGCACAAAATCAGTTTTATCTTTGCTGAAACGCTCCAAACACTGTTCAGAAAATCTCATGCGGATGCTCTTTTGATCAACAGTGAGCAAATGCGGCACCCATCTTGCACAAAGCTTCTTCATATGCAATACTTCATGCAAAATGTATCCTACACATTCTTTTGATATCCCTACGGTCTCAGAAATCTCACGCACTTTTATTCGTCAATCATCCAAAACCATATCATGCACTTTCTGGATGATTTCTGGAGTTGTTGCACTTTTCGGACGTCCTTCACGTTCATCATCTTTGATACTGCTACGGCCATGTTTGAACTCAGCAGCCCATTTCATAACTGTCGAATATGAGGGAGAATAGTACCCATACACTTTTAAAAATCTTCCATGGATTTCAGATGGCGTTAAACCTTCTTTTACAAATAATTTTATGACTGCATGATGTAGAATGACTTGCAATTTCTTGCAGGCATGTCTGGCACATGCACCAACTTGCACGGAAAAAATCACTTGGGTAGTGCTACCATTTATGGTCGAGGCCGAGAACTTCTCAGACAGCCCTCGTATAGTGAACTATCACAAAGACATGTTATTGTTGAATTGTTTCTGGCACATTTCTTTAAGATTGTCCAAGTCAGCTTAATCAATGAGTAATCACAGCCCATCTTCAATATATTTTTATGTTGAAAACTATTTCCATTCCTTAAATTGTTTTTCTGCTTCATGATTACAACTGAGAAAATTTTTTAATGTAATTTAGCAGTTTTCCCATTTTTCTATAATATTCTCCATAGATTTCTTAATATGTTTGTGTACTTTCTGTAACTATCATTAAATCAACCTGTAGTGTGGTTTTAATTAAAAAGTTTTGTAATTCTAGCTGTTACCAAAAAATAGATTGATAATTTTCCTTTCTAGTTTTAATTTTTGGAGGATTATTTATATATTTTTTTTAATTCTATATTTTTTTCCTTTAACATGAATGCTGACTGTTTTCCTGAAAATATCACTTTTACTGAAAAAAAAATCTTTTTTTAACATACTAAAATTTGATCATGGATATTATCTTACTGAATTCAGTTAATCTGATGTTTCTAACATGGGATACAGAGTATTAGAACATACAATAATATGAACACCATGCGATAGAGTACGGGTTGTTGCATGTTGGCACCATTACTTCCGTGTGAATACTGCGACGTGCATGTACGGTGTAGTTGACACATCTTGTAGGTTATTGGTCAGGTTATTATACGCTTTGTTCTGTAACGGTTATAACAAGTGATCGGTGTAATGTTTGATCTATCAGACTTCAAAAGAGCGCAAATTGTTGGAGCTCGGTTGGTGGGAGCGTCTGTGACGAAATCAGCTGGATTGTTTAACGTCTCACAGGCGACAGTATCCACGCTAATGAAAGCATACACAAAACATGGTAAAACGTCTTCGGCGAAGAGGAGTAGTGGACGAAAACCAAAGTTAACCGACAGAGACCGATGAACATTAAAAACGACTGTAGCCAGACAACACAAAACTACTACGGCAAAAGTGACAGCAGAACTCGACACACACCTGACTAACACTGTTTTGACAAAAACAATACTGCAGGAGCTCCACAAAGCTAACATTCATTGAAGGGCTGCAATTTCAAAACCCATTATAACTGCAACCAACGCTAAGCTGCGAAACAAGTGATACCACGATCATAAAAACTGGACACTTGATGATTGAAAGAATGTGGTATGGTCCAATGAATCATTGTTCACATTGTTTATGTGTGGAGAACCCCAAAAGAAGCCTACGATTGAGATTCCTGTTCCTACAGTCAAGCATGAGGGAGGTTCCGTTATGGTTTGGGTGGCTATATCGTGGTATTCAGCTGGTCCTCTCATTCACATCACTGGCCGGATGACTGAGAATGAATATCTCGGCATTCTCAATGATGAAGTTCTTACTATGACTAGCATACCGGTGCCAAACACTGCCATCTTCCAAGATGATAATGCGGCTGTACACACATCCAAAAAGGTTCTGTTCTAGTTTGAGGAGCATCAGAATATCAACAAACATCTTCCCTGTCCAGCACAATCGCCAGACGTCAACATAATTGAACCGTTGTGGGGAGTTTTAGAGCAGAGTATAAGGAGCAGATTTCCACCTCCAACATCATTGAAGCAATTGGTGGATGCTTTTGTATGAGAATGGGACAACATTATGTTAGAAACTATTCAGACACTCTACATATCTATTTAGTGAAGAACTGCAGTTGTTCAACAAGCAAAAGGTGACCCAACACCCTATTAATAAATCAATAGTATGTAAATGTCAGGTGTTCATATTATTTTGTCCAACCCCTATAAAGCTGTGTTATTTTGTTACTTGTTAGGCAGTCTACACTCCTCACATACTATTAATTCTACTTAAATTCTATTTATCTATTTTTTAAGAAAATTCAAAAGATGTTCTTGGTTATTATTACACACAGACTGGTACCATTTTGAATTTAAGAAGCTTAAATGAAAAATTGGAGATACTGTCGTATTTGAAACAATTTCTAAAAAAAATTTAAATTTCTCAAATATAGATTTCCAAAATTATCCTCAACAAATAAATTTTTATTTTGGAAGAGAGGGATTATTCTGGCAGTAAATTTCAAAGTCGTTGGTACAGATCAATGTTTTAATGCTTCTTTTTTCTGTTATTGGTAACAATTAAAACACTTAAAGAGGCAAGTTTTCAGTAGGCATTACCTTTGTCTAAATCGTAGGGTGGAGAGGCGGATTTCCTGAGTTGGCTGCTTGTGAGGGGATAAAAATGTTGAACAAAGGGGTATGTACCAAAGATGAACTGGCTAGCTATGGCTGGTGTTTGTTGATAATAGTTAAAAATTACTAGTTTTCTTGGATGATATGAAAGCATAGAGAAAGTGTCTTGTATGTTTTCCTTATTACAATAATGAATGACTGAGATGAGGTCCTTAGGGAGCAACTAATATATTTTATGGAGTTCAGAGGTATGTGCTTATTATTAGTGGGAACTTAATTTTTCTGGGCGAGGGAAATAAAATTAACAACATGAGAGGCTAGAAATGTGCAAATATTGAGAGAAGCAGACCTCATGCAAGTACTAGGGGGGAAAGTATTTTGGATGTCTTCCTAATAAAATCTCACGATTAAGGAGAAATAAATAACTATGGAGAAAGATGTGTACAGAAACTACTTATCTTAGTAGAGAGATTGGTAACAAGGCAACAAAAAACCAAGACAGTAAGGATAACTTGAGATAACAAAGAATTAATAGCAGCAAGGATGAAATCTAAAGTTGTTAAGGAAGTGTCTATAAACTACGCGGCTCTGTCAAGGAAGGGGAGGAGGGGTTAGGTAGAAAGCTGTGCTGGGCTAAGTGGGAGTGGGGGGAGGGTTTTCTGAGCCAAGCTACATAGTTTTTCACTCATTTTATTTGCCAAAGTTAAAATACATAATAGTACATTGATATTTATTTTAATAATTTAATTATCTCCTTATTTTATATACCCTATATACTGAAAGTGCCATGCATGTGTGTGACTTGAAATTGTAAAGTCTGTATTGCATGCGGCTTGCACAGTTGAACTAACCAAAATGTGATGGTGCATTACGTGATGAAAAAAATTAGGCACACTGTACCTACATTCAGATTTGCTGTCAGATGTCACACGGAATTTTCCACTCCAGTGGCATTTATTATCGATTTGAAAGCAAGCTCTTTTGATTTGGATCACCACAACACTCCGATAAAACAATTCTGATCTTGTTCTATCAAGTGTGTTTCACTGTATCTTTAATTATAGTTCTCCCTGAAATGTTATTTCAAGTTCAAAGTGTAGTGTAAAGCTGGCTATGTGCGATAAACTGTATGAGGTTGATCGGAAATGTTTTTCCAGCAAATTTCCTATTTGCAAAACTGTGTCAATGAGCTATGGAAACATTTTAAGCAGGAAAAGAATCATTCCCATGTGATGTAGAAAAAGGGTGACAAAACTGCAGCAAAAGAAAACAAAAAATTGAAGCTTTTAGTTCTTTTCAGGTGGCAGGCGTAATTTGTTCTATTTTACCAGTTAATAAACAATTATGAAAGAGATTAGAACAATGGTTTTACTGACACTTCTAGAAGAAAAGGATAATATAATAATTGATCATTTGCAGGAGTAGCTATTGTCATCATTTTGTTCAGAATATTTATAATTATAGACAAGTATACAAAGCAAATACCAAATGTGTTCAGTAATTTTAAAGATAGTCTGGCAAGATAAATCATCTCAAAATGTCTCCTGTAAAAAAATGGAGTAAAAGCTATGTTCCCCATGCAGCAGGGGGGAAGATCAAGGCAAGAGTATTTGTGAGGTAACTTAAAAAATTATTTCAGTTTCATAGCTGCAAAATTGTAAAAGTTTAGGAATCAGAGGAAAACAATTTTTTTACGGCCAAACTATTGAAGCTACGAATTTTTTTTATAAGGATTAAAATTAACACTTTTTTATATATATAAATCTATCAACCATCAAAATTTCAGAACAATAGGAATATTTTAAGTTGTCAAGGTCAAAAAGATAATGCATGGGATCTGATATTTGATAAGTTTATCAGACTACTTTGGTGGGAACCCGGAAGTCTTCTACATATAGCAGCCCAGATTTTTCCTCGCCCCCAGTCTTCCAGATTCAGTTAGAGCGTGATTGCGCTTGTTTGTAGCATGAAGTGGGCACACAGGATGTAGGCTTTGGACATGCATGTGGAACTTTGAGGTTAGCGAGTGGCGATACTAAAACACCTCATGTGACTGTAAATTCACTTAGGGGTCGTGAGTTTGGTGTGTCTCAAATGTGTTACTCGAAGCTGCAAATAAAATTCTTTGGAGAAGATTTTCAATGCCAATTGAGTTTTGTGCCTTTGTTTCAAATTGAAGAATATAGTGATTAGCTACCAGAATATGTCAGTGACTTTTATTATCTGTAACCTTTCCAGCTTGGGGTTTAAATCAAGCCAGGTGGCAACCAAGTTAATGTAGCAAAGCATGAACTGAAGTTATCCTAGGCACTATCACGGTTATAACTAATACTGTAAGGGAACCAAGATAAATTGCTAGAATTAACATCTCCTAGCTAATATCCTCCTCCCCCCCCCTTTTCGGTTACAAGTGAAATTAAAGTTAGATGAAAATCTTTAGTAATGTTGGATAGTTAATATAATAAGCAACCACTCGTGCCACCACACATACACCCACCCCTCACAAATTGGTTTTCAGAAGTGGAATAGTAAACATGTGCGTGATTAAGTCTGAGAAATATGTGTTTAGTTGTGACCAACTTGCCGCAGTGAAAATTTGTTTTGTGATTAATAAGTCGTTGAGTATTGATTCTATTTTGTTGTGTATAACGTGGAGACTAACTGTAGGTATGTTGCGTGTCTTTACTAAAAAAGGGTGTCTGGAAATATTTTTTGCAAAAGATAAAAAATTATTTTAAGAGTTCGAAGTTGTTGTAGTTGAGCAAGGAGCAGAAGATGGCGGCGTGGCAACAGGTGGCGCTCACATTGGCGGACAGGTGGCAGCAGCGGAGAAGATGGCGACAGCGGATGCGCGCGCAACTCCAGCAATGAGCAGCAATATTAACATGGCCCCGAGATGAAGTAAACAAAGCAGCCGACGCCAGAATATGTGAAAGTAAGTGCATTTTAATCTCTTGTCAGTATGTAGGGACATCTCTATAGTTAAGAGCATTGTAAAAGATAATGTAATCGAGTTTGTTCACAAGTAAGGGTACCCAAGCAAGTAGTGTGCATCTGTGGCTTGTCGGGAGTGCGTATTTGAAATCTGTACTAAAGTAAGTGGCAACAGGCGAGCATGACCTATTCGCGCGTAGTGAGGTAATAAGTTGTATTTGTGTAAAAGGCGCGACAGTTTGAGAAATCCCTCCAGGGCACGAAGTGTAACAAGGTGAACATATGAGATGAAAAATGATGTAAGATGCAAATGAAGTTATACGACAGTAGACTAAATTTTTCGATATTGTGGATTTGGTTAACTAATTTTGTGAAACTTCCTTTAGAGTGTAAACACGCAGGTGTTTCCTTTTCAGAAGTTAAATGGCAAAACACAGATCTAATGTTGTATGTGAGGGAGTCATGACCCGAAATGCAACTGCAATTCAGATCTACTAGCTTGTCACATCTTAGTTTGCAAGTTGGAAAACGTGCTGGCATATTAACAATCTATTTCCATAGGTTAAGCTAACACTGTTCGTTGTTTTTCTTTTGTGTATGGTTTTAAAATTATCGCCATTGAAGGGTAGAGCTACAAGTGGCTTAATGGTGTAATACTAAGTCTATTGGTCAAGTTGAAGGGAATGTAAAGCATCAGTAGTGGTTAAGTGGTAGTGGTTCACCCAGGTGGTTTGTTGAGGTTACACAGAGATTATGAGTTGTATTGTCTAAGGATGAATAACAGAAATGTGTCTACATAATGTTACCTTCAGGCAACTGTGGTATTTAGTGAAGTGTGGTGCCCCGCGAAGCATGCATGTAGTGATGAGTCATACGGCCCTATGTGGAAATGAGAAATATTTGAGAGGAGAGAGGGTTATGAGTTGATGAATGTGTTGTGTAGTCAGTAAGTCTCGCAGGAACAGGAGTAGGAACAGGAACAGAGTAAGTATAATGGTGTAATAATTGTTGTGTTGGCCACTAGTGAGAATATTTGTTGTATATGGAGTAATGTAATGAAGGCATTCCTAGACAGAGTTTGACATGATTTATAGTAGCAGCCACCAGTAAGTGAGTAATGAGCGATTTTGATTTTGAAGGCACACATGATTTTGGTTATGTTTTGGGTTTTGCTTGCTTGGTTATATTAGTAATGTGTTGTAATGTTGTGTACACTGGTGATGTAAATTGATGTAATTTGGTGAAGTTATAATGGGTTTAGTGATGACGGTCATACTTAGTATACCATATCATGCTGTGTGCAGATATGTCATCACATGTTGAAGTATAAGTAAGTCTGTGGTGTTGATGGCAGTTAGGATATTTATTTGTGTTTGATTGAGTTAAGATCTGATCTGTTACAGTGCAAGTAGAGAATTGTTATGTGTTTGTGGTAAAAGAGTGGACAGCTGATGTTAAGTGGACTCTGGTCATAAAAGAAGTTGCAAGTTAAATTATTGTTATTGAGATGTGATGCAACTGAAGTTCCCCATGTAAGGTAGGAAAAGTATTTTATTATATAGTGGTCAAGATTGCCCATGTGAAACTGTTGATATGTGGTATAGAAATTTGTACAGTCTTTAAGTGAGTGATAGTACACCACCGATATCCAGGTATCGTAACGACTGAGTTTCTATTTAGTACAATGCAGTAATTGATGTGGCGAAACGATTTATTGTTTGTGGAAACACGAGAGTGTAGACCCAGCTTTAACGTTATCAGACAAAATACAGTGTTCATGTTCAAATGAGGGAACTGCAGACCCCAAATTTGGCAGTTAAACGAACCTAAAAGTCTGTCGTCCATTTAAACACAGCAGATGTATTATATAAACCTACATTGAATTCTTCATATGATGGTAATTCTAACACTTGACTACACTAATATTGTAATAAATTTACAGATAAAGCCATGTAATGAATCATTTAGTTGAGAGAAGTGAGCCAGGACTTTGAAAATCTTGGAATTGAGTCATTAATAGTATTTTTCTGAAGTTACAAAATTTACAAGTAAATTCATTCTTCCCCTGTTACATTTTGTTGTACTATTCACTATGAGAATTTAAATTATTAACTCTTCTTGGCATATGTGTTCACATTTTAATTATTGTTGCAATGAAAATATCAAGCAAAATTGAAACAAATTTATTGTGGCTCAATAGTTCATGCATGTGAATAAGTTAGTAGTATTAACATCCTATTAAGATTTTGGAGATTATTAAGTTATTGGTTGAGAGATTTTCCTGGGAGTAAGATATTTAAAGATTTGTGAGTAATAATGGGATTTAGCAACCAGAGGTATTTGTGTGTCCACAAGTCGTGATCATAGTAATGGCTTATTGTAATGTGTGCAGTGCTTAAGGAATTTTGCAGAAGAATTAGTGCAATCTTTTATCCATCTGATTGAGTGATTGTCTTGCAAGCTGGTATGAGTCACAGGTCTTCCCATTTTGATTTTGAAATTAGTTTTGCAGTGAATTTGGACTTTAATATATTGTTCTGAGATTTTATTTATGTCATTGATGTCATACTGTGTATTTAATTTATTCTTTGGTTTTCTTATGTGTCATATTGGAATCAAGTTGTCATGAAAAGCAGGCTGTAAAGGGATGTATTTAAGTTGGTTTACGAGACAGCTAAATGGATTAACAGTTGTACTCAGGTTTTGACGAGTCCTTTTTCAATGACGTGCTCTTGAAAGGTTGTCTAGGCGTAAAACTGATGCTCGTGGTTAGATTTAGGGAGATTGACAGATGTAATAGTGACATTCTAGTTCTCAAGTGACATTATCTAAAATTTGGTTTTGGACATTCATGATTTGTTTGACAGAGTGATGGTAAAGTACAGTTGTGGTATCGAGTATGTTATCAATGCTTCACCTGTTCTATTTGGCAGTGTTTTCTAAAGTGGACTAGTGAAAGTAAATTGTTGTGACTCAGTAAACATTATGGACTTGTAAGAATAAGAACTGTGTGGTTAATTTAGTTATTCAGCAACATCATTCTGGAGAGTGGTGCGTAGAAGCAAAGTTACGTTCTGCGTTTATAATCGTCAGTATGTAAGAAACTGCAATAACCAGAACTTTTGTTGGTAGCTACTGTTTCCTTACGTTAAACCTTCTCATCCGTATTAGGCTTATAACATCTAAGTCAAGAGAACTTATTCAAACTACAAGATTCCGCAAGATTAGTACCAGCTAGAACGAGTGACAGATTATGTTGAAGTTAGGTTATGTTGTCATCGTTGGTTTATAGTTCTGCAAGATGTCTGATAATAAAACGAATGGCAAGTTATGTTGACATCCAGAAATTATCATCGTTGGTTCAGAATACAAGAAGAGAAGAAGATTTAGAAATTCAACGTTTTGAAAATTTATCGGCAGAGACTTTAGCAGTTACAGTATCTATATTTTTGCCCAGCGTTGTCTGTTGGAGAATTATATCACTTTTATTTTGGTCCCTGATTGCTATATTGAACTATGTGTGTGTTGTGAAACGTGTGACTACATTGGACAGTGAATAATGATAGATAGCAGTTCGCAGCTTAGTCTGAGAGGGACGGCCGACTGCAGGAAAAGTGAGTTCCTCAAGTTTAGCAGGTTTCGTATAACGAGTAAAATTATGGCTCAGATGTGCATTTGGGACAATGGGGTAGCACACAAAGCACCATATCACTTAATTCAAGTTGCAAGTCTAGAAATTTCAGTACATTTTGATGCAGAATTCAGTTTGGACATAATTGGTTCATATTTTGTAACATTTGATAATTGTTTGTTGAAATTGTTGTAAGATTGTTATTTTGAATTTGTATTGTCACTTCTTAGCCTTCGTTTAGTTCGGAAATTGATGTATTGTTGTGATGCACTGTGAAGCCAAGTATTTGAGGCACTGAGTTTTAAGGTAATTGATGTTGAGATATGAGATAAGCAATGTTGAGTTAGAGGCAGTTACTGTTATGTGATGAGATGATACTGCTAAGAATTAATAATCAGATCAATCCTATTGTGTTGGGATTATGTGCCATTTTGTAACACCACCACAGGCTGAAGTCAAAGAGAGTAACAATTAAGTGAGGAAGTAATCATGAAGTCAGAGAGAGTAACCATTAAGTGAGAAAATAGCTATGAAGTCAGAGAGAGTAACAATTAAATGAGGAAGTAACCATTAAGTCAGAGAGAGAGAGAGTAATTATGAAGTACTTGTACCCAGTGATGTTGATAGTTTGTGAATCAGTTTTATGAATTTGTTAGTACAACCATTTAATAAATATTATTTTGGAATCTAATTTTTGTTCTGAAAGTGTATGTGGAATAAGTAGTATACGATTGTGAAATATAATGCATGAGTGAAATTTTAAGTTGATTTGGAAGAGATCTATAGAATTATTGTGAATATTTTGTCTTTGTTTGAGAATATGTGCATGTTAAAGATAAATTGAAGATGCAGAATCAATTTTGAGAGTATTTGCTTTAAGAATTTGATGAATTTTGATGATTTTGAATTTGGTGTTTAAGTAAATTTGAGTAATGATTTTGATTTATAAATGTTAACTTTGTGATTTTGATTTGTATTAGAAATTTTGTAAAGAGATGCTCCTACCAGATAGTAGTTCCTATCAGTTCTGTTGGAAGTAAAGTCTTTGAGTTAAGTAATGCTGACAAAGAGAGAGAAAGAGATTAAATGCATCTTGCTTAGTTAAAAGTGGTCCATGGAACAGATGTAATGATTGTGATTTAAGTGGAAACAGAGAACAAGTACTGTCGCAGATTATAATGTTTCAGCGTCCTCGAGATGCGGCACGAGAATAATGAGCAGATGGACCAGTATTCCAAACAGCTGAGAGAGGTCAACAACCCAGGACGTCAGAGTTTCAGTAGATCATCACCCTAACATCAAATTCCAGACATCCCTAACATCAAGATGATCGTCAGCCCCCCCCTCAACATCATCAGTTCCTGACAGCCCTAACATCAAGATTGTCAACATTCCCCCCCCCCTTCCAACATCAACATTGATCAGCTGACGTAGTGGTGTAGAACTCAGTAGAAAAGGAGTAGATATTTTCAATTTGGTATCATAATAACTGTAGTTTGGTGAACTTAGAACTTTCGGTAGATTTTGATTTGTTGAGTATACTGATGGACTTCAATTATTCAAGTAATTCTGGACTAATTATTGGTTTGTAACAGGACAGTGGTAATTTAAAACTTTTATTTTGATTTCATTGGTAAATTCCATTTGATTGCAATTTGATTTTTGAATATTGAGATACTTTGATTATTTTGGTTGTTTATGTTACACTGACACTTTGAACTTGATACAAACAGTTTTGTACACTTTATGATTTTATGTGATATTTATTTGACTTGTGTGATTTTTCTTGAAACTTGAAGATAAATTATTGTGTTTTTCGATGAAGTCCGCAGGTTAGATTTTTTCTTAGAAGAGAACATGACACGATCAAAGAGTTTAAACGTTTATAGATTTTGAGATTTTACTATGTGATCAGAGAGGCAGTATGTTTGTGTGAAAGATTTTGATTTGGTTTGATTCTCATATTTTTGATTGGTTGTTTGAATTTCATTATCTTTGGTATTGTTTAGGTATCATCGTTGGTTAGTAGAACTTGGTCTCGTAACTGAAGAGACGTGGACGTCTCTTATCCCGGAGGGAGAGTGATGTAAGGGAACCAAGATAATAAAGCTGGATTTAATTTTATTTGAGGATTGGTATGTAAATCTTGTCATTGTACGTGCAAGTTACAACTCGCTCGGAAGCGGCTGCTTACAGCTAAGGCGGACGTGTATCACGCTATGGTCACGAGGTGACGCCGTCGAGTCAGCGGTTTTAGGCTTGCTACAAAGCGAGCCTGCACACTCGAGAGGTTCTTCATTCTTTACGGAACGGCGCGCAGCAAACATGTAATCATTTACAGAAGGTAAGACATGCAGCAGCCTCGGTTGGTCTCCAAAGTCCAAAATTAGTCGGTTGGTTCTCCAAAGTCCAAAATTAGTCGGTTGGTTCTCCAAAGTCCAAAATTAGTTCGTTGGATAGTTAATATAATAAGCAACCACTCGTGCCACACACATACAACCCCTCACAATACTGAAGGTTTTGCACTCACCCAAATGAAGCTTTGGTCTTAAGTATTGTCAAGGTATGTGGGGGGGGGGGGGGCAGGAAGGATTCAAAGAAAATCAGAATGGAGCCAAGTAATTTATGGATGTTCCCTAATGAAAATATAGATGAATGGAGAGCAGTGAGAATTGTAATTAGAAATTTCTGTGGTTATATAAAAAAAAATTGAGGGAAGGAAATAGTATTCAAACAGTTATGAAGATGAAAATACAAGGGATATGAAAAAGATACTTAACAGTGGATTTAATGAAACCACCAGGTACTGGGGAAGAAAATTCAAAGCAGAAGCTATTGCACAGAGGAATCGAGCAGGCTAAGAAATTTGAAATAGAACATGAGGATACAAGAGAACTAGGTGTAAGTGTAAAGGGGCTCATTAATGGTAATATTACTATAGATGTATTAAATATAGGACACACTATTGATAAATATCTTAAACTGTTATTTCGATAGAGCTAAAGACCTGCTGCATACCAGAGGTATGGAAAAATGCTGTAGTTCTACTACTTCATAAAGAATGGGAGACAAATAAGGTTGAAAGTTACAAGGCAATTAGCTCGACCTAAGTGCTAGGTAAATTTTTGTAGAGCTTGATACATAACCATATCAGAAGTACCTGGAAGGAAATAAAGTATGTTGTAAATCAGTATTACTGTTTTTATGAAAGGTTATTTGTGTATCAGTGGGGTATGTGCAAAAATTTGTTCTATGTATTAAACAATAGAAAGATGGATGAAAGAGAAATGCGAGGAAAGAGTAAGAAATGATCTACAGAATTGTTTCTGAGATAACCTTTGAAAGTAAGAGAAGCAAGTATAACATGGAATAGAAAGAATGAACGGCACATTAGTCAAAGAACCATGTGTGGTGTTTAGACACCAAGAATATACAGAAAGCTTGTACAAGGGGGATCAAATACCAAGTGAAATTGAAGAGGAGGCACAGGTAACAGTGGATGGAAAGAGGTATGACATCCTGGAGGCAGGGGTAGAAAAGGCTCTTAAGGAGATGGTAAATCAGAAGGCATGTGGTATCGATAATTTGCCAGCAGAAATGTTGAAGAGTTTAGGAAGGAGGGATATACTCTACCTTTGTAATGAGATATATGACAAAGGGGAATGGCCAGGTGACTTTCTCACAATGGTAATGATACCAGTTCAGAAAAAAATGATACTAATCAATGTGAAGAGCATAGGACTAGCAGTCTAATATAGCATGCAGTTAAAGTGTTGTTGAGATTGCTGAACTGAAGGCTATTTGAAAAGTTAGATAGATGGATTGGAGGAGAACAGTTTGGATATAGGAAAGGAAAAGAAACAAGAGATGCTATTGGCCAGTTAAGAGTTATGGGGGAAAGATATATTGAGAATGGAAGAGAAATTTATAAAGTCTTTATTGATTTGGAAAAAGCTATTGACAGGGTGCAATGGAAAAAACTCATGGATATCTTGAAGAGGGAAGGAGAGAAGGTTGGTACAGAACCTATATTTATAATAGAAAGTAAGAATAAATATTGGAAACGAGATGTCTCGAGAAAGCATCATTGTGAGAGGTGTAAGGCAAAGTTATTGCCTTTCCCCATTATTATTCAATTTATACCTGGAAGAAATTGTTGGAAAATGCTTAGATGGAAATAGTGTATATGATTTGCCCATGAAATAGTTTTGGCAGAAAGCGTACAAAATGCTGAAATATCTAGATAAGCGGTACTCGACCTTTTTTTCTTCCTGGGCCACATAAGTGCTGCTGTTATATCAAGATAGGCTGCAATGACCTACAGTACAATAAAACTCTACATTTATTTTAAGATAAATGGAATTTTTTTACTTTTTCCAATGAATCCAACTTATAATCAATTGCTAGGCTTCGGGCCACACAGAAAGGGTTGACAGGCCGCATGTGGCCCATGGATTGAGTACCGTTGATTTAGATGAAGCTTGTGAGAATTTGGAATGAAAATCAATACACCAAAAACTAAGAGTATGGTGATTGGCAAAGAAAAAAACTAATAAATATTAAGATAGGATTAGCTGATATCAGCCAAGTAATATTCCTCAAATATCTTGGAAGTACAATTATTGGAGACTTGAGATGCCACCAAGAGGTAAAAACTCGCATTACCACATTGAAGAAAGCATTTAATAGGAAGAGGATGACTATTAACTGGAAAAGTAGGCAAAGCGATAAGGAAAAGGCAAATGTTTTGTATGGATTATGCCTCTATGGGGCAGAGGTGTGGACACAGGTGAGAAGATAAAAAACAGAAGTGTTTTAGATGTGGAGTAGAATGGAGAGGATAAGCTGGATGGGAGAAAACTACTTCAAGTTATAGGAGAAAGAAAGCAGAACTGGATAGGACATTTGGTGAGAGGGGCATGTTTACTAAAAGACTAGACCACTTTGTGGGAGGAAGAAGGAGGTGCAAGATTATAGATAACGTCAGAGAAAACAACGGCAACTACATGGACATGAAGAGAAGAGCAGCCATGTGAAAACCTGCCTTAGGGCAGATCGCTGATGATGAGGAATGACGTTGATTGTGTGACACTACATCAAACTGAAGCATTTGACAGCAAGCCTTAACATTGTGGTACATAAGACAAACATTATTGGTCACCACAGATGAAGGCAAACACGATTTATAATAATTTGATATAAACTTAATCACATATGGAGACATGGCAAGGGATCAGAGGTGTAAACAAGATGGGGATGGTAATAGTGAGGGAGAAGTAGACTGTAAATAATTGAGTGAAAGTATAACCTCTGAGAAAGTCCATAAACAAAGTAACTACATTAATTAATAATAGTGCAATCACCGTCACCCAATTGTACAAAAACCAATCTCTCTTACTGTCACCCACCATTCACATAGCTCCCATTCTGCACCTCCAAAACCTGACTACAGATCCATAGTCGCCAACTAATACTCTCCTGATTGTGAATCCACTAGCCAAATCCTTCGACAGCATGACTTCATGCATGTCTTCGCTGATTTGCACACCCTTTTCCCTAAAATCCTGCCCACCTTCACTGTACAGTTTCTTATATATATGTATGTAACCACTAAACTTTTTTTCCTTGTGGCTTTACGAATCGTCTACGTCGAGGTCATTAGAGGCAGTAAAGGATGAAGGTGAGCAGGAATTGGACCATGGCCTTTCGAAGGAAGCATCCTGGTATTCACCTGGAGTGATTAGGGGAAACCAGGGAGAACCTAAATCTGGATGGTCGGATCGGGATTCAAACCCATGTCCTCCCGAATGCGAGGCCAGAGCGTTACCGCTCACCCACCATGCTCAGTACCACTAACCAATTGTCTTAGGATGAAAAACCACAGCAAAACAGTTTCTACTGGCAATCTATGCCAATTTCTACAAATGTAACACAGTGAGAGCATTAAAGTTTTTCTTCTTGCCACTACTACTCTTTCAGAACTCTTTAAATGGGAACAATACTACCAATATATCCTTCCATTGGACCATGCAGAGATAGATGCCAGCTCCGCACTCAAGTAGTCGCCGTGTAATTCTCTTGGTGGTCGCCATGGCGCTGATGTGTATTTCGCTGTGGTTGCCGTACCATCTGCTAGCGTGTTTACGTACTTGAGGGATGGTGCCGATATGGCAATCTGATGTGATCTCTGGCTAGATAGCCTGATTCAGGGTGGCTGTTGGGTAGTGGGTGGAGTCTGTGAGAGGGATTTATGATTGTAAATTCGGATGTCCCCGCTGAAGCAGCCTCATATATTCCTTGGGAATGAAGATGAAGTCCCTCATGTGAGCTCTGGTATGGTGCATTGAGCACGTGATAGATATCTGAGCTTTTGAATTACTTGTCTGTTATTTGAGTGGCTGAGTAACACGGGTTTTGTATTATTATGAAAACATATATGGAGATCTCGTTTGTCATTGACATGTATTGTATGTTTCTTAATTAACTGGCTTTAATTAATACATAAAATAATTTACTCAGAAATTTTGATTTGGTTACTGTTATCTCTAAATTTTCCCACATAAAATCATGAAAGGCAGTTTTGTAAATGTGCTGTTTCATTTTACAACCTATATTTTAGTGCTTAAAGCAAAGCAAGAGCCTCCTGCTCTCAGTTGCTACTGAGTCTTAATCTACCTCTGCCTGATATTATTAAAATTTCTTTTGATTGCTTCATGTAGGTATTGAAATTTATCTATTTTTATTAACATAATCACTCCTGATGAATATTTTGTCACAACATACATAATCATAAAAATTCCTTAATTTTTTCTGTTATTATGTCACTACTAACATACTTAGACAAGATAGTTTATGTCTGTTAAATACCATTACTTTCATTTCTTCTGAGGATATTTTCAAATTATAATCACTTGGTATATTCATTTCTCCTCCACTATGTCTTTGGTGCACTGTATAATCCCCAGGGAAAGCATCACTGTCACACACTTCTGTTTTTAATTAAGATTCTACACCTTAGAACCTATGGTTTGTGCAGCTCTATATATTTACTGAGCTGTTTGATTGTTCCTTAACCTCCTGCAGATCACTGTCAGTCTGATTACTCACTTTTGGTATTTTTTTTATCTTTACTGTTCAGTAGCCTTTATAATTTCAACAGTGTCAGTTATTTTTTGTTATTAATGATTTCTGCATCTTTGAACAAGCACCACTATCCAAAGTTTTCAGTCAGAGCAGCTTAGAAAGTACTCCCTTACAATTTCCATTTAGGCCATATATGGTGCAGCTCCATTGCCAATGTTGCCACACAAAAACTCACAAGACAGACCTCAAGCTTGTCCCAAGCAGTAGCTCTTCATCCAGATTAATGCACCTTATAGCTGGTTTCAATGGAGCTGATTATGCTGAACTAGGATAGGCATCTATTGCATACTATATGCTGTTTCTTTTTCACCACCTTCATCGGGGAGCTTTCTACACCACATGGTATGCTAAAACTCCTTTCCTAATTTAAAGGTTGGATAAAAAAAAAAAAAAAAAAAAAAAAAAAAAAAAAAAAAAAAAAAACACGCAGATGATACAAAGTGAAGAAATTGCTTGAGTGAAATATACGTAATGGAAAGTAATATCATGTTTCACAGGATTCATTTTTTTGAACTGTAAATCACTCGAGTAGTGTCCGTTATTATTAATACATTTCAAAATTTGAGTTTGGACATTCTACATCACTCTAAACCAATATTTCTTGAGAAGTATGAGTAATCGCTTCTTGTACTATACATCATAGGGCTGAAGACTAGTCAGTTGATATTTGTAAACTTCAGCCTTCAGAAACCTTCATAGAAAAAAATTGCGGGGTGTAAGGTCTGGAGATCTCACTGGGAACAGGATGTCACTACAAAGAGAAGTCAAGTGCTCTGGAAACTGCAGTTGGAAAGATCGCCTGGCTTTATGAGTGGTGACTGAATCTGCAGTGCCTTGAGTCATGGTAAGTGTGAGTAACTTGAATGTATCATTTAGAATTTATGGTCACTGTTATTTCTTCCTCTTAAAATTCTGGTACAAAAATTTCATTCCACCACATACTATCACTGACTTTAATAATAGCTTTAACATATTTCTCCCCAAAATCAATTTTTTGTGTGTTTGAGCCCTTCATTCTGTTTACCATAGTGTCTGAGACTTTTTGCTAGCTCCCATTCTTACTTTCTTCACTCAGACCAAGCTCGAGGGGCCCTTTCTGAATGATTTTAGCCTGAGTCATTGTCATTTCCCCAAAACTTAACCTTTGAATGTTGTGTTACTAAACTAGAATATGATAAGGAAGAGCTGATAGTGATAGCAATTTACAGGGCCCCTCAGGTAATTTCAGACTGTTTTTATCTCATTTAGAGTCTTTGCTACTAAGTTTCACAAATAGCAAACAAATAGTATTATGTGGTGATTTCAATGTTGACTTTTTGAATCACAGCAATGATAGATTAGATATGGAAGCCTTGATGTTGTCTTTTAACTTAACAGCACTTGTAAATTTTCCTACGAGAATACAAAATAATAGCAGGACTGGAATTGATAATTTTTTTATGGATATTTCTCAGTGCAGTAATTACAGCATACTTCCAGTAATAAATGGTATCTCAGATCATGATGCCCAGCTATTATGTATCGAGTCCAGGAACACTGTTAAACAGATAAAGAAAAGCTGGGTTTATAGAAGAAATATTAGTGAAAATAATATAAAACACTTCATAGATACCTTAAACAATGAAAACTGGTTAGAAGTATATAATGTGCAGGGTGTTAATGCAAAATTTGATTCCTTTCTGAATATATTTCTAACACTTTTTGAAGGTAGTTTCAAAAAAAGGAAAATTCTCAACCCTCCAAACAATGAACTGGGCATGGGATGGATAACAAAGGGTATTAGAATCTCTAGTAAAACAAAGAGGGGCCTTTATTTAAAAATGAGAGAATCAGATAACTATGCGCTGAAAGTTCACTATAAACTTTATTCTAAAATACTAAGAAATGTAATAAGGAAGGCCAAGAACAGGTACATATCGGCGAAAATGGAAAATTTAGACAATAAAATGAGAACAATATGGAATTGAAACAGGAAAAACTGTAAATCACTCTAAAGACATAAAAATAGAACAAAATGGATATGTGTATAGCGAAGTAGGGGAAGTTTGTGAAATATTAACAAACATTTTACGTCAGTAGTAGATAAATTAGGCATAGAAAAGCAATCCCCACATAGTGCTCTAAGGCTTCTTGAGACTGCTTTCCCAAATAGCTTTGTGGAGATGAAATTGCCACCAGTAACAGTCTCAGAAATAAATAAACTCATTAAACAATTAAAACCTAAAAATTCTTCCAGCTATGACAATATTTCAAGTAAATTACTGAAAAGATGTTCAGACTGTATCAGTCATGTACTTGCTCACATTTGTAATGAATCATTAATACAAGGTGTTTTTCCCGATAGACTAAAATATGCTGTTGTAAAACCATTATTTAAAAAAGGAAAAGTAACATGTGTAGACAACTATCGTCCCATTTCATTACTTTCAACATTCTCAAAGGTTTTTGAAAAAGTCATTTATAGAAGAGTAATAAAACATGTTACACACTATAATATCCTCACTAATTCACAATTTGGGTTCAAAAAAGGATCATCCATAGAAATGGCTATATATTCATTTTTAAATAACACATTTGAGGAACTGAATAATAAAATGAATCCTGTAGGAATATTTTGTGATCTTGCAAAAGCATTTGACTGTGTAAATCATGAATTACTTTTGAAAAAAATGGAATACTACGGTATTTTTGGGACCGCAGGTAAATGGTTTAAATCATACATTGAAAGCCGAATGCAAAAAGTTTCAATTTTTTATTCTAAAATAAGTAAAGATGCTTCATCAGACTGGGAGAAAATAAAACATGGAATTCCACAAGGCTCTGTCTTAGGTCCCCTCCTCTTTCTGTTATACATCAATGACCTTCCTGGAAATTTATCCTACAAAGTTAAGAGTGTTTTATTTGCAGATGACACTAACCTGACTGTGCGTAAAACACCAAACAGTACTATAGAATTTAATGTAAATGAAGTACTTAGAGTAGTAGCAAATTGGTTTAAGGCAAATTCATTAAAATTAAATTTTGAAAAAACACATTATATTAGGTTTAAAACAAAAAACTATGCACAGCCAGATGTATGTATAAACTATAAAAACGACACAATCTTAGAAACAGAGAGTATAAAATTTCTTGGTATTAAAATAGATCAGAAACTCTGTTGGCATGATCATATCACTACACTACTGGCAAAGTTAAGTAGTGCCACCTTCGCAATACGAACACTTTCTGTAACAGCAGATCTAGAATTAATGAAACAGGTGTACTCCTCATATTTTCATTCAGTAATGTCATATGGCATAATTTTTTGGGGAAACTCTTCACAAAGTAAAAAAGTTTTCATAGCACAGAAAAGAGCTATTAGGTTTCTGTGTAGGGTAAAACCAAGAACTTCTTGCAGACAACTCTTTAAGAAACTGAATATTCTTACAATGTATTCTCAGTATATATATTCTCTCATGAGCTTTGTCATAGAAAATTTTAACCTGTTTACACCTAATTCACAGGTACACAGTTTCAATACAAGAAACAGAAATAACTTGCATAAAACACAAACATCTCTATCATTAGTACAAAGAGGAGTTAATTATTCTGGGATACATCTGTTTAATAAACTACCTAATCGTATAAAACAGCTTTCAGATAATAAAGATGTATTCAAACAAAAACTTTGAGATTATCTTATTGGCAACTCCTACTCCATTCAAGAATTTGAAGAAAATAATTAATTGTACTCATTATGACGTTTGCAATACTCAGTTGCAAAAATGTATGTTTATTATTATTTCATGTATTTGTTAAATATGTATATATATATATATTTACTATGATATGACTCATATTATGTGTATATGTATCAACAATGACATGTTTCACATCCCAGAGGTACTTCCTCAGCAGGGATCCATGGAACAAGATTGATAAATAAATAAATAATAAATAAATTCACTGGGACAGCCTTTTGCTTATCCATATAATAATACATAAAAACTGGAAATATAGAAAAATTATTGGTATGTTATTAATCCCAAATATCCACTACGGAATTTTTTTTTTTTTTTTTAATCAAGCAGTGAATTTAAATTTTTTCACTATCAGATACATGGAAAATTATCTTTCCACAGACTTTCTTCACTTTCGTGAGTCAGTTCTGACACTTTCCTCTTTTCAAAGGCTTATGCTTATTTATCAATTGAACTACTGGCTTGCTAGGCCTGCCATAATCATACAAGGAAACAGATGTATTGTTTGTTTGTGTATTCTGTAGAATATGAGGTTGCGATTGGGGACAATCCCAGCATCTGCCTTGTTGACTGTGGAAAACCATCTAAAAAGTTCAGTCAGAACAGCCAGGACTTGAACCTGGCATATATAGAAAATATTACCATAAATGATTTTAGTTCATTTTTTTACAAATGAAATGAATCAAAAGACAAAACTGAGATGACCCTACATAACTGCTAGAAAAATAAGTCAGATGCCTATTCTATACTTGCAGGATGCTTTACATGCTGTATTAACCATTCACTCAGAAACTGAACATAAATTCCAATTCAGTTACAATATATAAAGGAGATTTTTTTTTTTTTTGCTTTAGGGATCCTTTTGAAACAACTATTTAACACAACAACCCATTTACTGGCCTATATTTACCAATATATTAAACAATTCATGGCTGGATAAAATGAAGCAGAAAAAGCTTTGTAACACTGAAGATCATCCTCTGGCATCCCATTTTACATGTGACAGATATGGCAAGATAAGGCATGCTGCCAGTTAACCACAAAAGAAGATGCTGTGCACTAAATCCTAGTGATAACTGACTTTCTTCACAATCGGTACAACTATCATCTGCAAAGATGCTTTGGCCAGATATCCCAAGCTAAAAACTGTCCAGTACACCAAAACACAAAACCAACAATAATTCTGTCTTTCTCACTCAGTACTCTGATGGCCTGGAATCTCTGAACCAGATTATTCTTTGTATGAATGTTCGTTTGGGCCAACTAGGACCACATTAAGCCTTTGTTTATCTTGAATGTTGCTGTGGATGTGTACACATCATGTTACAACTAGGGTTGTTAGCCCTAGATGGGACTGGCGGTTTAATGTGGAATCTGAACCATGGAACGTCTTGGTGTAGCTCGTATGATCAAACACAACTCTCAAAATTCCTGTGCCATTCTTTTTTTGTAATTACAACTTTCTCTTTTCCAGAAATGCATCACATTCCCTATACTATCCTTTGCACAACACCCTGCATCACCTTCAGCAAGCCAGGTAACTTAGAAAATATACTGGTGCACAAGTACCAACCCTCTAATGCCCTGAAAACATGGTTCCTTCCCTTGTAATAGACATCATTGCAAAACATATGCATCCACTCACCACAACCCATTGTATCCTTACCACTGATGAAACCTACCCAACATAGGCAATGCCACCAGAACCACATTCCAACTCAAATGCCAGCTCACTTGGCTCCATCGCCAGAGTTCTTGCATTGGTTTCACCAGGAATCAGTTACCAACAGAGATGTACAAAATAGTTTTCAAAAAGCATTTAATTACAAAATACAAATACCTTCTTGTTTTTTGTATTTCAAATACAAAATGCAAAATAGGTATTTTCAAAATACTTTTATTAAAATAAAATACTTTTAGTGTTCATTTATTCTGTTATTTATTTCATGGATTTTAATACAACTATTTGTTCAAAAACCTCCCTAATATATATATATATATATACAAGAATTGCTCGTTTAAAGATATAACATTTATTTAAAAAATTCGGATGAAACAGTTTCAAAAATAAAAAATATTGTTGTGCGTGTCACGGAGAAGCTTTGAATTATGAGATGTAGAAACCAAGCACTAATTCAATTAAAGCAATATTGTTTCCCCTAATCATTACAAGCCAATGCCGGGGTGGGCCGTGCAAAAGGCCACGGCAAAATTCCTTCCCATTCTTTGCCCTCTGCTTTCCTGCCTCTTACGAACTCGACGTCGTCGAGGTGTAAAGCCAGAATCAAAAAGGAAAAGAAGCAAATTTGACTTATTCAAGCCATTTTGTTAGCAAGATGACTCTTTTACTTATAGGTCAATCGTTGATATTAGAGAAAAACTAAAAATTAACCCTTTTTGAGAAGTTAATGAACTTTGTGAGGATGTTTGTAACATTAATATCATAGAGAAAGAAACAGTGGAAAAAAAGACAACACCGTTACAGAATTGGCACAATATATTTCAAAATCAATCTGAAAAAAAATAAATGCTTTTGTGTCAACAATACCAATTTAAAACTCGGCAGCTGAAAGTAAAATTTCCCAGGCTATTATAATTTGGTTTGAAAGCGATTTTCACTTGACCATATTAAAACAGAGTTACAAATTAAAACCAAGTTCAGTTTGTCTTATGGTGAATCGTATAACTACTTTATAAAAAACAAAGCTATGAAAAAATGATATAATCAAACACAAAACAGTTTAATAAAAAATAAATACTATATACTTATTAATAGCAAAAAAAATTACTTACAATTCAACTGCAAAGTACAACTTTCTCCATTACCTCTGACACAATTGCTTAGTATGCCTCCTACGAGAGGATCCAACCAACTTATGGTTATGGACTACGTTAGTTTACACCACATATAACACTTGTTCCGAAATTAAAATTAAATCGGTACGAAATTAATGTTTGTGTTAGGAAAATTCTTGTTGATTCGGCAAATTTATAAAATATTATTATTAGTTAGTTTAGTATATTGTGTTGCGTGTTTTGTGTGGTGAGCAGTAGTCAATAAAAACTTATTTTTTATGTTTTACTTACATTTTGATAACTTTCAAACAGCAAGTGAACAAAACTGGCATACAAATGACAAACCAAACATCACAACAGGCAAGTCGGAGGGGACAGGCTGTAAACGTTTCATTATTGCCAATGTCATTGTTACTTGCACAACAGACCGAATTCTCATTTGAATTTTCTGGCATTGTTGTCACTAGTTTGAATTTACTGATAGATCAGCATTTATGAGGATCAATATGAAATAAAAATTTATAAAAAAAACTAAGAATAGTATTTTGCATTTTTCAAATATAAAATATGTTTCAAAAAGTATTTCAAATAAAATACAAAATTATTTTTATGTCAGGGTATTTAAAATACAAAATGAAAATAGGTATTTTGTATTTGAAATACTTGTATTTCAAATAATGCACATCTCTGGTTACCAATTGGAGTTAATGGTCACAAACTGTGTTCTCCAAAAATCTAGACCACCCTGTTACTGTCCATGCTGTCCTACAACTTTAGTGACCTACTCGTACATAACTGTTTCACAGTCAAGGCCATCAGAGTACTTCCTGAAACCAAATCATGATCCAAACTCCATAGATGGGAATTGGCCTATCAACACATTCACATCAGGCAGACCACATCTTAGATAACATCTTCCTCACCGTGGCAAACTCATCACTTGCAAGAAAAGTTTATTTACAATTTTTATTAATCTTTTACATATTTTTTTAAATAATTTTTCAAGCCTCTGTGGGCTGGGCCAAATGTTTTGATTTTCATAACTAACATCATGGCCTGTAATATTGTTTTCTTGTGATTGTGTAGCATTTATTGTCACTGTGGTCATCCTTCCATTAGTCTTGGTCATCCTTCCTTTCCATATTGATATTGCCTCATAGCATTTTTCATGCTCCATTGCTGCTAAGATTTTTACAGCTTATGGAGGATATCAGTATCGTGAACTTTTATTTTAATTCCAGCATCTGGAGTGAGTGCATTAAGTTGGCACAGAGGAGATGTGATCAGAAATGTCATGTTCTTCTGCAACCTGCCTGCCTGCCATCTCTAGGCTGTTGTTTGTAATGTTCTGCATTGATGTATGTCACACAATATATGCTCAACAAAGAGAGTAACATAAAAAATAAGAAGGAAAGGAAAATAACCCATCACTCACCATAGATGAAGGCAGGAGGGTCATCATCAAATAGTATATAATATGCTGTGCAAACTCATTCTCACCCTCTTCCCCAAAAAACTATTTCACTTAACACAAATAATTTACGATCTTCATTGGAAAAAAGACTTATCACAATTTGATTTAAAACATTATATTAAAAATGTGAAACAAACCAAAGTACAAAGCTTACATAAACAGATGTTTAACATACTTCCATTGAGGAATAAATTTTAATCACAGTACAGAAATTTCTATGGCTATGTAGACAGAGGAGTAGGTAGGGCGCAGAAGTCCTATAGGAATTTAGGTGTAGAAGGAAAAAAATAGGAAGCAAAAGGTTCTGCTGCTAGGTAGTAGCCATGGGAGAGGTGTAGGTCCTCTTCTGCAGGATCAATTAGGCCCAGGCTACCAGATCACAAGCTTTTTCAAACCCAGTGCAACATTAGGTAAGGTACTAAAGAATATAGATTCACTTTGTAGGAATTTCACTAAGGATGATAGAGCAGTAATAGAGGGAGGTGCGGGAAATAGTATTGATATAAACACGAGTTATAGTATAGAGAGTGACCTGAGGAAGGTGGTGAAGGAGGTGCCACGTACCAGGGTGGAACTCCTGCAGGTTCTAAGTAGTATGCCATGATCGCCACAATTGAACCACGCAGTGAGGCAGGTAAACATGGAAACAGAGATGCTACTTGGAAGAAACATTAGTTCTGTTTTGGGGGTTGTGCCTGTGAAGACCATTGGTAGGTGGGGTTTTACTAGGCATGGCCTACATGTAAATAGAAGGGAGTACTTTCTGAGTTGTTAGCTAAAACTGCAAGGGAGCCCACTTCCAGTTATGATGGGGTCAGGACTGTGCCTCTTTTAGGTTAGGGGCTGCTGGTGGGGAGATAAAAATAAGTGATCAAAGAGATACTGGTTGTAAATGCACCATGCAAAAAAATACAAATGCTAAAGAAATAGATGAAGCTATTGAAATAGTAACGGAATTGGGTATACGTGAAAAGACAAAGGTTAATGTTGAAAATACCACAAAGACATAAATTAGGGTGTTATTGGTGAACTATAGAAGTATAATAAACAAAGTTGTTGAATTTGCAGACTTAATAGAGATACGTGAACCACAAGTGACTATAGGGGTAAAGTCTTGGTTAAAAGGAGGTGTAATCGTCAATGAGGTTTTCCTGGAAAGTTACTGCAGAGACAGAGGAGCAATTGGTAGAGGGTTTTCATACTGGTTATCAAAGATTACTATAGTTCTGTAGTGTTCATAGATAATGACCATTAGTTACTAGGGGTAGATATTTGAGGTGATAAAAAAGAAAAAGTCAGGGTATTGGCAGCTTACTGTACTGAAGGATGAATGATGAAGATGAGATTCGTGGAGATAAACTAAATTCATATTCTCAGTTCAGAGGTAAGCGTAGAATGATTATTATTGGAGGGGATTTAAATTTACCAGGTGTCAACTGGTTGGAAAATAAGATAAATAACAAAATGGGAACAAAGATTTGCAAATCTATACTAATATTATAAATGTGAAAATAGCTCTATCTGTTTGTTTGTTACGTTTCTTGGGCTAAATGACTACTCCAATCGTGATGAAATTTTGACAAGAAGATGCTATTTGACATTAGGATGGACATGGGATACCATATTCTCTATAGATAAGAACGTATTGTCATTAAATTATGAAAACTATCTGAACTGTGAAAGACAAAGACATAATATCTATATTTCTTTGTAATGTGTAACATTAGAGAGCAATGGCAGGTTAGTGCAGTGGTAACGTGCTTACTTCTTACGAAAACTCCCGTGTGGCTTTGGGTTCAAACCCCACTGGGAGCAAAAATTTTTATTAATTGTTTTTCAGAGTTTGAGCCAAGCCTAGGATTTTGTAGTAAGGATCAGTACCGGATTAACCATATAGCAGGAGGTAGCAAATGCTACAGGCCTCCGCCTTCTAGGGGGTCTCGCGCCTCCTAGGAGGACCTCACGCCTTCTAGGGGGGCCCCACACCTAGACTAGATCCTAGGGGGGCCCCGCACCTAGGCTAGATGGGCGACCTTTTTATTATTATTATTATTTTCCTCCTGATGGCAAAAATCGAGAGCCTCTTCTTCACATTTGCTATGGGCCCCGCGCTGTCTTAATCCGGCCCTGGTAAGCATACCATGTTCTGGCAAGTCTTTGGCAATAGAATAGTGCCCTAAGCGTTTACTTTATCCAGGGTATATTGGTTCCACAGGCAGTTTTTATGTGATGTAAACTAATGATATTATATATGCGAAAGTAAGTCTCCGTCTTTTTTTTTTACGTTTTGATGACTATATGTGTATACCGAAATACTTTGTATCATTAGGAACAAAATAGGATACTTTTCTCCGATATGAATAAATGAGACAGGTTTGACGGTAGAATGGTATATTGATAGTGTTCCCATCATATTATGCCGTAAGTTTCAGCTTTGTGTATCCAATTCTAGCAATCAAATTCTAAATCCACACATACGAAGTCACGGGTAACAGCTTGTAATGATAAAGTGGCGTCTGCTAGCGGCGATAATGCACTAGCAGCTTGGTGTGGGGTAATTGTTGTTCGTCTAGGTATCAATGGATTGCAGGTTCTTCTACTAATAATTCACAAAGTTGCCATATAGATAATTCAATTTATTCACCGAACATTCAATTTCAAAGCCACCACCACCAACGATTATAATTTGACCATATGTAAAGGCTATCCAGGACTTCTTCTCCTCCAAACTGCAAGTTCTGAGCTACACTATTATCACTTGGTTTGGATGCTTTAGTTCAACGCCCACAAGTTCACTGCTTTTACGAAACACTGCAATTTATCTGCATGACGGCGGCGTACTTATAATGTTTCATCAGGTCCACACGATAGTGCCAGAACGCACCGCCAAACAATCACTGCCCCGTGCAACCAAACGTGACTGACCTCCAAGACAGTGAGTCACAGACCACAGACTGCCCTCAACAATCCAACTCGCATCTCGCTTCACACTTTCAACAATCGGATCGTCCTGATTCCATCGCTCAACATGAACACACACATAAGAGAAGGAGGTTTACACAATGTGTAGAGAAAAATACGAGGGGACCAAACATGTTGGATATCTTTCTAATAAAACCCGATGAAAATCTTGTAGGGTGTCAAGTAACTGAAGGAATAAGTGATCACTGTATGGCACTGATGGATATTAGGGGATTTGGTAAACCAGTGGCCAAAATGGGGGAAAAGGTACAGACTTTAAAATTTAAGAGATATTTCAGAGAAAGGTTCAGGAAATGGAAGGATTGCATAAGTACAGTGGAAGTGAAACATCAAGAGTTTAAGGAGATAATAAAAAAGGGTGAGGAAATGTTTATTCCATAGTAGAAAATAAGAAAAGTACAGAACCCACATACTGCAATAGGGAGTTGAGAAGGTTAAAGAAGCTAATGAGATGGGAACACAACAGAGTTAATGGACAGGATGTGTAAGGTAATCTAAAATTTCACAAACTGTCTAACAAAATTTATTCACAGAATAGCAAGCTCAATTGAATGACATGGCACATCAGTTTTAGAATCATTTGCTTAGACAATTCAGGTCATAAATCAGGTTAAACAACTATAGAAATTCAGGTTATTTGAATTCAGAAATATTTCATACAAGTAAACATTGCCTTAATTTCTAGAGACATTTAGAATTACTTGCTTACTTCCTCTTCATGGATAGGCCAAAAGCCTGTTCCAACCTCATTCTTCCAACCAACTCTTCCTAGGTCCTCCACTCTCCCTTCTGCCTGTGGGATGGTACTCCAGGGTTTAGGAAATCTGTCATTTCTCATCCGTAGGACATGATTCTTCCAGCTATCCCTGTTTTAGGTAATTCTATCATTTAGTGGGGAGATATTCAGTTGTTCCCTTATTTCCTCATTCCTCCTCCTATCATTTAGGGAATACCCTTTACTGACCTTAAAAATTTCATTTCAGATGATTAAATTTTGTTTTTGTATTGTGTTTTATTTACCCATGTTTCACTACTATATAGCCATTGTTTTATAAAACTTGAGTTACGTCTCCTCTCGTGCTTTACCTTTCAGTGTTCGTCGAATTGTTCAACATATATACCGAAATCGGTGAAGTTTCCTCTTTACCTCATTATCCTCATTAAAAGATAATTCACATCCGAGATAAGTAAAGCTAGAGACTTGTTCTATTGGCTGATTGTCTACCACTATTTTAACTCTGATAGGATATTTCCTCTGCCAAACTATAATTTTAGAGACAACTGCAGATTGTAATCTTTGCTGAAAATGTTTAGTATATGAATTGCTTTTTGAAGTCCATCTTCATTTTCCTGGAGGATAAATTGGTCATCTGCAAACAACATAGTGTTTATATAAGTGTTGTTGCTTACTTTTATACCAGGATGGACATTTTCTTTCCATTTCCTAAGTCATATATATATATATATAAGAGTGTTGGAGACAGGCTACAACCTTGCCGCACTCCTTGGTTAATTGCTATTTCTTCTGTAAGTTTATTTCCTAGATATAAGACGATTTGTGTCCTTCTGTACATATCTTGAATAACTTGTATTAATTGCTCTGGATATCCATTTCTTTGTATTATTTCCTGTAGTTTTTGTCTATTTACTTTATCGAACACCTTTTCATAATCTATAAAAGCAATGGAAGTCTTAAAATTAAATTCTCTTTTTTCCAGTAGTTGTTTAAGGCAAAATATATTATCTATACAGGATCTTCCTTTGCTAAACCCACATTGTTCTTCTGATAGGAGAGCATCTGATACTACTTTTAGCTTGTTATTTATTATTTTTGCATATATTTTATAGCCCGTATTTAATAAACTAATTCCTCGATAGTTATCACATGAATTCTTATCTCCTTTCCTAAACAGTGAAATAACTTTGGCCTTCTCCATTCTTCTGGGATGATTCTCTTTTTCCAACACATATTAATTAAGTGTTGTGGCGGTTTCGCCTGGGAGGTGAGGGTGAAAACCTTTTACTTCTTTTTTTTTAATTAAAAGAAACCCTAGGTTACTAATTTATTGGGTACTCATAATGGCGTACAGGCGAGGCTTATTTATCGTTGACATTGACACATTGAAATATGATAAAAAGAACTATGCAAAGCCTCTTCTTACAATTGCCAACACATATTAACAAATAAACAAAAGCATCAAAACACAACCACCTTTAAATTAATCTTGAAACAAACTCCCAATGTTAATTGGCAAGCAAGAAAGCTACACACTTGATTTGTTTAAATGAAAGCTCCCGTCACAATGATCGGGAACCATAAATCAAACACAGTATTGACAATTAACTGTATTCGATCTCAAATGCCGGGCGCCAGGATAATTTATATTATCCACCAAGTGTGGCTTTAGGAAAGTCTGCCCCAGCTAGCTCAATATTTGGGGGTGCGAGAACTCCTAATCGTTCAGTGGTCGTTACAGGGCTGTACTCAGTGACCGAATAAAAGTACCACACTGCACTTGTAGGATGATTACCGTGACGGCGATGTATTTCCCGCGACGGCGGAATTACTATAGCCCCTTGGCTATAGCGGACAATGCACCACGTCCGTGCAAGCGTAATGGATGCGTGCACAGTGACCTCACTGTACAAGGCATGCTTCTTGACCCTCAGGTTCGAAGCCAAGAGCGATCTCCAGCTTCGGAAGATCCGCTCCTTCTCGTCTGAAGGCTCGGAACCAAGTCCTCCCAGCGTCCGCCGGAAAAAGCCTCCTCTCGTCGCTCGTGGTTTACATAGAAAAAATACACCATCATTACAAAATGCAAAGGAAAGTCTCTCTCGATTGGTTCTGCCATTGCTCCTCCCTTCGGCTGTCACGATAGGCGAACCTTGTCTTCCTCGACTCTGGTGAACTCGGGATAGCCTCGGACTTTTCCGTCACCTGTGACCTCCAAAACTCCCCGTTCGTAAACCTTGGGCTTGGGTAGTTTGTTCACCTCAGTTTACCGTTTCCCCGGAGGCAAGGGATTATATGCTTGACCAACTGCGTGAGAAGGGTAGCTGGTGTCCATTGTCCCTGGCCGCCACCAGGCTGTCGCGACCTTCTGGCGCGTCTAGCACAGGTGCCACAAACACACTGACAATCCTATCCGATAATTCCTCTCTATTCTTTTTATATATAAAAATATTCAAAATAATATATATAAAAATGTACGGAATGACCCATATCTGGTCATTCTGCTACAGTGTAAATATCTAAATTTCAAAATCATTTCCCCATACTTAATCAATTCTAAATCAATTGTATCTAGTCCAGGAGCTTTTCTATTTTAAAATGAACTTAGTGTTGCATCAACCTCCTTTATGTCTATAAGATCAATTTCTTTGGTATCCACATGGTCAATTCCTATTTTCTGTTCTTCCCCTTTATAATTACTATTTGCACCATAATGTTTTGTAATGCTTTATCCATGCCTTTTCTTCAGTTCCTTTATATTAGCATTTTCCTTTTCATCCTTGTTAAGATGTTTCATAAGTTTATAATCCATCTCTTGTCTACCATGGGCATCATCTTCTATTGAACTGATTAATCTATCCCATGACACTTGTTTCAACTTCTTTGATATTGTCTTAACAATATTTCATCTTCTTTTATATTCATTTTCATTTTCTAGGGTTCGATCCGGTATCATTTTTAGATAAGACTTTTGCTTTTGTTTGACGGCTTCTGCAATTTCTTCATTCCACATTTTAAGTCCAGTTTTACTTCTAAATTTCTTTTTCTTGCCAATGACTTCGTATGCTGCTTTCAGTATTGATGAAGCTATAGTTTCCCATTCTTTATTGATATTATTATTTGTTGGATTTTCCAGTAAGCGCTGTTGTAATTGGCTTTGATTTAGATGTCTTGTTCATTCATCCTTTGAAAGGTAGGTCTTAAAAACTTCTTGATCTTTTTGTAAGTTTTTATTCATTCTTTTCCTCCATTTAGCAAGTATTCTTACTTTTGATATAATGAGATAATGATCTGTATAAATATCACTACCTCTATGTACACTGGTGTCTACTACATCTGGAGCTAATTTTTTATTATCAATTACATAGTCAATGATAGACCTTTGACCTCTTGCCATCCATGTAAATTTATGGATATCTTTTTTTGTAAAGAATGTATTTGTAATCTTTAACTGGTTGAAAGACGCAAATTCTCTCAGTAGTTTCCCATTTTCATGTAGTGTGTATTTGCCTTTATTCCCCATTACCTCTGGAATTGGACTATTTCCTACACAAGCATTAAATCGCCAGCCAGTATTAAGAAATCACTTTTATTTAATGTATGAAATGCTCTCGGGTGACTAGCCAAGTCAAGAATGCGTTGTCACACGATATTTCGGCGACTAAATCATTGTCGCCATCTTCATCAGACAACGCATTTTTGACTTGGCTAGTCACCCGAGAGCATTTTATACATTCTCAATGCTGAGAAAGACTTTGTTCTTACACTTTTATTAATTTTGTCTATCACCACTTGAAGCTGTTCATAAAATTGTTCAGATTCTTCTCGTTTGTTTTCTTCTGGTGCATATATGGTGATCAAGGTTAGATTGTCGCTCTCTACTTTCAATCTTAGAGCCAGAATCCTTTCACTTACCATAGCGTAACTGACAATTTCATTTTTTCCATTTCATATCCACTAATATTGCCACTCCTGCTGTAGCTCTTTTCTCTCGTGGCACTCCACTGTAGATCATTGTATATTTATCTATTTCTTCTGTTCCATTCAATTTCTTTTTTGTTTCTGTAATTACAGCAACATTTCTCCTCTTTCTAGTTAACTCCCTGTCCAGATCACATTCTTTATTATTTATACCTGTCACATTCCACATTCCTATTTTCAAATTATATTTGATTCCAAATCGTTTGTCCTTTGACCTTGCCTTTGTTGTCCTCATAAGATCCATCCGGCTTTCCTTACTTTGAGGTTTATGAGCAATATATCTTTTTATGTGGATGGTGGGATGGTTCTAGAGCTTTACAGAGTGTATTCTAAGACATTTGTCTGAGTTTTATTATAAAAATTATGAATTGACGAGCGTGGTGTAATATTAGGATCCACGCATAGCCACAGGTATTGCGACACAATCCTGGCATCTTGGTAAGTGTTGCATCAAAAACAAGCGTCAGTATAAAAGGACGAGAGACCACCGAGCGTGGCGCTTTTTCGTCACCAATCTTCATCGCAGTAGGACCTTCGGTCCAGAGCAGAGTTTAAATTTGTGTGGCAGTGGGTGACTTCTAGGTGTTTGCGGTAACCGTCTGAGTTGGTCTTTTGTTTTTGTTCGGGGAGTAAGTGAGTCGTCTGGTATTTTATTTTTGTTATTCATCGAAAGTGAGGATTTTAGTATAATCACTTAAATTAAGTTTTTTCGTCGAAACTAGCAAGAGCTAAGTTTACATAAAGTGTGTCAGGTTAGGGAAGCAATAATAATACCAGCGAAATTTCTTATTGCGCAATTGTTTAAACTTGCAACTTCAACTCCACTGTTTTAAATTCTGTTACAGTTTAGAAGTTGTATATCATCCATCAAGTATTGATTTTATAATTTATAATTGTGCAACAAGTGTGCAAGAAATTGATAGGAACTTTAGAAATTTGAAATCGTAAATTTCCAATGTTGTGCAATTTGTGTGATGTTCAAAGAAATGGTTAGGGATTGTTAGCGGAAAGTATTAAGAAATTCAAGGGATTATTTGCGGTCGTAGCAGAACTGTCTTCTGATTTTTTTGGAGAAGAAGAAATTATTTACCTGGTGAAAAATCTGTTGTGTAAGGAATCTTCTGATAGAAATTTAAATAATATACCGGTCGGTCGGTGGGTCTAACAAAATTTAAGGAAAGCTGTGCATTAAAGACTTGAAAGAAAATCATTTAATCTATGATTTAGTAGTTTTGAGATACCCTTCTAACCTTTTATATATTTCAGAGAAGGTTTGAAGTGACCACCGCCGAAGAGAGAGAACATTGTATGTTGTTGATTACTTGATGCTTTCCAGGTAGGCACAAGTAAACGCCATGAGAACAAGATACTTTATTTTTTGGTAACTGCACAGACCATAAAGTGAGTGATTGTTATATTATATTTTGGCAACATATAACGTGCGGGTTCTTTCAGAATGGGTTACCAGCCCTTCACACAACACCCATCCTGGAGGACCAAGGTTTTATTTCAGGGTTTTCCTTCCCTTAGCCAGAGTGCCCCAGTTTTAAGGTGCCGGGCACTCGCCTTCCATCCTCTCCCGTTAGCTACACTCGAAAAACTGCATTGCCCAGGAACCACGCGGCTTTTGTCTTCGTGGACGTGGGAGTAGGGTTTGCTGGCAGAGCTGCTAAGATAGATCGCAGAGGAATTTCTCAAGGTTTTATTGTCTCAGCCCATCCGGCATAAGCTGAGATCCTTGAGACCATACCAGCCTTGACCTCCACATTAAGAATTATAACTAGTAAAAGGATGATTGAAATCTTGTAGCTAGAAAATCCTACTAAAGAGTTTGAAAACATTGAAAGTTAGAAGCTAGTATGTAAACTGATGATGCAATTGCACATTTTAAAATTCTAGAAGTCTTAATTTGAAACATAAAAAGACAGTTTACAGCAAGAAAGAAGCATAATTTTGGCTTACACAACATAATAAAGTTTGTAAAGGGCCACTAAAGTTTAAAGGTTGATTTTTGAGCAATTCGTAAAAACTTTGAACATATGGGTAAAAGGTCAAATAACCAGTTTAGACGATAAGTAAATTCAATTGAGAAAACTATATTAAAAACCAAGTACAATATGAAGAGTTTTCAGTAAGTTTTATTTAAATGTATGAAGTAGATGGGTCAAGATAAAGTAAATTTTTGTAAGATTTTGGCGGCGACAATACATTTGCAAGATGTCTAGGACAGACATCATTCAAGTGGAAGATTTTACAAAATTCATAATAAATCGAAGAAATCAGATAGCAACCTCAAAATTACACACCTTACAAATAAGAACACATAGACATATTTCACAGATATCAGGTGGTTAAATAAAGTTTCGAAATTAAAGATTGCACATCATTTTGCTTCAACCTGTTACAAAATAGTAAACACGGTGTTTTTTTATACCAAATGAAAGAGCAGTAAATTAGAAGCCAGTTAAAAGCTGTTTCAGCTTCATAGCTATAAAATTGTGGAAGTTAGAAGCATTATTGAGTTGAACAGAAAATAATTTTAAGGCCAAAATATTAAAGCTACGAAAATTTTCATAAGGATTGAAATTAACATTTATTAGTCAACCTAACTACTGTCAAAATCTGAGATCAATAGGAATTTTTTGAGTCACTACACACTTCAGGAATTCACATGGCTTGCTAGTGCGGAAGAAACAGACTAACAGGGGTAGGTTACTTATAGGAGAAACGGAGAGTCGGGGACTAGCTACTGTCTGTCACTGGAAATCACTGGAGCAAAGCGTGTGTCGGTCTGGGAGCACTTTACGCTGGAAGGCAGAAGTGAAAGCATGGTGTAAGGAAATGTAGGCAACCATCTTAGGGATTTTGTGGAGTGTGGCACAACATTTTCAAATATCTTCATGTGACGATTATTCAGGAATGGGGTTTGGTCTGGTCTGATCTGTATCACTTATCATAACCTACAGTCAAAATACTAGGTGACGTTTTCCATTTGCCTACAGATTGTTAAAACTTTTAAAATTTTTCTTAAGAATACAGTGATATTTTTAACTTTGAATTAGCAGCAGTGATTTTTAATTGATGAACCTACCTTTTCCATTTTTTATGGTATCAAAATGGTGGCGACTGAGAACTTTAGAATAATCTAATATCCAAGGCACACAAGACGATTAGAGTTGAGGTGTTAACTGTTTCCACTAACCCCAGGCAAGCGTTTCTCCTTTCAGATGGCAGTAGGGAATACTTAAAACAACTAAACAAGCAATCAAGAAGATCAAAGGGAGAAGCAAAGGATGGGCTTATGAAGAATATTATTGATGCAGGAGGACCACTGAAGTATGGATCTAGTAACTTCTATGGCAATATTAGGAAACTGATGGGAAGGGAAGGCATTCAGACTTGTAGATAAGAATGGAGTTGAATTCACTGAGGATTTCAAAATTTCAGAGATATTGAGTGACTCGTTTAGTGATACAACTAGGGACAATCATCCTGTGATGGGAGGGAATGAATCGGAGGAATTCTAAGGAAATTATGAAGGAACTCAGAGAGCTAAAAAAAATGTAAAGGGGCTGGTGTAGATAAAATTACTACAGATTTATTAAAGATTGTGGGATTTGATATTGTAGGTTACCTTGAAATTTTATTTAAAATGAGTTTGGAGTCTTGCTACTTACCAGAGGATTGGAAAGCAGCAATAGTAGTACCAGTTCATAAAGGAGGGGTTACAAATAGGGTTGAAAATTACAGGCCAAATAGTTTGACATCAATGATAGACAAAATGATAGAGAGATTGATATCAAATTGTATCAGAAATGTCTGCGAGGAAAGAAACTGGTTTTCTGATCGACAACATGGCTTTAGACAAGGATATTCATGTGAATCTCAGATGGAGGGCTACATGCAAGATATTTCAAATGAATTGGACAAGGGAGGCCAAGTTGACAGTGTAGCACTAAATCTTTCTAAAGTGTTTGACAGAGTGAACCATAAAATGGTTTTAAATAAACTGAAATCTATTGGATTAGATGAAAAAGTTACTTGCTGGATGGAGGAATTCTTAAAAGCCAGAAAGCAAAGTGTTAGAGTAGGAAATACATTATCAAATAGCAGTAAATATGGGAGTGCCACAGGGTAATCTATTGAGATTGTTGCTGTTCATAATTCTAATGAATGACTGGGTTGACAGGTTACGATCAGAGTCTAGGTATTTTGCAGATGATATAATAGTATACAATAGGATCAAAACAAATGAAGACTGGGAACAGCTGCATGGTGACCTGGATAGAATATCTAAATGGATAGGTCAGCATGGAATGAAGACAATTCCAAGAAAAGTCAATTTATTAGGTACACAGATTAAAAACAAAAGGTTAATTATGACTATAAATGAAAGCTTGAAGTGTAAATTTGTTGGCTTGATATTTGATTACAAACTCAATTGGTAAGGTGGTAGGAAAAGGTTACAAAATCCTTCATTTACTGGAGAGGGCGATGAGAAGATGTACCAGAGAAGTTAGGGAGTTGGGTTACAAAACTTTGGTCAGATGATTGGTTGAATATAGTGGTGTAGCTTGGGACCCACATTTTGGTTATCAAATACAGGAGATGGAAGGTGTGCAAAGAAGAGCAGCTAGATTTGTTTGTGGAAATTATTGCAGGACCCAGTCAGTAACTGATATGATAAGGGAGCTGGATTGGGACTCATTGGAGGAAAGGAGGAGGGTAAAGAGAGTGCTTCGAATGTACAAGGTATATGTTGGTGATGGAGCTTCGAGAGATATTGGTCAAAGAATTAAGAATAGTGCATGGAAGGGGAAAGGCAATCATGATCACAAGCTTGCACTTGATTCCATCCATAAGGGAGTGGGAAAAATTCCTTTTGTTGGTAAGGGTGTCAGGGATTGGAACAAATTACTAAGTGTATTGATAAAGTTTTCCAAAAATGCTTAAGGAATTTAGAATTAAAATTTGTAAATCATAATAGCAAATGGGGGAGGAATTTACCATTCCAGTTATAAAAGAAAATTTAAAAAATATGTATATAAAAAGGGGTAAATAAATGACTCGGGGAATTGCCACCAGAGTGTTAGCAATTAAATAAATTAAATTTCTTCTTCTTCTTCTACGGTAGTCAATTTTGGGATTGGTGTGCGACAGTCTTCATAAGAATGGAGAAGAAGTTACAGAGGATTTGAAAATGGCAGAGATGTTGAGTGACTTGTTTTAATGATACCATTAGGGATGAGACTATAATCCTGTAAATCAGAAGATCATCTATATATAAGTAGAAATGAGAGAACTACAAAATTTGAAATAGATCTTCAGGAAATTATGAAGGAACTAAAAAAAAAAAAAAAACACACATAGGGGCCAGTGTACATAATATTACTATAGGTGTATTAAAGACAGTGGGGTATTAGATTGTACGTTACCTTGAAATATATTTATGATGAGTCGGGAATCATGCTGCTTACTTGAGGGTGATAGATAAAGGAGGGGCAACAAATACGATTGCAAATTACAGGCCAACCAATTCGACATTGTGATAGGAAAAATTATGGAGATAATAATAATTCAATTACATCAAAAATGTCTGTGAGGAAAGAAACTGGTTTGCAAATTGATGACATGACTTTAGGCAACGATATTCATGTAAATTATAGGTAGTGTGCTATATGCAAGGTATATTTAATGAATTGGACCAGGGATACAATGTTGATAGTGTAGCACTAGATGTTTCTAAGGCATTTGACAGATGGCATTATATAAGTTGAAGACTATTTAAGTGGATGAAAAAATGACTTGCTGGGTAGAGGAATTCTTAAAAGACACAAAGCAGAGTGTTAAAGTACGAAATGCAGTGTCGAAGGAAGTGGTAGTGTAATGGCGTAGCATATCAGGACTGGACCATTGCTGTTTGTTATTCTAATGAATGATTGTGTTTATGGTTTACTGTCCAAAGTTAGGTTGTTTGCAGATGACATAATGTTATATAATAGGACAAAAAGGGGGGGGGGGGATTTGAGGGTGTGCAAAACAGAGCAACTAGATTTGTTTGTGTAAATTACCACTTGACCTAGTTAGTAACTGATATGATTGGGAGTTACTGGGAGATAGGAGGAGGATGAAGAGAGGGCTGGAAGTGTACAATGCATATATTGGTTATGGGGCTTAGTGGGATTTTGGTCAAAGAATAAGGAGAGGAAAGGAATAGCTGACCATTGCCATTTGAAAGTTGCTTGCATACTGAAGGAAGATTCGTCAAAGAAGATGGAATAGGTGGTTCCAATTCACTTCTCACAACCAATGCTCTCATGTTCCTGTTTGAGGAAATTCTGCTAGAAGTCAATGGACAAGAAATTGAACCAAATAGAAACATCAGCATCACAAGCACAAAAAAGCCGCTTATTTCTGGCAATCCTCAACAAATTGGTGTGTCAACACTGCAGGATGGAGCCCACGCAACTTTGGAGATGGCCACTTTAATGTATGAATAATATTGAATATGTTTTTCAGTTTTTATGAAGACTATAAAGAAACTTGCAAGTGTAAAACAAGAACTAGTACTGATTCGCGGAAGGAATGATACATATTCTTACATATAATTCAATGAAAATCTTCAAAAGAGTAAATTCGCCCTTAATAAAGTGGCGTGGGTGATGCCGCATGCCCGCATGCAGGCCCGCCGTAAGCGGGCGTGCAAGGCGTGCACCGCACGTGGGCGGCAAAACGAGTGATCGACAGTCGCCGCCTCGCGATAGTTGCCACTCCATTGTAGCCACGACGAAATTTTGTAGCAGGCGACCTTTTTTTTTTTTTTTAGCTCTACAGCTGCTCCGGGCGGTCGGCGACACTCGGGATGCCAACATTGGGGCGGCAATCTCACAGTTTTTTTGACCCGGTTCGGAAATTTCCTAGATCCACCACTGGCTGTAGTTAGACAGGGGGCGGTATAATCGGGATTGCACGCGGGCGCTCTAACAGCTAGCGGCGGGCCTGGCCGCATGTGCATGTAGGCGATACAGAGAAAGTGGGAAGCCACTACGTATTCATTTCAGAAGTTAGGACATGCTGGAATATGCAGTGCCTCTTGTAAGCAAGACACAAGTCAGGGCTTTGAATACAACAATGCAACTGTAGAAACCTAGGGCTATAGTTCTATGTTTTCAAACAAACGGAAAAAAAGCAGCTAAGTTTACGATTGTTATCTCTGTAATGCCAAAATGTTCTTAAATGAAGTAGTGTACTTACACAAGAACAAAAATGTGGATTTTAAGAAAAACAGAACTACAGAGCTGTATGAAAAGTATTCAAGATTTAAGTAGTCTTGCTAAGAACATGATTGTCCTTCCCCAATACTAGAGTTCGGAGCAAGTACTAAGGCGGGTGGGCTTCGCGTTCTGCGCAGAGAGAGAGGGGAGATGTGTTGCGACGCTGCCAATTTGCTTCTGTCACTTTACAGCGCGCTAGCAGGTTCAGCGAATTGCAGGAATGCGAGCTTTTAGTTGCGCAAGCACATGTACACACACACAAGCACACACACACATACACAATTTTGTCAGTATTCATTGTAGCCTCTCATATTTTCTTTCATTTCGCAACCTGCTACAGTGTTACGATATATTTAATGAACGAAATACCTTTCACAGAGAAAACTACATTATTACGAAGCCAAAGATGTGTACATAAACTATGCACCTGCAGACAAAGTGACATAAAATCATAAGTACCAGTAATTAACACTTACATCATTACAGCAAGAAATGCACGCCATCGTCTTCGCTGTCCGATGCAGATGACTCACTCTCAGCAAGATTTATGACGAAAGGTTCCATAATCGTGTCCCTGCCAATTTCTCTGTCGTAATCTTCATCCTGTAATTTTTCTGCGTGTTTCACACAAGCTGCCCATCCAGATGTTGTGATGCTGTCAATTACCTCATGTGTAAGTTTCTCAACATCTGCAATTTTAAATGTGTTGTTCTTTTCCGCAATATTTGCTTTCACCTGAGCCCATACCAGCTCAATTGGTTTGTAATGACAATGGTATGGGGGTAATCTAACAACACGGTGTCCATGCTGCTTTGAAATTTCGTCTATCTCGTATACTCTGTAAGCAGGCTTGTGGGTATTGACAAGAAGCAGCAATTCTGCTCTGGTGTGTGATGAACTATGAGGTATTCCATTAAAGGACAACCATGCTATAATGTCTGCCTTTTTGGAATTTGTAGTTGGAGCTTTATTCACTTGCACTGAGTGGATGCTTGCATTATCCATGACAATAAAAGAGCATGGAGGGATACACGACAACAATTGTTCTTTAAACCACCTTTTAAAGAGACAGTATGTCATCTCAGTATGGTAATCTTCAGAATTCTTAGCCTTTGACGCCTTAAAAATCAGCTTACTCTGGGGAATAAAGCCAGTTTCTGCTGATCTAGCATGAAGCACTATTATTCTGTTACCCTTGCCAACGGGAACTTTTAATCCACCGGAACCGTCACTCATTTTCCAGCACATAGCTCTTGCATGATTTTGGTTTACGAAAGTTTCGTCTACATAATAAATGCTAGACGTTCCAAGTTGTCTGATTTCCTGCATTGCTCTTAAAAACACAGTCCTTGCAGCTACAATATCACTACGTTCCATTAGTAATTTCCTGCCGTCATTCGTTTTCTGATACCTGAATCCCATATCTTTCAGTATCCTCAACATGGTCCATTTGCTTCCGCTAAAATTTTCGGCTTCTTTCATACGCGAAACTAATTTTTCTGCTGTCGGATATTTGCCTTCAGCATACATACTGAATATTATCCGCCGCAGAACGTTTTTGGAAAAATCGTCTAGAGCACCAACTTATTTTTTTCGGTTGTGATGCTTTCCCGGTGATTTGAAAAAAGCTGAGCCGCAGGCTTCAACTGACGCTTTAGCTTCGCTGGTTATCCTCTGAACAGTCCTCAAACCAACACCACAAGCTTCAGCCGTCTGCTCCTGGCACTTGGCAACGGCGCGACTCGCACCACATGGTGGCGCGGACTCAGAAGAAGACTGCCTTTTCAAGTACTGATACACACGGAACGCTATTCCTCTCGCTTGTTTGTGCAACACTTGGCGTGATTCTTTACCATCACTCATAATGAACACTATGAGGGCAAAATAATCACTAATCACGGAACACTATAAGTGAAATAAACTGTAAACTTGACGAACACAGCACGACGCGCACAGAACGAACACAGGAAAGCCACTGACACGCGATTGGCTGTGAGTCACGTGGTACAGCTCCACAGTCTACTTCGCATCCGCCCATGACCCGCCTTCGTACTTGCTCCGAACTATAAAACGTGAAGTATTTGTTGCAACTGCACCCAGGCCCGCCGCTAGCTTTTTGAACGCCCGTGTACAATACAGATTATGCCGCCTTCTGTCTAACTACAGACAGTGGTTGATCTAGGAGTTTTCAGAACCAGGTAAAAAAACTGTGAGATTTCCGCCCCCATTGCCCACCATTGTTGCCACCCCGAGTGTCGGCAGCCGCCCGCTACATGTTTCGTCGCGGCGACAATGGAGTGACAACTATCGCGGGGCGACGACTGTCGATCGCTCGATTTGCCGCCTCCCTCGATGTGTCGCTCCCATTAGATAAACTGGTTGGAACCCTTGAGGACGACGACATCCCCTCCAACATACACATCACGTTATCGTCAGCGAGTGCGTAATACTGATCTAACACAATGTAACAAGCTGGGCATGCCTAACAAATCTTACCTACAATAACCTCAATTACTGCTACGGTGTGATGGTTGATTAACTAAAACTGGGGTTAAACTCCAGTGTACCCCACACTCATTACATAAAGTTGTAGCTTCACACGCGCCTCCGTAACATGCTGGGCTTGCCTAGCATGATACACCTGCAATAACCTCAATTACTGCTAGCTTACACTAACTTATCCTACCTTCATTAGATGAAGAATACGTTTCACAAGCGATATTGAGTAAATCGTGTGTATAACTGTAACACTCCGATCGAGATTTAAGTTAGTCATACTCAATGTGCCAAGCTACAGAAAACTGTAAATTGTGACTTTTTAGTGAAGTGAATTGAAATAATTTTTTCCAACTTCTATATTTATGCAATTGGTGGCTTAAGGTATTTTATTCATTTTTTTTTTTATTTTTATTTTTTTTCACACCTTTTTAAGGAAATACGTGGGGAAGTGACATATAATACATGTTTACAATGTATGCTAGCGAGTGTTTTGTGTACGAAAAATGCCCACTCGCGTGATGTCTATGTGGGAACCCATTACGATTCTATCTTAAGATATTTCTGCAATTGATGAAAACTTATGTGATGGTGCAGTCAGTATCTCCGTTGTACATTTGGTGTGCGTTTTAACATTTTGATTTAAAAGAGAATAATGTACAAGGCGTTTTGTTTAGTGTTCATCCTTTGCACTCGCTGACGATAACGTGATGTGTGTGTTGGAGGGGATGTCGTCGTCCTCAAGGGTTCCAACCAGTTTATCTAATGGGAGCTGCATGAACCGGTATGAGTCCAGAAACCTTAACGTGATTGAAGTATATTCAATCTTTTTCGAAAAAGAAATATAACGTTCTGGGTATGATGCTAGCATGTTACATGTTAGCTTACGTTATCTAACATTAACTAGATTTTAAAATAAGTCTCACCTACCTAGTGATAGATAGTGGTAGATTTTACCACCAAACAGAAAATTTGTACAGATTTCAGCCTTCATGGATGGGAATTTCGTATACATGTCGTGTAATTGTTATGTCGATCATTGAGTTCATTCGTGGAGGAAATTTACATCGCGAGTACGAGCTAGTAAATGTTTAACCACCGAGCATCGTGGATGGGAATTCCGGAGGAAGCACGTTTGAAATCCCCCGTCTCCTATTAAAAACGAAAATTAATGTGTTAGGAAACGAGTGTTGAGTTGATTTATATGTGAACTGCCTCGCTCGCTGAAGGTTAGATTGTTTAATGCGGAGACGGGGGCGAAAGGGTGAAAAATTATTACCCCTGTTATAAAATACGTGTGTGAAAAATATCTTGCGTTTGCCTTTCCGGAAGAAAATTAATGTGTTAAGAAACGAGTGTTGAGTTGATTTATATGTGAACTGCCTCGCTTGCTGAAGGTTAGATTGTTTAATGCGGAGGCGGGGGCGAAAGGGTGAAAAATTATTACCCCTGTTATAAAAATACGTGTGTGAAACAAAATATCTTGCGTTTTATTCACTGCTCTAAAAAAAAATACCTAAAAGTTCTCCATTTACCCCTCTCTCCGTTTTTACATGCACGAGATGTGGGGAGGGGGCGTGCGCGACGTGGGTGCTACGGCTTATAAAAAGACGCTGGATCTTCTAAAAATAATCGTGTTCTCGACGGGCATTGTGTGTTGTAGGAGCTGATATTTGTGGACGAATTTTATTGTGTGTGTGCTGTTGTGTGTCGATATCCATCACGACTTGAGGTAGGTTGACGCTCAAATTTCCTCGAAATAATTTTGTTTTGATCATATATATATATATATATATATATGTGTATGTGTGTGTGTGTGTGTGTGCAGTTATCTACGAGCATATAGCTAAGTGTACTTAAAAAAAAAAAAAAAAAAAAAAAAAAAAAAAAAAATTGTAGAAAAAAGAAAAAATGGCAGAACCGCAGGCTCCAGTTTTGCCTCCTGTGAACGTGCCCACGTTGGAATATACGGCCCTGATGGACATATGTGGACGCTTGCAGCGTGCGTCAGATATTTATTCCCTTGGGCTACCAACCATAATAACGAATATTGGTCATGAACTGTTCGTAAGATCGAAATGGCAGGGGTTGCTATCAAATATGAATAGCAACCCTTATTCTTACACGAATAGACATGGCCACTGCATTACCAATTTTACTCGAGTTCAGCGCGCAACTAATTCGATGGAACCTTTAACCTGTGACCTGTACACACGTTTTAGTGATTCATATATTCTATTTTTTTTAATGCATAACCAGTGCAATAAGGATGACAGTATATTTAAAGTCAGATCAACATATTATGTGGCAAAAAACATAAAAAACAATAATAGCGCCGTCAGTATTTGCGGACCATGCATAGATGTAATAAACAATGACAGTGAACTGATGGAAATATACGACATTAGCGATTTACAACTACAAATATACGGTGAAAGTGATCTTATAGGCGGGGTAATACCCCGCCATATATTTTGCAATAGCGACATCTGGTGCCAAGAGTGTGGTAAAAGATCACTCTTCAGTTGTGAATATCTATGTCCAAATACGAGTGAGGGCTCAGAGTAGTGATTAATAATCTGTATGTTTAAGGGGGTGGGTACACCTAACCCCTTAAGTGATATTTGGTGCCAAGTGTATCATATTGTAAAATAAATTATTTTTTTTCACCACTTGTTATTGTGTTTGATTTCTATGAACCATGACTAATTTTCCTTCTTCTCTAAACCACTTGTACAATCGACGATATAAGTTTTTTTTCTGTTAGTTGTAATGTTATTTCACTTAATTTATGGTAAACATTCGCATATTATTGCTACCCTTTCTGAAACTGTTCTTAGCGATCACCTTAGGAACTGATCTTACTAACTTCAGCGTGGTGACTTCATTGATCGTTAAGAAGAAGAAGACTCGATATGTCGTTGAGGTAAGAAAATATTTATCAATGGGGGGTCCCAATATAGTTAAGATTATGCAGCAAACACCAAATGTCCTAGTAATCTTGGTAGATACTTACAGCACGAATATAAAACTTTGTCTCGTAAAGTTTTTAGACTGGTTTGTGCAGGAGATATTAATCTAACCTCCCTTGTTGTGAAATGACTTTGTTCATGTTGTGATAAGCAAGCCGTCTCTGCGCATTCAATATAACATACATCTCCAACAACTGCTTATTCATTATCTTGCTTTAAAAACTTACACTCCAGGCTAGATATTCAGACCAGCATACAAGCAATAACTCTGAAAAGAGACAATCCCGACAAATAGCGCTTCTTGTTAGTTAATGCACCATAAATTACAACACCTGTTAGTTACTAAATCTGAACTCTTGCCTGGATGCGCTTGTACTTCTTATGCTGAATTCACATTATATTTTAAATTTGTACACACCTCTTAAGTATGTTAGATTACGCGACGAAACATAGAAAAACCAGTCTTCTGACTCTTGAAATCTCTGCAATCGAATATTCTATAAGTATGAAAACTAACCGTGCTATTCACTTCTGTAAGTGGAATCGACGAAAATCTGATTATCATAGAATTTGTATATCGGTAGGGTACTATAATTGTAAACAGCTAATTATAAACACATGTGCAAAAAATAAAAAAAAAATTGATTATTAGTAACGTAAAGTTTATAACAGTTCGAAAAAACGTGATCGTGGGACAGCGTACATTACACTCCAGATCGTAGTGCATATGAATTAGACTGACAACGCGATTTTTAAAACGTCTGGCGTAAGGAATCTCGTTTACCTTCCAATAAATACACTCCTAATTTTTTTTCTAACAGATCTCCAAGTAACGTCACATCTGTGTCTATGTATAGACTTGCATATTCGTCCTCCTTGTCTGTTTGTGAAGTGTATAGATTGTAAGTTGGTTCGTACCGAAGGCCTTTCGATCTCTGATCAGTCGGCTTAAACACCGAGCCCTCAGTTTATAAGAAATGGTTCCTGGCTCGTGATCTCGGAAGCGAAGTCACCTCGACATTGATGCTGTAACGCTCGGGTCTATCATTCGGTGTTCCAGGTGTCCCAAGAACCGATACGTTCATAGAAAGATCACCGGAAAAAAGAAAAAAAAAATGTTGCTTCATTTCTGAAGAATTAAAAAGCGACGGAAGTGAGGGTGCGTTTGGTGATTACATCTACGTACTACAGACGAGGTAAAATTATTGCGAATTCACTGTTGACATTCTAAATAATTGTTTCGAAAGCGGCAAATATAAAACTAGTCAAAAATTGACTCTTGGATTCCTGTACTGCATGTGAAACGACCGACTTTATTTTAATGTAACTGATGTAACGCCTGTTCCCTCTGCATTTATGGGCCGAGAATGTTTTATATGTGACCTCAACCACTTGGAAGTGTGTAAAAATATGAAAGATTTTGTTACTGTTCAAAACTACGGCCAGGTAAAAATTTATACTTTGTGTTTGAAAATATGGCTAATTGAAATAAGTGTGGAATTAACTACAGATAAATTACTACACTTGTTAGTTACTATATCTGAACTCTGGTCTGCATTCGTGAGGACTCGTGGTTCAAATCCCCGTCTGGCTATACAGATTTGGGTTTTCCATGGTTTCCCGAAATTACTCCAGGAGAATGCCGGGATGATTCCTTCAAAAGGCCGTGGTCGAATTCATTCCCGTTCCCTCTCATAGGCTGCGTAATTCTTGAGAAACCCGGTCTCCGGTTCGAATCCCTGTCTCGGAACGTCTGGCGTAAGGAATCGTGTTTCTTAGAGGATGTGTTTTTTTCCATCCTCTCCCCCTCTCTGCTGCGTGGCAGATGCGCCTGCTTTTTTTTGTGTTGTCGGCCGACTTCTGCTATGTCTGCCGCCGGCTCCAGTGAAGGGATAATACATTCAAGGTAGGGGCGCGGAGGATTTAGTCTGGGGAGCAGTAAATAGCTCTAAACAATAATATTTCGTATCTCTGAAATAAGCCAACCGATTTTTTTTGGGGTGAATTTCTCTGTTATTGTCAGATAATTTACTTGTAAATTGATATGTCGCAATACTATTTAAAGATTAAATCTTGCTTTACATGTTTTAGAACTTTGAACCCATGACCACCTGCCTAAGAGGAATAGGCGAATATGAGACTGCATTTCGATCATGTGATAATACAATTTCTTTTTACAAAATCGATGAATTTGTGAATAAATTTCAACTTTCCATAAAAAATTTTTGTACAGTATTGGATTTTTTTTTTTAACTATACCGGTATACATATTTTTGCAGCAACTTAAGCAGTACAATGTATATATTTACCAACTAGATACACACAGAAAAACGGTATATTTCCTCTTCTCTGAAACACTATTTACAAAACACTCAAACACATTCACCTAAGTACAGATTTGTGTCCACACGGTAGGGTCTTGCACTGCCTGAAATTATTACATAAACCACGCAACGACCCCTTTGGGAGGGGAGGAGGCTGTAACTTAGAGGTGGTGCCGCCCTCACTAGTATATTATTATTATTTACTACATTTAGACGATCTGAGCTCACACCCGCTTCCATAATACGGTCCCTCCCCTCGGTCAGGCTAAGTAGTGGCACCAGTCTCATTTGCATATTATTTATTACCCCTTTGAGTTACGTTAGCGCTGTACGACTTGAGGTCACACCTGCGTGGCACCTGCGTGGCACGTGGCAGACGCGTACACCTGCGTCCGCTGCGACGGGGGGCGGGGGGCGGGAATGACCACAAACTGACCACAAGTTGGCGCCGGCCCGCCTTCGATACGTCACACCACTAGTACAAATTAAGAATGTACTAAAATAAAAAGAAAAAAGTGAATATTGTACCGTAATTCCGGTTTAGTTCCATGAAAAAATAAATAATAATCCTCCATTTACATATTATTCATATTTATGATCTCTAAGAAGTGGCACGTGGCCTTCTTGACAGCTTGATGACAGGTGTTGATGATTTATGGTGGGCACCCGCGGGGGTCGGGTTTCCGACGTGGGTGGTCTGGCGGCACGTGCGCGGCGGGGAGGGGGGAGAAACTGGCAACAAACATATGTCCATATGAAATACACGGGGAAAAACTGGCAACAAACATATGTTTACTATCTACTCCTCACATCATTCCATATTAACAAATGATGATAGTTTTAACGACTTATACATCCAAGTATTGAAATTAAGCTGTATTTATTATTATTTTCATGTATGTTACATATGAACAATAATATGGCCTGACATTTGGGAGGACGCAAGTTTCAAATCGCGTGCAGCCAGACTTCGGTTTCCTAAGGCTCCCCGAAATCACTCCAGGCGAACTCATTTCCGCTCTTGACCTTCTTATGTACATTTAAACGAACAAATGAATCTTTGCAAAGTAATGTGCTGACATTAAAAAAAAAAAAAAAAAAAAAAAAAAAATCTGCAAGAAGATCGCTTTGACGTTGTTGGCAAAACCGTTGCCATGAAATTACGTGGCCTTCCGACCAATCAAATGTTAATAACAGAAAAAATAATAATGGCATTTGGTTTCAAGCGGAAATGGGCTGTTTAAGAATGCCTTACAATGAGTAACGGTTACCTACTTCCGGCCTGTACTATTCTGTGGGCAGCAGTTCTGGATTTTTTTTGTCCAGCCTACAACCTTTTCCAGCAACACCCGCAAGATCATTATAAACCACCAGCACATTTTGATAAATTACCTCAAAAGAACGACACAGCAGCAATAGTTCTGTCAAATTATAATCCAAATGATGTCATATGTTTGAATTTGGGCTTACCACACAATATGATCAATTATATTAAGGACTACATGATTTTAAACTAATATTATTTTAATTTAGTTTTTATGTCATTTAAGTTTAATTTTATGCTGTTGATGTATTTACGAATAGGAATAAATCAATTATATTAAATAATATCAGTGTGTCAAAGAGAAAGCTTCTTATAATTTTTGCAAAAAACTCTATAAATGGCCTCGCATATTCCTGGTATAATGTATCCAAGGGCTTGAGGAGAAATTATTGTTGAAGACTTGAGATTTTCATTGCTTCTTCCCGTTGCCAAAAACCGCAGCGTAGCGGTAAGTCTTTCGTGGGGCGAAATTGCTTCCCGCATAGCCGTATTTTTCTTTGTAATAAATGGAGTGACTAACGATAACAGATGTAAATAGGTTTCTTCATCCATTCTCAAATAATTACGAAAACCGTTGGGAAATTTCTTCAATTCCGAAAGAAGATTTATATGAGAATATTTTCCTCTTTTGAGTAGCCACTCTTTGCACCAGACACTTCTGATGTGCTGTTTTGCGCGAGTTTTAGCGCTACTTGCCACGATTAACAAACTAACAGCAGCCAATGCGTGAACATAATCGGATGCTGCCATCGTGAAGCCAACTCTGAGACCGAGAAACGCGTGAGGATTTTAACGCCCCGTGTGTGTGCAGGGCCACTTCGATGAAATCCCTGAGGTCTGGCCCGCAGGCTCTTTCCTTGAGGCCCGGCCTCCACGTGTATGGCTACCATATAGGAGCATCACCGTGCCCGAATGGAGTGATCGACTTCGTTTGAAGTACAATATGAAGTATCGTTGTTTGGTTTAGATTGCCTTATACTATATATATTCTTTTTCATGTGTATTTCGAGGAAGGAAGAAAAGACGGAAGATTGGAAATTTTTTATATATTCTAAATTTATTCTTTTTACTGATGTGCTTTTTTTCAGTACATAATGTTACCATTATCAGTTTCATTAAAATACGAAATAGAAATAATTTAAACATTGTTTTGGCCCTAGAAGAATGCAGGAAGTTTGCATTACATCGACCTGTTGGTAGTGTATGTTTCGAAAAATCACCCCAGGATTTCAACTATGATCAAAAATTTTGAAACAGAAAATTTTATGTAGGCGGTTAATTACTCACGAAATTAATTAAGAATCCTTGCTCTGCAGGTGTTAATATGATAGTAAACGTGATAATGGTATTAACATACTTAAAGCCGGAGAAATAGAAGAATAAATGGACTGTATATTGTTGTGAACCCTCACGCAAAGCCGGCGTTAGGGGGGTAAGCGGGTCAAATGTACCCGGGCCCGCCGGCTGACGGGCGGCCCTGATCACCGGCTGCAGGGGCCCCCAGCGTCGGAACCAAGAATCAGCCAATTGTCGCCCTGCCAGTTTGTAGAGCTATAAAAAAGATCACCTATTTTACCCCGGACCCGAAATTTCTAGCGCCGGCCCTGCCCTAACGAAGTTCGCTAGTGTTAGTCTAATGCACAGTTGGGGTTAAGGATGTTGCTACGAAGTTTACAGCTACTTGCCGGTATTTTTAAATAAAATGATCTCATTTCGTAGGTATTTAACTTATAAAGTTGAGATAGGTGTAACAGATATTGACCTTACGTATATCGAGTCTTCATGGGGCAAAGTGTTCATACATTTTTCTAGGGCTTTAAAATTAAACGAAAATTGTTGCTAAACGCACTCATCATACTAGCGCCATATGAAGACCAAAGACGAGGAGGTGACTGATAAACTTCGTCCTGTCGGCAGTGAGACATGGAATAATATCCTGGAGCGACGTACACTTCCTTTCTCTAAATGGGATTGAAGTTTTACTTTTGATTTGGATATTTTAAGTTTTTGAACAAATACGCGAAACGAACGCTTAGCTCTTCGGACATGGAGGCAATACCACTACAAGTTATTCTGTAACTGAAAGTCGTTAAGTACCGTAGGTTCCAAGTTCCCTTCTTAAACTAATTCGCTCAGGTTATATGACAACAGAAATGACAATAATTGGTTGCTTATTTGTTTGCGGTTTGAATGGTTGAATTTTTAGGTCATTAGTGATCGACTTCTGTAAAAAATGCGATAACGGTAATTGCCACATTTTTTTACGTCCCGTCGAAATCGAGGTCATTAGGCAAGGAAGAGGAGGCGGCATGGAACGGTAAGAAATTTGTCCATCGCCTTTTGAAGGAACCACCCCGACAATCGTCTGTAGTGATTTATTGATTCCACGTTTGAACTTGCGTTCACTCATCGGGTTGAACCTTTAGGTGCCATTTGAGTTATTGAACTTCCAACAATAAATTACATTTCATTCCGTATTCTCCAACCAAAAAATGTCGTGCATTGATATCACAGTAAGACTTTATATTCGAGATTGACTATAGAGGGCGGGCGATTAAGGCTACCGCAAGAACCGCAGTCGCGGTGGGCCCCAAGCATGAGGGGGCCTCGCCACGATCCCCTTCAAAATTTGTCCTTACTTAACGAACAATTTTCCTACTAAAATAAATAAACTACAAATTTAGAATATTAATAAGCTGCGTTCACAATAGACGTTTCCTAGGCGTGGAGTTCCACGAGAAGTCCGTCATCAGATTCAGTTTTGAGAAAGTCGTATCTGATGTAATTTCAATAGGCCTATATATTTATAGACGTATATTGCTCTGAACCTGTTTATGTAATTTATGTAATTTCGTTCGAATAAACTCATTCATCTTTTGACGTTTAATGTAAAAAGTTATTGAATTATAATGTGTATGCCTGCTCACGTGTCTCCAAACCCAAGAACTTATATTTACTAGCAAATAAAGGCAAGAAAAGAAATTTCGTATAGAAAAAGTGTATTATAAATATAATAGCTATAAAATTAAATACAAAAACAATTTCATTTGACACAATGGGCAGCAGGGCTTAGCCAGAAATGAAAGTGACAGTAGTTGGGAGATCCATATGAGATGCATTGATAAAACACCAAAGAATCGGCGAAGTTGGTATCGTTCAGCTAATAATCAATAAATTGCTGTCCCATTTGTACACAATATATATATATATATATATATATATATATATATATATGTGTGTGTGTGTGTGTACATATAGTCACGAAAATTATCGAAAGTGCAGGAAAAAGTACATCTAGAAAAGAAGTAGGGGGCCCCGAAATCAAACTTCGCAGGGGGCCCCGAAATTCTTTAGGCCGACCCTGCTAGAGGGTAGGAATCAAAATACCTTAGTTTTACCTGGAATTTGTATTTCCTCACTGCTTCACCCGCACGAACCTGGTTGCGAGGGCTAGTGCGAGTTCGACAGCTTCTTTTATTTTATTTTTGAGTTGCAATCGTTCAGGGAAGAGTGAGCTTGTGCTGGATTTCACCCTCCGCCTTCCTTCCTTCATGATTCACTCATTCACATCACAAACAACACGATACATTACACACCAACATGTTACATCATCCTCATAACAGTAACATAGGCTGCGTCCATTAATCACGTGTGGGGAAATAGGGGGGGGGGGTCTGGCGAAATCTCACGAAACCTACAAATCGACTTTAGGGTGGGGGTATTGAAAAACCGACCTTAAAGGGGTATAACCGCCCTTGGAAGCATGAAAGCATGAGACCTAAAAAAAGTCTCAAAAAGTTACGAGGTCCATTAGTAGGGGCGGGTCTCCGTCAAAATCTCACGTTATTCTAGAGGGGGGAGTCATACTAGATCTCACGAAATCTGACCAGAAGGGGGGGGGGGTTCCGGAATTGCGGCGGAAAAACACCTCACGTAGTGAATGGACGCCCCCTTACATACACTTCCATTATCGGGGAAGGCGAAGGGAAACACCCGTTAAATATCAAAATACACTGTGTGGTGCAACTGGTGTTATTACAGTGACTGCTGGTTGGTAAATTAGCTTTGGTAATCAGCAGTACAAATTTGGAATGCTAACAAATGAAAATTTCCGAAACAACGAAACTCTATAAACAGCTTCTAAAGGTTGAAATTCACGGCCGCCAGTGAACCTATCCTTCGATTAACACAGTTCTTAATTACTTGATTGGTAGTTCAATAATGAAATACTTTGATAATTAATACATTTAATGGCACTCTGCTAATAGCAACGACAGATACCAGTCACCTTACTAGATTTATTCCATGTTACAGGTTCCAGTTGGAAACAATGAATTGTAGCAACAGTACAATACACATGCAGTCATCAATCGTGGAGCCTGTTAGAAACGCAGCATAAAACCTATGTGACATCTCTTAACAGTTAATTAAATACTTCATCTTCCTCAGGTGTTTAAGATATTCCTTTACTACGCTGGCTGTTCTTAGGGTTAACAACTTCGCCACATCACCATAAAACTCAAATAAAATATTAAATATCAATCAATTCAAACAGTTTGAAATGAAATTATGTTGAAGTAAGTTAAGAAATAACAAATCAAAGCTCTCATTGCTATGTTTGACCTTATCTAATCAAATACTATCGAAACTATAGGCTTAAGTCTATTATATGGATCTGCTACAGCTATTTTGGTGTCGTAACTCCACTTGCCAGATATGGCAAGCCTCAATCAGGAAACTGTAAAAATTAACCGAAATTCTAATGTGTGTACCTTCAATTTCCCAGCACTCAGGTGTATGTTGCTGTTTAGCTGAGTGCGATGAAATGCTGACCACTCTGGGAGTTATTCCCAGCTTACAAGCTGTCGTCATCATGAATTTTGGGCGCTTTGCCGTAATCATGCTGGCGAATATTGGGACGGATGCTAAATTCCGACCGACCGTGGTGGGTGAGCGGTAACGCTCTGGCCTCGCATTCGGGAGGAACGCGTGTTCGAATCCCCGTCCGGGCATCCAACTTCGGGTTTTCCAAATCACTCCAGGCGCAGGTAGAGATGGTTTCTTCAAATGGCCATGGTCGAAGTCCGTTCATTACTATCAGTCCCTTTCCACCTCTAATTAACACGCATATTAATACCTACCATACAGAATTTATATTACCGGTACATGTATCACAGACAGATTTTAAAACAGACTAATCACTCAAACATCAATTTAATTTACAATGAGAACAGTAATTCTAGTCTGCATTAAAACTGTAGGAATAAGGAACCACGAGAATTCTTTAAGCATTTGATGATGCAAAATTTTAGATTCATACTGATACAGAATATAAACCGCTCAAAACAGTTTAGAATGCAATCTTCCTAGTGATTCTATATCATTAAGCATGTGGAAGAGCTGTTTTAACGGCGTCTGAAAGCCACGTAAAGACGGATACATTAAATTTAATTTTTCTTAAGTGTGGCCATTTCGCAGATAATATTATGTTAAATTATAATCCATTTACTATCACTGTTCATACGAAGTAAAATTTATTCTAGTTAGGAAATTTGCAGTGAAGCAACAATTTTTTTTAAATTTAAATAAGAAAAGAAGGGATGCATGATATCGAGAAACCATCACGAATCCTCCAGAAAACAGTAAACTGACTCCTTTTACCAATTTACAATACCACTAGAACGTGGTTCCACATTTTAAAAGTACATCTCTTCTGTTTAGTTTAGTTCCATGGAAAAAAATAAGAGGAACTAAGGGTTTTTGTGATCGTAATACGATCTAGATTAAGTCAGACAATCAATACCCCCTGTTTATTTTTGTGGAAGTTGTTTGCCAAATTTTAACGGAGTTTCGTATAAGTAACGAGGCGGAACAATGTGATCCATCTAGCTCGGTTCCGCTCGTCATTGCCTCAAATATGTTTATATCCTTCCACTGTCTGAGTATTACAATTCATCAGCCATATTTAATTATCCTTTAAGTTTAAAGTTTATACCATCAACAATTAATTTGAGAGTTTCAAAAACGTAGGTCTAGTTAGTTCACTGTCAACTTTTCTGATAATCAAATGAAGAATTACGATAGTGCCCAGCGGGTCAGCAAAAGAGAGCTGATAACAGGGATCACTGTGTTGGCGACCAGCCTCTAATCGGGGCTTGTTATTTTCCAATCTGTCTCGGTTTGGTTTGGCGTGGAAAGTACTTCCTTTGTCGAAGAGGAAAGTTTATTGTGAAGGTTTTCTCATAACTGAAAGGTAATTGCATATGTGTTGTATTCTGTTGCTCCATATTCCTTGAGATCTGTAAATGGTGATGGATCTAACAAAATACACAATGAATTTACATACGTTGAGTTTTGAGTGCAACGTTTTGCCATATTTTTCAGTTGAAATCAAATCAACTATCATTGTGAAGTAACCCATTGTTATCACTTATCACACAGGAACAGTGTATAGTTACTGAGGCATCATTTTACTTTGCCATTGCACAAACACAAATTAATTCAATATTGTAAAATTTTGTTTTTCGCCATTGATACTATGGGTAAATGAGCATGAGATGTTTGACTAACACATATACGCAAATGAATTCGAGGATTTTTTTATCGAAGCTAAATCACCTCTAAGTTACTCTCCTTTGAGATCAATTTCAGCGCAACATTCTCGGTACCGTATCTCATTAGGATCTGGAGGTATAACCTAGCGAAACGAGGGACCTGCTCATTAACAACTTTCAACATGTTAGACAGCTACTATTATTGTGTAATAGTTAGTTACGGTAAATACAAAGAAGAAGAAATTTTTTAAAGTATTTACGTCAAAAAAAAAAATCAAAAAAGTTGCAGTGTAGTAATTTTTCCAACTGCCGCCCTGCGGTGCGTTTTTATTTAAGCTTAAAAAACATTATTATATCTTAGTTTATCTTCGTCAATGTCTCAATTCCAGAAATTTAAAATCCAAAGCGAAAGAATCAAATTTCAAAGGACATAAAGGACATGCCCTACGATTAAATAGCATATACAAGACGTTATCCTTAGCTAAGTCAATTGTTGAACAATTGAAATAAAGAAATATACATGAGTTTACAATGAAAACAAAACAGACTTTCTTGTTTCCATAAATCTATAGAAATGTACTATAAATAATGACAATTTGGGATATCGGTTTTAGGTGAATTTTGCAGGCTATTCTTAGTTTCAGCCTCAATGAAGGACAATAAACTTTCAAATTCTGGCGTAGCTTCTGATGTGAATCAAGTCAAGTACGTATAGTATAGAAAGAAAGTCTGATGTGTTCAGAGTATTCATGAACATCAGAAGATGGTTTAAATAATCACGATTTATATAGTTGTTATCAAAAAAGTACTTAAGTCTAAATTACCACAGAAAAAATGTTAAATAAAAGTTGTGTAATTAATAGACAGAATGTGATTGATATATATGATTTGCTGGAGATCTCATATAACGAATGAATCTAATGATTTTTATATTACTGCTAAAATATGAAAGCGGTTTTTTTTTCAGGCGATTTACTGGGATACGTCTGATGTCTAAAAAATAAAATCAGTAACGATGACTTTTAAACAACCTATCGATATGTATGGAAAGAAGTGAAACCAGAAGAACTATATACCGTTATTCTGAAGTAATGAAGAATTTTTACAGTGAAGGAGGAGTTACAAAAGCGCTTTATTCTGTTTTTATAATAGTGATTAAAGATTAAAATAATCAAGGAAAAGACGAACTGTACTGTCAGATAAGACGTGTCAGTGTGCTCGTTTACATAACGTTATTGATTGATTGATGAATTAGTGAACTGGTCAGTAAGTATGTACAAAATTTCAGTTTGCCTTCCAGATTGTGATAATCGCAAATCTGACTGGACTGGAAGAAACTCACTGTGAACGTTTAACTGAAACTACACTGAATTTAAGAGTGTAATGGATTAATGTGAAGTAGAGTTTGTGGGTGAATTCTCACTGCTTTGCCCCGCCAGACAGTGAAGCTTATCCTATGATATGGTAGAACACATGATGCTTAGATAGAGTTCGTGTCCTCGATTTTTTAATCAGCTACTCTGGACACATCACGCAGTTCATCTCTTTTTTTGTTTAGTCGACATTGAGGTCATCATGCTGGACTGGGGCAAGGAATTGAATGATTTTGGCCATGGACTTTTTGAAGGAACCATCCCGGCATTTACCTAGAGGTTTTTCGGGAAGCATGGGAAATCGAAATCATGATGGTCAGACGCGGTTTGGAATCCGCGTCCCCCCGAAAATGGCACTCACTCACCGTGCTCGGTCAGTCAGTCTCAATGACTGTTGGAAAAATAATTAGATTCTCATACATGATCTGATTACTTGTAGATTACACATAAAGATTAAGGGCAAAATTCTGTAATCCTTTTCTGTATTAAACACGACTGATTGGGGATTTTAATGTGGCTTCATATTTTTAGGTAAATTTCAAAAAGCTATAAAATATTCTCACTCAAATGCTACTAAAAATAAAATACGAAACGATCAAAAGATGATGGAACTTTAACAAGCCACATTACTTTTTATTTAATAACTACCTGGTGCCCACGACTTCGTGTTTGTTAAGAATTATGAAGGTTTCTGAACGGAACCTTAAATATTTCCAGGATAAAATAAGCAACCCGTCAGTGATGGTCCCGCCAAAATCGGTTCCAACACTAAATACATTGCATATAAATTATTTATATTTGTTAATAGCTGAAAAAGCTGAATAAATGTGTAGTATTCTAGAACATTGTAGGTCATTCAATAACATTGTAGAAAGTTTTAGTACATTCAAGTGCATTCTAGAAGATTCCAAAAAATTTTAGAACACTTTGATCGAAATATGAAAATACCCCAAGTAGACCACTTTCATTTACCATATCTCCAACACCACCTCAGCTACCGACATGCAACCACCATAAGGCACGGTGGGAGCCTCGAGGAAACTACCATACACAACACCAGAGGTCTGCTCAGCGGAGTTATTGAAATTTACGGACACAAACGTCTTTGGTATAAATGTGATAATACCTTAGGTCAAGCAGTTTCAAACTCCATATCTCCCACATCCTCACATCTATCGAAATGCATTCACCACAAAGCCCGAAAGGAGACTCGAGGCTACTGCCACATACAAACACCAGCGGTCTGCAATAGATAGTTGTGGCTGCAAAGTGAAATATAGGGACAAACACTCTCTGGTCGAAATATGGTTGACTTTTAACCATATCTCCCACTCCCCAACAGCTAACGACACACAACCACCGTAGTGCACGGTGGGAGAATCGCAGCTACTACCACACACAAACACCAATGGTCTGCGCTAGGTCGTTATGACTTCAAAGTGAAATATAGGGACATACATGTCTATTTTATATATAATTATATGTGGCTCTGATTGTGAGTTAGAATTATAGAGTTCGCATAGAACGGCTAAGTGATTCCGAGATCAGTTAGCTTCAAAGGACCGCTTACTTTGATAGTTTTTACGTAACAACTTCGGGTGGCCGATTTGGAAGAAACGCTCTGTGGTATGGTGTAAGCGTTGCTGGTGATTTATGTAATTATAAATTATCGTTTAATATTTTTTGTAGGGTTTTAAAAAAAATCAAGAACAAATTCTTTTGTAATGACAAAGGCTTGTCTACCTACGTACATTACGGTTCATCGGAGGAGAGGTCATCACCTTACAGGAGAGTGACTGGGTGTGGAATGCTCTGTGTTTGGTTTTACAATTGTGACGTGTGTTTATGAAATCTTTGTATTGGAGGAAAATATTGGAAGATTATATAGAAACTGTACGTTCTGTATCTTCTTATTCTATACTAGCATTTGCCCTCTACTTCGCGCGCGTGCTCTTTGGTGTGTATACAAATGCTTTACCCTTCCCATATACATTGAATTATATTTGACGCCGTTTTCCTGTATTTAATCGTTTTGCAAGAATTATTACTAAAATTATTCATACGAAATGAAACAATTTTGTACTAAAGAAGTCTGTTCTTAGGTTGTAACACCCCCTTGACCATTACATGTAATACATGATCTCATAATAAATAGCTGAGTGTCTAGGTTGTAATGCGGACCATGTAGTCAGTCTTTTTTTACACTTATGTCTTTACGCCTCGTTGACGTCGAGGTCATTAGAGGCGGTATGGTGCTGGGTCTGGGGACAAGGAACGGGAAGGAATTCGGCCATGACCTTTTGAAGGAAGCATGTTTTTTTTATTTTATTTTTTATTTTTATATCCTGGTACATAATAGCCCAGCACCTAGTTTCTATTCTGGGCCCATGTTTCCAATATATTACAAGAGGTACATAAGATAAAATTATAGTTTGCAAATAATAGCTAAATATAGTTCAGGATGTAAAACTAGTTTGTAACGCATAAACTTATCAAATTTCACAGAAATTAGTTACATAATTAAATTAACAATGTGTAAGTATGTATTTGATATGTGTTAGTGTTCTTATTTTTGATATATTTTAAATTTGTAATTTGAATAACATACGTTAACACACAGATACTACTATATGTAATTAAACAAAGAAGCATTCACATACACAAATCACATACTGCACTGTTGTCTCGCTGTTTCTCACTTTGTATAGTTATGACACTTTTACACAGGCACAGTCACTTCGGAGTAACTTACCTCCCTCAGGAGATGACTTCTGGAAATAGAGGCGTCCTCCTTTGACCCATCGGGAGTTTCTTTCTTCGGGAATTATCACTGCTCGGTCGCTGTCGGTTGAAACGGTTTCTAAATGCCAAGAACCTTTCTTTGGCTGCTTGTGAGGCCAGCTTGCGAGCTGCATCAAGAAAGTACCACAATTCCTGGTCACGCAATATGTCAAAAATGCGCCTGCCCTGTAATATTTGCTGATACGGGGTTCTTTGTTCCGCTGTTGAAATACACTCCCATACAACATGTTCCGGAGTGCCCTCGTTTCCGCAATCACAGCTACCATTGTCCACTATTCCTCTTCTTTCCAATTCACTGCTGTAAGGGCCATGACCCGTCATGTAATGTACCAGCCCAGGCGATGGGAGTAGATGCGACATTTTGAGTCTTTCATAGACACTTCGAAACATATCATATCCTTCTTCCTGTTGTGCTAACATTCCACCTTTGCTGCCATTCTTCCAATAACAATTTGTTTATTTCTGCAGCTGTTATTGCTGATGCTCCCGTGATTCTCTCTACCTGTTCCGGATTCCCTTTCCTGAGCCCCGCTTGCGAACTTCCAAGTCCAGTGGCCACAGTGCTACGGTAAGGGCATCAGTTGCTGTTGTTTTATAAGCACCACTCAGCCTGATTACAATACTTCGCTGTGTCCTCCTCAAAAGTTTGCTGGGTTTTGCTTTTCTGAAGTGTTTCGCCCAGACGCTGGCTGCATACCCTACAATTGATGTTAATATTGTATTGTGGTATATTCGAATAACAAGCGGTGGAAGTTGGAAACGCCTTTGCCCCATACTGATTAGTTTATTCATGGCTGAGGTGGCTCTCCCACATGCTTCCTCCATATGGACCATAAAATTTAAGCTTTCGTGTAATTTCACACCAAGGTATCGACTGAAGGGACTTCTTCTTATTGTAACTCCATCTATTTTAATGGTTGGATTGCTCTGTAATCTACCTTTCAGTAACATTTAACAGGTTTTTTGAGGTGCTAATCTTAGTTTGACTTGTCTGCACCATCGACTGAGTTCACGCAGAACCTTTGCGCTTTTAGCCTCAATTTCGGCTCTGGTTTTATTTACCCTCTATAATTAAGAATAGTTCATCTGCAAAGGCAACAAATCCCAGGAGTTCCGGCATTCTTTGCAGCCTTGCCATTCCCGGTTCAAGCCCAATGTTCCAAAATATCGGACCAAAAATGGATCCCTGTGGGCAACCCTTTGTTAGCTTTTTATCAATGGATACTCCAGGACACCTAAGTTTAACATATCTGTTCTTACAGTAATCTTTAAAGGAGTTATACAAGTTCTTTGGACAATTAAGTTCCTTTAGCCTTGAAAAAAGTGCAGGCCACCATAGATTATCAAATGCTCCGGATATATCGACAAGAATCCCTATCTCGTAATTCTGATTTGAGTTCTGTATCAGATTCATTGTCTGGTTGATTGCATCCTCTGTAGATCTCCCCGCTCTGAATCCATATTGGTTTGGATTCATCCCTTCCTTCTCCCAATGTTCTTATAACCTCTTGCACAGCACCTTTTATTGTATTTTTCCCAGTACGTTTAGCAAGCAGATGGGTCGATATGATTTAGGCAATTTTGGATCTTTATCATCTCCCTTCTTGATGATTAATATCTCACTCTGCTTCCAGATGTTTGGTACTCTTCCCTGATGCAGGCATGCATTATAGAACTTACACAATGTGGGGGCTACTAGCACTACCAGTTCTTCTACTACTTCAGCTGGAATACCATCCGGACCCGGACAAGGCATTTATTGCTTGTACTACCTCCAAGATGCTAATATCTGCAGTGTCGGTGGTACTTTGCCTATTTTGGTCAATTTCCAGACGGAGCGCTCTGTGCTCCATCTCGTCATCTTCCACTTTATCATCTGGAAGGAGTTCTTGGAGTAACACTTCTGCAGCAGATTTCCAGCTCGTAGTCATGGTTCCATCTTGTTTCTACACAGTAGACAGTGTAGTTGGGGGTTTTACCTTTCCTGCCTCAATTTTGTATGGGATACCCCAGGGGTTTGTACGCAAGTTTGTTTTCACAAATGTTTCCCAACTTTTTTGTTTAGTTAGTATTAACAGTTCTTGGAATTCACTCTTAATTTGTCTATATCTTTCCAGGAGCTGTCCTCTAACATTGGAGATAAGGCAACGGTGGTAATCTTTACTTGCTTTGTGCATCCTTTGTCGTAGTCTTTGCAGTCTATCTGTCCAAGGTCTGTCAACTGTGCCAATGATTCTCTTTAGAGGAATAGATCTCTTCATTGAAATTTGGAGTGCCCGGGTAAGGCCTCTTGCGGCTCGATCTACATCATTATCATGTAATAGGATTTCCTGTTGTGCAAAACTTTCCCTCAGCCTGTTCCAGTCTGCCCGTCGGATGTTGTAATGTACCTTGGAAATCTGCGCCTCCGATGTGTCAAAATCGTTCCTCCCTCTGACCAACTCAAAAGTAATGAGTAATGACATTGTGATCGCTGGTAGTTAAAAATTCTAAAACGTTCCAATTTCTCAATAAGTTCTCACATCGCAAATTGGTCAATGTTATATCGATGTTTGACCTAGCTCCTGCTCAGTTGCTATATGTGTAGGGTTTATGTGGTATATTTCTTACTTCTAGGTTCAGTTCACTAATAGCTTCCACTAAAAGCTCGCCTCTCGTATTTGTCTCCCCGATGTGCCAAAGTTCGGATCTAGCATTGGCGTCAGCCATTATCACTATTGGTCTGTTTTCTAGGGTAGTGCACACTTCTCTTATTTTCCCAATGTATGGTTCAATGGGATCGCTATATTGAAAATACATGTTGACGTGAATTACACTACCCCAGTCAGCAATGATCTCCACACATGTCGTATGTTCATCACAGAACTGCACTATCTTAGTTACAGTAACTTGTCTGGATAGCACTACTATTGCTGTCATAGGGTTTCTACCTGTTGAGATTATCTGTGACGATGCCGGCATGTAAGGAATCTTCCCGAAGCATGAATGTGTCTCCTGAAGGCATATGACATCCCATTTATGTTCCTCTGACTGCTTCCTCACCTCATTCAAAACCAACTTGCTTCTCCTGGCGTTTAGTTGTGCAATTCGTAGCTTACAAAACATTTTGTGTTTTATAGATGTCTGGTGTGGACGTTGCACTGTGGCATTCGCCTGGAGTGATTTGGAGAAATCATGGAAAACTCAAATTTGGATGCCCGGACGGGGATTCGAACCGGCGTCCTCCCGAATACGAGGCCAGAGCGTTAACCGCTAACCCACCACGCTCGGTGTAGTCAGTCATGTAGAGAGTCGCAACATTAGTCTTTCCCGAAGTGGTCGTCAATAACTTCTATGGGAGAGAGCTGATGTATTTGGACCAAACCAATTTAGCTTTCTATCCATGGGCGTATCCAGCGAGGGGCAGAGGGGGCCTGCTGCCCCCCCCCCCTAGAAGAAAAATTAATTTGCTTTCAGTACGCTTCGACGAGTGAAGAACTAGTTCAGGAGCACTTTGGGAGAGAAAGATTGACTGGATTACTGTATGTCTGATGAGTGTGCGTCGAAATTTCGTGAAAGATCACCATGAGATATTTACAAACAAAATTATTGAAATTGAAAATCCGAGACAATTAATATTTACATAAAAAACTAACTGACTTACGATCTTAATTAACTACATAGTAGGTCCTTAGATTAAGTAGTTGGGTTACTATATTAATCAATGATAAAAATAGTTTCCTGAATAGGTTTGAGTTTGATTTTGTAATGTCATGTTTCAGTCCCCCACCCCACTTCCTCGAAACCAAAATGAGTTGCCCCCCCTAGTTCAAATCCTGCCCCTCTCTAGTTCTGATCCTGGATACGCCCTTGTTTCTATCTATATAATCTATATCTATAAAACGCAAGTTTTTGTCACGTGGTGATGCCACACTATGACATCGCGCTATAACGTCATGCTTTTCTTCTTCGTTGCCCAACTTACGACCAGAGACGTTGTTCTAGGTTATGCACGTTATTTAATAACAGTTCTATTTAGCTAAGCATCCGCGAATAAATTAACTGTCAGAACACTTGGCCATTATGCGCATCATTTTTTAGTTATCCTAAATAAATACCTTCAATGTGTTGCTTTAAAAAACTTACAAAGTCAAGATTTCCCTCGCACTTTTTTAAATTTAACAAATATCTATTATTTCTCCATTTCAGTAAAAATTATGTCGTGCATAATGGCCAAGTCATCAGATTTTTTAATTCTAAATAAAAATCTATAATACCGAGAGAAACGATTCTATTTCACAAAGTGGAGTGAATACACACTGTAAAGTGTAGACTTGGCTCAGAAGAAGATCTCATAACTTTTTGTCACTGCACGAGCATGAGACTTGGCTTATTTTTACAAGAATTGTTTTTGTGGGATCTCATTTCGTTTGAATAATCGCTCAAATGTAATGATTCCATTAGAAAATCGGTGAATAAGAACATTTAGGAAATGAAGACATCAATATACATTACCAACAATGCTCCACTGTCAGCAAACAACGGGGGTGCGCCGTAGCCGAACAATGGAGATTGCTGCTGGTTTAAGTATCACCATAAATAAATAACAAGTAACTTCCAAACTAAGCATAGGAACAAAGTAAAATTTAAGATATTATTTAAAATTGCTGATCTATATGCATTAAAAAATTCTCAGGTGTATAGCTTCATCGGGAGCAAAAATTTTTGATTTTTGTAATCGTAATTAAATAAATGCGGGGGAAAACTCCAATATTAGATTTTCCTTATGATTCCTAAAGACGAAACCATTTACGTGTACCAAATTAATTGTTTCTAGGATTACTAGAAGTACAGTGGAATTTTGGTGCCGGGGTGTCTTGGTCGAAAATTTTGAATTTCAATAACTTCCAAAGTAAGGAAAGGAAAGAAGTAAAATTTTACACATTAGTTAAACTTAGTAATCTCACTCACAGTGAAATCTGAGGTACATAAAGTTATTAGAGTAGAAAGCGATTTCGCGTTAGGGGTAGGAAAGGGTAGATTGCCAGATGTCCCGATTTGCGCCGGACGCCCTGATTTTTGGGGTCTCGGGATGAGTCCCGATTTACCCACAATCGGGACGCCAAATGTCCCATCAGTCTTCGCAAAAATAAAATCGCGTGTCCACTCATCGCATCCAACCAGCAGCGCTGTCCACCGCTTACGGTACAACTGACCAGTGGCGGATCCAGGGGAGGCTCAAACCTCCCCCCAAAAAAGTATTTAGGGACACCCCCGACATCGGTAAATTTTGAGATTTGGAGACTTTTTTTTAGCTCTAATGATTTTTTAAAGGCGGCATGACTATAAAGAACAGTTTAGCATATTTAATGGAAGCAAAAATAACGTACCAAAACTCAAGAAATGTAATGAAAACAAGAAAAACGAACGGAGTGTCAGTTTAACGAAAATCGCTGAAAATATTTTTAACAGCGATCAGATGAGAATGAGCACCGAAGAATCAATAAGTGATAGCTGCTTAAGTTACGAAGACACATCATTCGATCAAGCACACCTTATCATTAGGTTCATTCGGTTCTAAATCAACTTCGATCGTACTTTGCATAATGATTGTAAAATTGCTGAGAAATTGTCACTTTGAAGAACAAAGGCTATTGGGATTGCACATACTCGTAATGATTTAGGTTCGGCATCTACTCAAGTAAGCGATCGTAACAATTCGAAATGATACATTTTATACTTGCTACTGAAACCTCCACTCCCTTTTTTTTTTTAAAAAAAACTTGAGTTTTAGGAAGACGCGAATGAAGATCCATCAGGCACATATTAAAATTTAACTGACACGTCTGAAGGAGCCCAGTATTGATAGTAAACTTCATTACTATTTACTGAGCAGACAACGCAGATGTGATCTTTAGGTACCGCAATTCAGTTTTTCCAGTTATTGTACCATAGTAATAATCAAATTATATCAGCGGCATGTCCTGCACACATTTTGCATAACAGTGTAAAATATGCTCTGTGTATGAATACATTTGAACTGGAGAATTTCATCCTGAAACTTTATAATCATTTCTTGTACTATGCCAAATGAGCTCAAGCATTAAAAAACTTTTATGAGACGTATGAATCTGCTTTCATGGCATCAATATCGGTTTCAAATGCGGCAGCTGAAAGGAAATTATACCAGGTTAATATAATTTGGTCTAAGAGCTAGAATAATCACCCGAGCATATCAAAGCAGTTAAAACCATTTTCAATTTGTCTTATAGCGAATTTTGTAATTACGTTATAAAAAACTATGATAAACTAAATAATTTTTATTAATAAAATAAATACTTCAGTCAACAAGTCTATTATTACGCGTATAATATTTAGTGATAAATACCTATTGAAATTACCCCTGTTCTCCATAAATTATAAAAATAAACATGAATTATATATAAAAAAAGCTATTTGCCGATTTGTAACCCCGAATCCCGATTTTTTTACCTTCCGTCCCGATTTTTAACAACCTGGACCTGGAAACACTAGGGGTAGATATATGGAAATTTACGAGTTTCAGACTTTTCTTACAATATGTGGGTAAACTGTTATCTGTGTACCAGATTTTTGATTTCTTCGATTACGGAAGAGGTTTGATGATCATCAGTGAGTGACAAAATCACTGAAGTTTGCATCCGAACTAAGAAGATAAACAAAATTAAATTTAGTATGTTTGCTAAGATTGCTGATATCTATGTATAACAGAAATTTGAGGCAAGTAACATCAATACGACTGAAGAAATTGAGATTAAAAAATGGCCCGAATCGCTTCGGGAAAAGAGTAGACAGTGCAGCCGTTGACGACTTGCACCAAGAACGTAGTGATTTTTCATTAATAATTTATTGACAATGCCAAAAATTCAAAAATTTACGGTATTGGCTTGTGTATTATCGATAACTATGTTACAAATTCAGATAAAAATAATCCTACATTACTAGCTATAACTAATTGTATGTGAAGTTTCGTTAAAATGCGTTCATTTGTTTTAGTGAGGATGCGTGAACAGACAGTCAAAAATTCAAAAATTTCCAATTTTATTACGTAACATAGTTTATTGTATATATATATCATTTAATTTAAAATATTTTAACGACATTCCAAATCCTACAGGATAAGCTCTCATCGGGATCTAATTAACGATGATGAAATTAATAAATTTATCTGTGAAAAATCATTACTAAGTACTCGTAACATCGCTCTTTGTTTGCTGAATAATGTCGCCGACGTAGTCAGCAGTCCTGAGGACGTAAATGCTACAGCAGTGAAAAGCGACTCTTCCTCAATCGTGACTGAGTGCGTGAAATTTTTTTACGATGGAGATATTCTTCTGTGGAGGTGTTCAGGTTGCATCTTCTTCCGTGGTGAACTATTTAAATTTCGGGTTCCTCCTGTAAAAAATAACTCATCTCCTTGTTCTAATTATTAATAATATCATTATCAATGACTAATACCTATTATTCCTTTACATATCATCTTAGATTGATTCATTTAGTATCTGCACGTGCCAATAATTCCACATTTCTCTTTGTGATCCACCAATGACTTAGTTTTTCACCATATCATTTCGTAAATCTTTACATCAAACGTATCACAGACAGGGTGAATTACTCTTCTTCATACAACACTTCATCTGATAGTCGTGATTGGATTCCGTACTGTTCCACAACACGTAATCAAAAATTTGTAAACGCAATGCCCAACGTCCCTTTACCAACATCCGATAATATCCTGGCTTTGTTTGCCGTTCTTATCACTTCACCAGTGTACCCTGCTCAAATCAACTTATTAATGAATGGAGTAACAACTAACCAGGGCCGGCGCTAGGAATTTCGGGCCCGGGGTAAAATGGGTGGTTTCTTGGCTTCAAGGACGGGGGCACCTGCAGCCGGTGATCTTACCCCCCCCTCCCTCTTTTAAAGCCGTTATAACATCATAAATAAGAACAAGAGTCACTACTGTTCTCCCTCTTTTTTTCCTATGGATTTACGCCTCGTCGACATCGATGTCATTAGAGTATCGAGTACAGGAACGGGAAGGAATTTTACCGTGGCCTTGGACTTTCACCTTGAGTGATTTTGGGAAACCAAGGAAAACTGATATGTGGATGGTGGACCGGGATTTGAACGCACGTTCTCCATTTTTGTTCACCGGATCCACAGTTTTTATCTCCTCATATTTAGCAGTTTTATTATCTTCCTCCCCTGGTGTATTCGAGCGATCCAGTTTCACGCCATTTGCCAATTTATCTGCCGCATTTTTAAGCTCATTTTTAATCTGAATGGCCTCTTCTTATGCATGCTGTAATATGGCATTTTTCCCTCCTGAATTTTCCTTATGTTACTACTTACTTATCATGTCACCAGTTTTCTGTCACATTATCACTTCCATGAATTCAAATATTCATACAAAAAGGCGATTTTCTGGATTGAGAAACTCTTAAGATGTAGGAAGCAAAGAGGTATGATAGGAAATACAGTTTCATAAAACGTGGAATTATAATATTGGTGCCAAAGGATAGTGTGTAGGGAACTTTGATAGTTATTATTCTAATGATTGGCTGTGCTGCTGAAGATTAGATAATGTCACATATTAAATTAAAACATAAGAGAATTGTAAACAGCCACAATGAGATCTGGATACAGTGTCAAAGTTGACTAGGGCTGAGAATAAATGCCAAACGGAGTCATCTTATTATGTGTCAAGATAGGAAAATAAAAGTCTTTTATGATTATAAGGTGCAGGAGGAATTTTGCTTGTAGAAGGCACAAAGTTTAAATATCTTGCTATACTATTTGATAATAGGTGGTAGGAAGAGGTTTCAAAGTTGTATCTCTGTTGAAAAGTATGTTGAGAGAATGCAACGAGGAGGTAAAGGAACTAGGCTATAAAAGCTTTGTCAGAACATTGATTGAGTGTGATGGAGTAGTGCTCCGTTTCAATTAAAGTTTATTCATTGAAAATGAATAAATTTTACCGGAAAATGGCGCGGGTATGATGAGTAATCTGAAGACACACCGTAAGAACCTGCAGAACTCCACATCCATATCCCTGACATCCCTTTGTAGCAGGTACCAGTAACTATTAAAACTCACCTATTACCCAGTTTCTAAACAACAATCTTATCGTGAAATATAATTAGTTTATTCTATGAGGAGAAAGCAAAGTTCGAGACGTGAGATCACGGGTAAAGCCATTTTCTTTGATTTCCACAAAGCATTTTTTCCATCACCACACAACTACATCTTCAAGAAAATACTCATCTGAGAACATAGCAAGATATTTGTGAATACATAGCTCATTTTCCATTCAGAGTTATCCTTGTGGAACATAATTTATATTTTCTAATAATGATAACAAAATAATGCAATCTGAACAAACAAAAATTAGAACTTTCGCAGCTAATGCGGTCGTATTTAGAGAAGTGAGACGTCTGTAATGCCATTATCTCAAACGGGATATCATTTCAACGCGATGTAGGCCTACATGATGGCTAATGAACATTAACTGCAGTAAATGCTTAGTAACGAGTGTAAAGAACAACAAGAAGTCAATCACCTTTGAGTAAAAATTAGACACTAAACTGGGCGTAATGTTTAAGTGTTAACAGTGCAAAACAACATGAACATATCAATTTCATAACTAGTCAGATAAAAGCTGAGCTTCATAAGATTACTTTTGAAGACAAGTGATGAAGTTATGAAGCAAATGGTACATTACACGTGTGTACTTTTATCCCTTATTGTGAAATAGGACATCATTCACATGTAGTGCTGAGCAGCAATTAAGATACTTAAATAAATTATGGTTAATGCAGAGATTTTATCCGTGTGATGGAAAGCTCGAAACGAATTTCATAAAAGGAGGACAGAGACAGCAATACAACTTAAGACCTCTTAGAATTAACTAATGATTGTATAGTAAGTATTTGGTGTCAAATCTTTGGGTTCGTACTATAAGCTGGAAACAAAATTCCAGTCTACGTAAAGTCGCGGGATTCCTGCGTGTCCTGAAGCTTCTCGCGGGATTCGCGAAGCTAAAGCTCATTATTCCCATTTAAAGCTTTTGTAATATGAAACCAAGCATGGTGGCTGAACGGCAGTGCAGGATCTGTGGGGGGGGGGGGATATCAAACTGGGGCGCTTGCCCCAGGCGGCAACTTCTGGAGGGCGGAAAAATCATGTTTGAAGGGGCGGTAAATGGCAAATTCGTGTGGCGGCGACCTATTTTTTAGCTTTACTCCCACGAGCGGCAATTATCAGAGGTGTGGCAAAATCGATGAATAACTCTATACTGCCCCGGGCGGCACATTCATGTTTGAAGAGGTGGCAGCCTCAAGTTTTTTCCTCTGCTCGGAAAATTCGTAGATCAACCACTGCTGAACGGTAACACACTTTCCTCGCTTTGTGGAGGATGCAGGTTCGAATCCTCGCCCGTCCATCCAGATTTCCACGGTTTTCCGCAATCACTCCAAGCGAATTCCGGGATGGTTACTACTAAAAAGGTCAACGCAGAAATCCTTCCCGTTTCTTTCCCTCTGTTCTCTCCCGCTTCTAATAACCTCGACGTCGACGAGGAGTAAAGCCATAAGCGAAAAAAAGTCTGTCTGTTATTTATCTTCTCTTGGTAAAAATTCCTCTGTAATCATTATATGGCAGCCTGAGTGGCCATGGGGAACTGTACCAAACATTCAGCTACAGTGAGAATCTGCAGCTTTATCTACGATCGTATCTTGGACATTCAGCCGCAATCAGACACGCTACCGCCTGAGCTACGCGACTCCCTAACCAGTTTACCATTAACCTCGCCCCACGCTCTGGACTTAATCTATCTTGATAACACAAATATAGTTTGACGTAAAATCCGAACCAGGAAACATTTAGCGCAAGTGAAGGAGTGGTAAGAGGGTCTTTATACATCTCGGCCGAACAGAAGACTTCGCGAACCATAGCCACACACCTTACCACGGAGCTATTAGATCTCTTGTCTCACATTTTACGTTAGGTATATACGAAACAAATCTATTATAATGTATTAGACACTTCATTTTATCTTTCTGTAATTTTGCATAATAATTACTCCTGGACAAAATCCCCGGAAAACGTGAATCAAACATTTCACAGCTCGAGGGACGGCCAAGATACGAGGGCTGTCCATAAAGTAACAGACGTTTTGTAATAAAAAATAAACAAAGTGAAAACACGATTTTTATTATATACATTTTAGAGGTAAACTCTTAGGCTATTTTTCAACATAATCGCCATTTAAATTAAGGCACTTATCATAACGTGGTACAAGCTTTTCGATACCCTCTCTGTAGAAATTTGCCGCCTGAGACTTCAACCACTGGTTTACACCGGCTTGCAGTTGAGCGTCAGTTTCAAACCGTTGTGTTGCGAGCCACGTCTTCATCGCCGGGAACAGGTGGTAGTCACTCTGTGCCAAATCCGGGCCGTACGGCGGGTGATTGAAAACTTCCCATCCAAAACCATCCAAGAGCTCTTGGGTACGATTGGCCGTGTGTGGACGAGCGTTGTCGTGGAGAAACAAAACATTCTCACTGAGTTTTCCCCGACGCTTGTTTTGTATCGCGCGTCTTAATGTTCTGAGTATTTCGCAATACCTCTATGAAGTGATTGTTTGGCCACGTTCAAGAAATTCAACGAGAATCACACCCTTAGCATCCCAAAACACAATAGCCATAATTTTTCCTGCTGACAGCGTTTGCAGACACTTCCTCGGTTTCTTGGGCGAATGCGTGTGTCCCCATTCCATAGACTGCCGTTTTGTTTCACAGGTGACGTGCTTTACCCAAGTCTTGTCGCCAGTTACGATACGATCGATAACTTGGTTTCAAGTTTTCGGCGTAGTCTTCCAGAAACGTCATTGCTGCAGCAAGTCTCTGTTTTTTCTGGTCTTCTGTTAAGATTTTCGGAATCCACCTGGCACAAAATTTGTGGTAACCAAGTTTACCAACCACAATCTCATGAACTAAACTCCGTGAAATTTGGGGGAAATGTTCTGAAAGCTCCGTAATCGTGAAACGACGATTTTCACGGAGTTTTCGTTGATTTTCACCACCAGTTCATCACTCACAACACTAGGCCTACCCATGCGGTCCTCATCGTGAACATTGGTTCGACCATTATAAAATCAATGCACCATTGCCTCACTCGGCTTTCACTGATTATTCCTTGGCCGTACACATCACAAATCTGGCGATAAATTTCAATTGGTTTGTGATTTTTCGCCAACAAAAACCGTATTACAGCTCGCACTTCACAACTGGCGGGATTTTTAATTGCAGCGCTACTTTTAACACTCTATTCAAAGTACGATAGGAACGATGTGCAAACTACCACGGCTGGTTGCGTACTGAATGTATGAACAGTCTGACGCCAAGATGGCGGCGCTAGGAGCACCCATTGTTGCGCCAGGTCAAAACGTCTGTTATTTTCTGGACAGCCCTCGTAAAATAAACGAAGGGAGGAATCTTTTTACATAACATTGGTTTCACGATTCTTTCGTTAGCTGTCTGACCTAGTGGTTTTCAAGTAGGCAGAATGGGTTTAGGCAAGGATATTCATGTGAATCTCAGTTGCTGGGATATATGCAAGATATTTCGGATGAAATGGACAAGGGAGGTCAAATTGGTAGTGTAGCACTAGATCTTTCAAAGGCTTTTGACAGAGTGAGCCATAAAATGGTTGTAAACAAGGTAAAAACTATTGGAGTGGATCAGAAAGTGATTTACTAGGTAGAAGAATTTTTGAAAGGTAGAAAACAGAAAGTTAAGGTAGGAAATGCAGTATCAAAAGAAGTGGAAGTAAAAATGGGAGTGCCACAGGTAGCATATCGGGACCATTGCTATTCATTATTCTAATGAATAATTGTGTTGATTGTTTACTATCTGAAATTAGATTATTTGCAGATGACATAATGCTATATAAAAGGATCAAAATGGTAGTGGATTGTAAACAGTTGCAGGGTGATCTGGACAGGATATCTAGTTGGGTTGGTAAACATGGGATGGAGATAAATACAAAGAAGAGTCAGCTTATTAGATACACAAATAAAAAACTAAAGGTTCATTATGATTATAAGGTGGGGAAAAAATTGCTTATTGAAGACTTGAAATGTAAATATCTTGGCATTACATTTGATAACAAGCTTAACTGTGCAGACCACATTGGACAGGTAGTAGTAAAAGGTTTCAAAGTGCTGCACTTGTTGGAGAGAGTGATGAGGGGATGTACTAAAGGAGTAAAGGAATTGGGGTACAAAACTTTGGTCAGACCGTTGCTTGAATATGGTAGTGTAGTATGGGACCCACATTTTGAGTATCAAATACAGGACTTGGAGATGGTGCAAAGAAGGGCTGCTAGATTTGTTTGTGGAAATTATCGCAGATTTCAATCAGTAACAGATATGGTAAAAGAGCTAGAATGGTTCTCATTGGAAGACAGGAGTGGTGAAGAGGGTCATGGGAGTGTACAAGGCGTATATTGGTGATGATACATGGAAATATATTGGTGTAAGAATTAAAAGTAATGCATGGAAGGGAAAAGATGACCATGACCACAAGCTGGCACTCGATTTCAGGCACGAGGGTGTGGGAAGATTCTCTTTTTTTTTGGTAAGGGTGTTAAGGATTGGAATGGGTTACCGAGAGAGATGATGATTAATTTGCCAAAAACGTTGAAAGAATTTATAGTTAAAGTTTGTAAAGGGCAAAGGTAGGTGGGTGCAGAAAAGTGGGAAGATGGGTGTTTAGGGAAATTGCCACCGGAGCGTGCGCTCCATTGCAAATTTAATTAAATATTAAATACTAGCTGATACCCGCGACTTCGTACGCGTCGATTAAGAATTTCTTTGCCAGAATTGAGTATATAAATTTGTTGGTAACAAAGGATTGGTCCCAAGCAACACCGAGTCGGCATAATATGACAGGAAAGCCATCACTATATCATTCTACCGTGGAATCTGTCTCAACATATTTAAAAACAGAAAAACAAACGTAGGTGAGGGGATGTGGGGGGGGGGGGAAGGGGTATTGACTAAGGGGAACTTTATTTCAGCTTGGTCTTTTCTTCTTTCTTCAGCATGATCATCCGATTCTTGGGTTCTAATAACTTTAGCTGCTCGTGCTCTGCTAGTTTACGCCCGCAAGACATGTCAAAAAAGAAGGCAAAATAAACTGGTGCCACAAACATTTAAGCACACACAAAGTAATAGGTCAGAGAAAATCGACATCTATACTACGTATATAATACGTTTTTTCTTTAAAGTAAATTTATTAACAAATTACACACCAACATAATGCGCGAGAAGCACAGCTTGAGCAACCGACGCAACATTATAGACTAACACACATCCGTTTCCCTGTCAACATTCGATAAGTTCTCAAAATTTCATGACTACAACTGTTAATCATACCGAAAAAAAATGTCCTGTGGCCTCCCTACAGATTTTCTTGTCAAATTCCGTCAATATCGGTACAGGCATTTAGTTATCAAAACGTAACAAAAGACAGAGACTTAATTCCGCATTTATAGTTTTATTACTGCAGATCACACACAGTCTGTTGCAAATCACCCCTGAGGGATCAATTCAACGTAAAATATGTACAACTACAGCATTGAAAGACTACCTACGATTTGCCTCGCATTGTACCCCTAAATTTGTGATATCTACAGTTTAACATTCAATCTGAGTAATCGACGGTCCAGGCGTGACTCTTACGATGAGAAACAATTTCTAAAAATCTTTGCCTCCACGGAGATTTGAACCGGGGACAACGACCCAAACTCAACTAAAGCAAGCGCGTTAACCACTAACTACTGGCTGACCGCTACACGGAAAAACGGTACAGAGACCTCCATATCCAACGCGTCTGTCTATCGCCGTTCAGTAATTTTTCGAAATTATAAGAAAACATTTATTATTTATACAGATAATTTTTCAACCAAATGTAGACAGTATTTTTCTCCTTGTTTCAAAGGATAAGTGTGCAAAGTTTCATCGAGATCGGATGAAAACTATGAATTTGTATGAAGAACAAACAACAACAACAAACATACAAACATTCATCTTTATATATATAGATGACCTGTCTGGATTTTCTAGCGCTCGAGATTAATAGCAGATTACAAAAAATAATTCGGTCTATGCTTGTATATCCACGGGAGGGCATCCACAGGCAATATATAGTTTCTCCTAAATCTGCATCTACGATTTTTTTTTACCTTTGCTTCACTTCTCTCCGCAGGTAGTAAATACGTCATGCTGAGCATCAGGAAACAAATAAGAAAAATTCTTCATTTTTGTTATAATAGTGTATGTGTGATTGTTACATTAAACGGAGGGAATCAACGGAAATATGTGTTTACTCAACTTAGTTCATGGAAGTGGTTCACGTCATCCAACTTAAATGCTGCCGCTGACAGTAAGTTTGCTGAATACGACTTGTCAGGTTACATTCTTGGTGCCATGCTGGCTGCTTACAAGAGAAAATTTTCCCGCTCCCTAATGCCTGAAATCGAGTGTCTATTTGTGGTCGTAGTTATCTTTCCCCTTCCATGTACACCCATAATTATTCCACCAATATCTTTCCTTTTTTATTTTTTTTTATTTTTATTTTTATTGGGGGAGCACCCAAAACCCGCTCCTCCAAGCATGGCGGCCTTCCTGTTATCTACTGCTCGTCTCTGCACATGCATTAAGTTAGTAATTCTATATGTGATCACAGGAACGGGATTGTGAAATATCTTTCCACGCCTCATCACAATTTATACCTGGTGGACTCCCACCACCGTCTTCACCCTCTTCCTATGTTCCAATGAATCCCAATCAAGTTTCTTTATCATATCAGTTACTGATTGTGTCCTCCAGCAACGTTAGGTCATATAAAAATTAAGCTAGTCGAACTTTACGATTCCGAAAGACATTCGTCATTTAACATGAATGGACAGAATTTTACAGGCTTTATATTAGCTTGGCCTGTATGTTTGTATGTATGCATGTATGAATGTAACGGAATCTTTCAACTCAATTTTCACCCACTTCCAGGTGTCCGAGCTATTTGAAATTTCGCACACGTATTAAGAACCTGTGACAATACAATAATTTCATAGCGAAATCCTTCTATTCTCATTACTTTGACAGTAACAAATTAACAATAGAAAAATGATTGAATGTGCTGGAATTTTGCAGTTGAATTTTAACCCGATTTCAGATGTCCGAATTGTTTGAAACTTTGCACATGTATTGAGAAGCGATTACAATATAATAATTTCATATCTATATTCTGATATTCTCATTACATTTACAGAAACAATAGAAACATTTTGCGCACGCATTAAGAACCTGTGAAAATACAATAATCCCGTAGCAATGTCCTGCTATTCTTGTAACAATAGAAAAATGGTTGCATGGAATTGAATCTTTCATTTCAGTGTTCACCTATTCCTTCCGTTCGAATCGTTTGAAATTTTGTACAGATATTAAGAACCGATGGAAATACAATAATTACATTCTCATTACGTTGACAGTAACAACTTAAAAGTGGTTGAATGTACTGAAAAATTTCAGGGAGCTGTGTTTTTTTTTTAATTCCAGTAGAGTATAATTATTGGCAACACCGCGCGCTTAAACAAAGAGAGCACCACTCTGTAGCTCCAACAATCACAGGAACTCCGTCACTGTTTGGTTTGTTAGAAGCGGCGGTGGATAAAATGTAAGTTTTCTTGTTTAAAGAGAGGAAGGATTTATTATATATATCTAAAATTGTTAAAATCATGGTAATTAGACAGTTAAATTGTAAATTCTCGAAATTATTTCAGTAAAAATTTTAGATTTTCCTTTGGAAATGAAAAAAAAAAGCAACCAAGCGCATGTCGGAATACGCGTAATCTAAGCTTCAAAATTGTTTTGCTTATTTACAATTCTATTAGCTTTCTAGCTAAGAGTTACAAGTGCCTTGAAGTATTTTCTAGTAATTTTTGAATTTATCATCTGACAGATTCGTAAATTATCCAATTTAAATTACGCGTACCTACCAATTGTCGACAGTGCACCTCTATACTCTACATGAAATCGTATCATATTCGAATTTATGCAAATAAAATGATTCTGAAAACTGCATTAAACTTGCAGTATTGTCAGGTTTCAAATTAATCCGAACGAGTCCAAGTGTTCGTTGATGATATTGTCTGTCGTTGGTAATTAATTTTTGTAGGGCATGTGTTTAAAACAGTCGGAACCGCGTATCTTGCTAGCGAAATTGTAACATTAGTAACATTTCTACTGATCGAGAATATGCAAATATGATCGCGATGAAATAAATAAGTTCATGATTCTCTAAGAATTTTCAATAATAAATTTGCAGAAGAATATTTCTAATAAGCGTAACCTCTGTCGAATACAGGCACCTAAATTCTTACTGGTTTCCTTAAATCAACAGGGATGTCGAACTTCTGTTCCTGAACAAACATTGAGCTTTAATCATAAACTGAACGAACATTCGAGCCGTTTACAACATCTTTATTCATACGCTACAGAACGGTGATAGAAATCTAAAATTTACAGGTGGAGACGGTCTTCAGTACATACAATGTCATATTTAGGAGTCTGTAGCTACGTATTTCTTAGGCGCGTAGTAAAATACTTCACTTGTAAGTAAAGACGGCAGATATCGCAAAGGCATGTTCTTTTATTACCTGACCCTTTGTTTTTTTTAATTACGTTTAATTATGTTTTTATTCTTCTATTTTTATCAAGGAACTTAATGCAGAGTTGCTTCTCTGACTTTACAGTATCCTCCAGTGTCTCACAACTTGTGGGACCCGGATCCTGGGTTTGCACCAATGGGACCTCATCTGGGTCTGGAATTGCTTCTACTTGGATCAAGCCACTTCTGTTAACTTTCCTCTCAATATTCCTTGGTCCCGCAAATACCAAGGTTGCGAAGTGATTTAAATACAGCCTATGTTAACGTTTCAATAAGAAATGGGTAGCTTTCGACTTTTTTAAATTTATAGCGGAATCTTAGGGTCGCCCAATAGTTACACTGGCGGAAATTAAAATCACAACATTCATACATGAATTGTAGAATTTTAGGAAACTTTGAGGATATATCCAGGGCCACACCTAGAAGAAATGATAACAAATGGATCAGGCTAAGTTATTACTTTTAGATACAGTTGTCAGTGAGAAATGCGCCCAACTTGAGTACCAATACATTCGTGGATCCTTGCCGGCATTGACACAACAAGTGTTCGGATGTCTTCTTGTTGTATGTCTCACTACAAGTGCATGTCTTTTGCGATCAGTTGTTGCACAGTTTGTGCTGGGTGACCATGTAATCTAATGTGTCTACTCCTGGTATCCTATACAAGCTCTATTGAGAACAAATCTGGGAACCGTGCTGTCCAAATTGAGATCGAAACTCCTTGCAAGACTTGTGTGACGATGACCGCAGTATGAGGACGGGCATTATCTTGTTGGAAGATGCGATTTGGATAGTGAACATGAAGGGCATAACAATAAGATGCAGTCCCCCGTCCACATAGTGATGGGCTGTCATTGCCTTCAATAACAGCCGACTCAGTCATGCTGTCTAAACTGATTGCTGCCAAAACATGACACCAGTGGCTGCACTTGCGTGACGTTCTGAAATCACAGCAGGTAAGCCGTTTCTCCAATACGCCTGTGAACATGTCGTCGATTATCACATTGCCACAGACAGAATCGAGACTCGTCTCTAAACACAAATGTACGCCATTCACATGACCATTTGTATTTCGCGTTACACCAGGTTAGATGATGCTGCAATGAAATTAGTTTAATGGGACACATTGCACACGGGCCAGAGACTGTAACCCAACTTTAAGCAATTAGTTTA
>JARYHS010013630.1:123306567-123336285 GCA_031002005.1 Vandiemenella viatica | reverse complement strand
GATAAAGGAAGTATCACCACATTTACGCAAAAAAAACACACAGAGATAGAGACGCATACACGCGTACATTTCCATGCCTACGCGATCTCGACTCAACAACTAGCCCAATCATGGCAACGAAAAAGTGGAACAGAAACACCCTTGACTGGCCAAAAATCATAGAAAGAAACACACACACACAACACACACCACACAACACACACACACACACACATACACTCACATGTCAATGCATTCACACAGTTCCATTCATCACCACACATAACTGGAGGAAAGAGACTGAACATGCTAGATCCAAAATAAAGAGTTACAGATGTGTGAAGTTTGAAATCACAGCCACATCTCTCCCACACCGCAACCTTTCTGTCATTAGTAACATGTGACCCAGGTACCATGAGTTACAATAACACTTGTCTATCAGGACGGATATCATAACCTCCATATTCATACTAGGTCTCACCATCATTGGCCACGTATGTAGATGTAATCATTTTGGGTATGATGAGCACCGAGGTTTGTGGCAAAGAAATGAAATATTTCGCACATCCTGTAGCTATTCAGTCTGGACCTAGGGTGTTCAGTCCTTTTCCTCCAGTTACGTGTATGTGTGTGGTGATGTATGGTAACTGTGTGTATGCATGGACATGTGAGTGTGTGTCTTTCTATGTGGTTGTGTGTCTATCCCGATAGGATTCTACTCGACTTTGAGATTTCACAATGACTGGCTACCTATGTGTTGATGTAATTAATTGATAATGTGATAAGTACTGAGGTGTATGGCAAAAACATGTCATCCATTGCACACACTCTAACGTCTGTCTGATGGTTTTTTGGTCAGTTATGTTTTGTGTGAGACCTAGTATGAGTATGGGAGTTATGATATTTGTCTGATGACCATGTGCCTACTGATACTCGTGGTACGTCGGACAAATATTACTGAACAGCAGAAAAGGCTTGTGGCGTGGGATAGAGGTGGTGCTGATCATGTGAACAGCTTTGTACATATTACCAACGATACTGAATGGCAGAGAGGTCTGTAGTGTGAGTTAAATGATATGATTTTGATGTGAGGAGTTTGTTACTTGGAACACATGTTAATGATGATTTTTTTTTCAGTCTTGAGCCATGGGGGTTCTGTCCCACTTTTTCTTTGCCATGATTGGGCTGGTTGTTGTGTTGAGCTCGCTGTAGGCATGGATATATGTGTCTGTGTGCGTCTTTCTCTGTGTCTGTATGCGTAAGTATGGTGATACCTTCCTTAAACTCATTTATCTGGACGTATGAATTGCTGTTCCTCCCATATGTTTGTGCTTGTGTGGAGACGTATGGGTTTGTGGGTGAGACCTAGTATGAATATGGAGGTTATGATATCCGTCTGATAGACAAGTGTCTATTGTAACTCATGGTACCTGGGTCACATGTTACTAAATGACAGAAAGGGTTGCGGTGTGGGAGAGTGGCTGTGATTTCAAACTTCACACATCCTGTAACTCTTCAGTTTGGATCTAGCATGTTCAGTCTCTTTCCTCCAGTTATGTGTGGTGATGAATGGAACTGTGTGAATGCATTGACATGTGAGTGTGTGTGTGTGTGTGTGTGTGTGTGTGTGTGTGTGTGTTGCTTTCTATGATTTTTGGCCAGTCATGGGTGTTCTGTTCCACTTTTTCGTTGCCACGATTGGGCTAGTTGTTGAGTCGAGATCGCTGTAGGCATGGAAATGTACGTGTGTATGCGTCTCTATCTCTGTGTGTTTTTTTTGCGTAAATGTGGTGATACCTTCCTTTATCTCGTTTGTCTGGATGTATGATGTGCTGTTCCTGCACTTATGCTTGTGTGAGGTGACATATGGATTTGTGGGTGAGACCTAGTATGAATATGGGAGTTATGATATCTGTCTGATGACCAAGTGTCTACTGCTACTCGTGGTACATGGGGGCACATGTTACTGAATGGCAGAAAAAGCTTAGGTGTGGGATAGACGTGTTGGTGCTGATGTGAACAGTTTTGTACCTAGCACACATGATACTGGATGGTAGTGAGGTCTGTAGTGTGAAATAAATGAGATGATGTTGATGTGAAGAGTATGGTGCCTGGAACATATGTTACTGATGATTTTTTGGTCAGTTATGAGCCATGGGGGTTCTACCCCACTTTTTCGTCGCCATGATTGGGCTGGTTGTTGTGTCTAGCTCGCTGAAGGCATGGAAATGTGAGTGTTTGTGCGTCTCTCTCTGTGTCTGTATGCGTAAATATGGTGATACCTTCTATAAACACGTCTGTCTGGACGAATGATTTTGCTGTCCCTCCACTTATGTTTGTTTGTGCTAGTGTATTGAGATGTATGGATTTGTGGGTGAGATCTGATAGTCAAGTGTCTATTGCAACTCATGGTACCTGCGTCACTTTTTTACTGAATGGTAGAAAGGGTTGCGGTGTGGGAGAGACGTGTTGATGGTAATAATCAACTGGGGCGTGATGAACACTATTTATGGTATAAACACTTAGGTTTATGGTGAAAACATGCCATCTTTTGCACACCTTCTATCTCGCCAGGCTGATGATATGTAAGGAGACTTCTGTTTTTCAGCCAGTCATGAGGCAAGAGAGTACTACACCACTTTTTTTGTTTGGTACCGGTAGTGTGTGAACTCTCTGTAGTCTTGGACATGTGTATCTGCGTCTCTCTTTGTGCATGTAAGCGTAAGTAACTCGTCTGTCTGATGATTTTTGTAACGATAGTTCTGTCCAGTTAATCAGTTGTAACGACAATTCTGCCCCACTTCATCGTTTCCGTGATGCTTGCTGTTAGTTCTGTCGACCTCGCTGTATGCATGTACAAGTGTGTGCGTGTGTCATTCCTGTGGATTTGAGTCTAAAATATATGGTTATAGAATTATGCTCACCATCAACGTGTGCTTCTAACCATTGTTTCAGGGCTTAGGCAATCTCCCATTTCGATGTGCTCCTTTACAGTTTACTGCCGTTTGTGTTGGGCGTGTGAATTTTGATTCTCACTACATAAAAATCATTTAACAGAGAGGGGTGATGTACCAGAGAAGCGAAGGACTTGGGTACAAACCCACAGTCAGACCATTGCTTGTGTGGTGTAGTATGGATGTCATTGGAAGATAGGAAGAGTGTTGAGGGCTGTAGGTGGCCGTATAATGCTGTTAGAATGGATATTGGTGGAATAATTCTGAGTGGTGTATGGAGCCTAAGTTGACCATGACCACAATCTCGCACTAGACTTTAGGTGATGAGGATTGAATGGATAAAATATCTAAACACCCACTTTGACATAACAATTTACGACAGTTCAAGTGTGAGCACTATCTTAGGCGTAATAGAACTAGTGTCTGCACCTATGGATACTTGTCGATGTGTGGGGATCTTCTATAAAAATGTGGGTTATGATGTCTGTTTGACGACCAAGAAACTATCAGTTAGCTAAGAGCATTATGATAACTCTATCGTGGTTACTGGAACAAAGCATGCAATTACAAACAAATGTCACACTTGGTCCTGAATCCGAAGGTTGGCGTTAGATGGGAACATTTTAAACCGAATGGAGAACTCCCTGGGTCCTGATTTATTGAAAAACAATTTCCTGGAAAAAGGGAGAATTTTCCTGGAAAACTGCAGTAGAACCACCTTAAGTGAACATTTTGGTACCTGGCTACTGATTAGGAGAAGACTTTGCGAATTTTGAATTTTTGGTTTACTTTAACGCACGAACAGAAGGTAACCCTGTCTGTAACTGATCAGGGGGTTGGATTGGGAATCATTGGAAAACAGAAGGTGGTTTGAGGAAGTGCTGTGGTTACGTTGGCGATGAGGCTAGGGATGGATCTTGGTGAAAGAATTAGGAATAGACTATCAGTAGAAGCTGGCACTGGATTTCTTCTATAAGGGAGTGGGTAAATTTTCTATATCTCCACCTTGGTCACAGGCGATGGTCTCAGGCATGTTCAGTGCTTAGCGTCACTCGACTTTTATCACATAGGACTGGCGTACTTCGATTCGACAGGGGTGAAATTAGTAAGATTAACAGACGTATTTCGTTCCTGGAACATACGTGCTGTTCTGTAAAATACAGTTAAAGGTGTCAATCACTGATGTGTCACAAGGGATTGATTGGAATTTTAGACAAAGTACAGCTAAGGACACTCAATTTGTGATTGCTTACGAATGCAATAACAGAATTGATACATAGATTGGTCTGGATAGACAGACGACAAAGGTTTGACCTTAATGGCAACAATTACGAGTGTGATTAAATATTTTATACCAATGGCAGCAGAGATAAGTTACAGAAATAAGGCGTCGTACTGATGCTAATATGAATTCTTTCTTCCCTCACTGCATTCTATGAGCTTTGCCATGGTCAAACTGGAAACTTTGATTTTTTCTAGCTTTGGTGTGGGGAAGGCTTTGTCACAAATATTTTCAAGTGGCCTCTTGTCCAAAGACAGGGTTGAGAAATAGGCTTGAAATATTTACAGGCTGATTGGTTTGATATCAGTGGAGAGATTAACATGTATTCACTTCAGAAATATCTGTAGGAAAAGAAACTGGTTTTCAAATCGACAACTTTGCTTTAGTTTAGAGGCTTTCAACCCATCGAGGTTATACTTACATCCATCAGTAAACCCCTTCAATGCCTCTTTGAGTTCAAAAAGTGTCTGTGTTTCACTACACATAATTTAATACATCCTTTAAAATACACGGAATGTAGATGACACTCGTGAGCTATATTATATTGTTCATAACGAATCCAACATGATGTGAAAAAGTGAGTTTGTTTCCCGCCTCTTCGTCGGTGAATTAATTATTAATGTCTGCCTGCTTCGATTAACGGAATTTATGGTTTTCCCTACCTTCGTCGGTGAATATCTGTCGGTTTCAATGAAAGGATTTCACCCATTGATGGGTTTTTGAGGATACGAATTTTGGAAGGAATAACGTATGGTAGGTTTGAGAAATAGGCTTGAAAAAATTACATGCTGATTGGTTTGACATCATGTATTCACTTCAGAAATGTCTGTAGGGAAAGAAACTGGTTTTCAAATCGACAACTTTGCTTTAGTTTAGGAGCTATTAATTCATCGAGGTCATACTTACATACATCAGTAAACCCATTCAATGCCTCTTTGAGTTTTAAAAGTGTCTGTGTTTCATTACCCCTAATTTTAATACATCCTTTAAAATACACGGACTGTAGGTGACACTCGTGAGTTATATTATATCGTTCATAATGAATCCATCATGATATGAAAAAGTGAGTTTGTTTCCAGTCTCTTCGTCGGTGAATTAATTTTAATGTCTGCCTGCTTCGATGAACGGAATTTATGTTAACAGCGAGGTCTTTAGAGACGGGAAAGGATGGGGGGCAAGGAATTCGGCCATGGTCTTTTAAAGGAAGCATCCCGGCATTTGCCTGGAGTGATTTCGGAAACCATGGAAAACCCAAATCTGGATGCTCGGAACCGCCGTCCTCCCGAATGCAAGGCCAAAACGCTAAATAATTTCATGAAAACAGGTACACATAGAATTCTTCCTCGGTTTTATTATCTGGAGTTTATGACGGTTTTTTTTCCATATCAACTTATTTTTTATACTGGCGTGGAAATTACGTAACTTTGAGGAGTTGGAACGGCTTTTTCACAAAACACTTAAACACCGCTGCCGGACTCGAACCGGCGACCTTCGGCACTCCAGCCCCAACGCTACCGATGTCTGTTCACGTAATATCCGTTGATGTGGACTTTTTTATTTTTTAGTAAAAAAATCGCAATGGTTCACGCTTAAGTATTTTTCAGGACACAGAACCGAAGAAAATATTTTACTGTGTGTCGATAGTAGCCAAGACGTTTCGCAGCGCTTGCTTAACAGGACGCTAGGAATACCCGCGTGGCACACAATTCGCAATGGCTAATGGATAAGCAAACATAGATAACAGTCGAATTTCTGTAGGTGTGTTGAAACAGTGTACACATTTCGCAGAGCGCGCCGGAAATACTTGCACCGAACGCCATCTACCAGTCGGCCAAAGAACTAACGGTGGCTGCCATCTACCAGTCGGTCGAAGAACTAACGGTCCAGCGCAAGCCCACCCGGTGTCGCCATCTGGGCGGCCGGCCAAGGAACTAACGTGTGACGTCATACGACCTTGGCCGCCATTGGCTGATTCAAAAGCCCGCCGGAGGGGAGGGGAGGGAGGTCCCCCCCACCACTTCGTGACGTCATGGGTTTTCCCGGTTTCTGGCTTGGTTCCTTATTCCCTCCCTACTCCCGTACGGGCATTCAAATTTGAGTTTTCCATGATTTCTCCAAATCACTCCAGGCGAATGCCACAGTGCAAGTCCACACCAGACATCCATAAAACACAAAATGTTTTGTAAGCTACGAATTGCACAACTAAAAGCCAGGAGAAGGAAGTTGGTTTTGAATGAGGTGAGGAAGCTGTCAGAGGAACATAAATGGGATGTCATATGCCTTCAGGAGACACATTCATGCTTCGGGAAGATTCCTTACATGCCGGCATCGTCACAGATAATCTCAACAGGTAGAAACCCTATGACAGCAATAGTAGTGCTATCCAGACAAGTTACTGTAACTAAGATAGTGCAGTTCTGTGATGAACATACGACATGTGTGGAGCTCATTGCTGACTGGGATAGTGTAATTCACGTCAACATGTATTTTCAATATAGCGATCCCATTGAACCATACATTGGGAAAATAAGAGAAGTGTGCACTACCCTAGAAAACAGACCAATAGTGATAATGGCTGACGCCAATGCTAGATCCGAACTTTGGCACATCGGGGAGACAAATACGAGAGGCGAGCTTTTAGTGGAAGCTATTAGTGAACTGAACCTAGAAGTAAGAAATATACCACATAAAACCTACACATATAGCAACTGAGCAGGAGCAAGGTCAAACATCGATGTAACATTGACCAATCTGCGATGTGAGAACTTATTGAGGAATTGGAACGTTTTAGAATTTTTAACTACCAGCGATCACAATGTCATTACTCATTACTTTTGAGTTGGTCATTGGGAGGAACGATTTTGACACATCGGAGGCGCAGATTTCCAAGGTACATTACAACATCCGACGGGCAGACTGGAACAGGCTGAGGGAAAGTTTTGCACAACAGGAAATCCTATTACATGATAATGATGTAGATCGAGCCGCAAGAGGCCTTACCCGGGCACTCCAAATTTCAATGAGGAGATCTATTCCTCTAAAGAGAATCATTGGCACAGTTGACAGACCTTGGACAGATAGACTGCAAAGACTACGACAAAGGATGCACAAAGCAAGAAAAGATTACCACCGTTGCCTTATCTCCAATGTTAGAGGACAGCTCCTGGAAAGATATAGACAAATTAAGAATGAATTCCAAGAACTGTTAATACTAACTAAACAAAAAATTTGGGAAACATTTGTGAAAACAAACTTGCGTACAAACCCCTCGGGTATCCCATACAAAATTGTAGCAGGAAAGGTAAAACCCCCAACTACACTGTCTACTGTGCAGAAACAAGATGGAACCATGACTACGAGCTGGAAATCTACTGCAGAAGTGTTACTCCAAGAACTCCTTCCAGATGATAAAGTGGAAGATGACGAGATGGAGCACAGAGCGCTCCGTCTGGAAATTGACCAAAATAGGCAAAGTACCACCGACACTGCAGATATTAGCATCTTGGAGGTGGTACAAGCAATAAATGCCTTGTCCAGGAATAAAGCTCCGGGTCCGGATGGTATTCCAGCTGAAGTAGTAGAAGAACTGGTAGTGCTAGTAGCCCCCACATTGTGTAAGTTCTGTAATGCATGCCTGCATCAGGGAAGAGTACCAAACATCTGGAAGCAGAGTGAGATATTAATCATCAAGAAGGGAGATGATAAAGATCCAAAATTGCCTAAATCATATCGACCCATCTGCTTGCTAAACGTACTGGGAAAAATACAATAAAAGGTGCTGTGCAAGAGGTTATAAGAACATTGGGAGAAGGAAGGGATGAATCCAAACCAATATGGATTCAGAGCGGGGAGATCTACAGAGGATGCAATCAACCAGACAATGAATCTGATACAGAACTCAAATCAGAATTACGTAATAGGGATTCTTGTCGATATATCCGGGGCATTTGATAATCTATGGTGGCCTGCACTTTTTTCAAGGCTAAAGGAACTTAATTGTCCAAAGAACTTGTATAACTCCTTTAAAGATTACTGTAAGAACAGATATGTTAAACTTAGGTGTCCTGGAGTATCCATTGATAAAAAGCTAACAAAGGGTTGCCCACAGGGATCCATTTTTGGTCATATATTTTGGAACATTGGGCTTGAACCGGGAATGGCAAGGCTGCAAAGAATGCCGGAACTCCTGGGACTTGTTGCCTTTGCAGATGACCTATTCTTAATTATAGAGGGTAAATAAAACCAGAGCCGAAATTGAGGCTAAAAGCGCAAAGGTTCTGCGTGAACTCAGTCGATGGTGCAGACAAGTTAAACTAAGATTAGCACCTCAAAAAACCTGTTATATGTTACTGAAAGGTAGATTACAGAGCAGTCCAACCATTAAAATAGATGGAGTTACAATAATAAGAAGTCCCTTCAGTCGATACCTTGGTGTGAAATTACACGAAAGCTTAAATTTTATGGTCCATATGGAGGAAGCATGTGGGAGAGCCACCTCAGCCATGAATAAACTAATCAGTATGGGGCAAAGGCGTTTCCAACTTCCACCGCTTGTTATTCGAATATACCACAATACAATATTAACATCAATTGTAGGGTATGCAGCCAGCGTCTGGGCGAAACACCTCAGAAAAGCAAAACCCAGCAAACTTTTGAGGAGGACACAGCGAATAATCAGGCTGAGTGGTGCTTATAAAACAACAGCAACTGATGCCCTTACCGTAGCACTGTGGCCACTGGACTTGGAAGTTCGCAAGCGGGGAGCATTATACTGGCTCAGGAAAGGGAATCCGGAACAGGTAGAGAGAATCACGGGAACATCAGCAATAACAGCTGCAGAAATAAACAAATTGTTATTGGAAGAATGGCAGCAAAGGTGGAATGTTAGCACAACAGGAAGAAGGATATGATATGTTTCGAAGTGTCTGTGAAAGACTCAAAATGTCGCATCTACTCCCATCGCCTGGGGTGGTACATTACATGCAGGGCCGCCGTAAGCGGGCGTGCAAGGCGTGCACCGCACGCGGGCGGCACATCGAGAGGGGGCGGCAAAACGAGTGATCGACAGTCGCCGCCCCGCGATAGTTGCCACTCCATTGTCGCCGCGACGAAATTTGCGGTGTATTATGTAACGGGCGACCTTTTTTTTTTTTTTTCTTTAGCTCAACCGCTGCTTCGGCCGGGCGCGGCGACACTCCGACACTCGGGGGATGGCAACAATGGGGGCGGCAAATAATGTTCGAAGGGGCGGCAATCTCACAGTTTTCTGACCCGGTTCGGAAATTTCCTAAATCCACCACTGGCTGTAGTTAGACAGGGGGCGGCATAATCGGTATTGCACGCGCGCGCTCAAACACCTAGCGGCGGGTCTGATTACATGACGGGTCATGGCCCTTACAGCAGTGAATTGGAAAGAAGAGGAATAGTGGATAATGGTAGCTGTGATTGCGGAAACGAGGGCACTCCGGAACATGTTGTATGAGAGTGTATTTCAACAACGGAACAAAGAACCCCGTATCAGCAAATATTACAGGGCAGGCGCATTTTTGACATATTGCGTAACCAGGAATTGTGGTACTTTCTTGATGCAGCTCGCAAGCTGGCCTCACAAGCAGCCAAAGAAAGGTTCTTGGCATTTAGAAACCGTTTCAACCGACAGCGACCAGCAACCGAGCAGTGATAATTCCCGAAGAAAGAAACTCCCGATGGGTCAAAGGAGGACGCCTCTATTTCCAGACGTCATCTCCTGAGGGAGGTAAGTTACTCCGAAGTGACTGTGCCTGTGTAAAAGTGTCATAACTATACAAATTGAGAAACAGTGAGACAACAGTGCAGTATGTGATTTGTGTATGTGAATGCTTCTTTGTTTAATTATATATAGTAGTATCTGTGTGTGAACGTATGTTATTTAAATTACAAATTTACAGTATATATGTATATATCAAAAATAAGAACACTAACACATATCAAATACATACTTACACATTGTTAATTTAATTATGTTACTAATTTCTGTGAAATTTGATAAGTTTATGCGTTACAAACTAGTTTTACATCCTGAACTATATTTAGCTATTATTTGCAAACTATAATTTTATCTTATGTACCTCTTGTAATATATTGGAAACATGGGCCCAGAATAGAAACTAGGTGCTGGGCTATTATGTACCAGGATATAAAAAAAAAAAAATATGCTTCCTTCAAAAGGTCATGGCCGAATTCCTTCCCGTTCCTTGTCCCCAGACCCAGCACCATACCGCCTCTAATGACCTCGACGTCAACGAGGCGTAAAGACATAAGTGTAAAAAAAGACTGACTACATGGTCCGCATTACAACCTAGACACTCAGCTATTTATTATGAGATCATGTATTACATGTAATGGTCAAGGGAGTATTACAACCTAAGAACAGACTTCTTTAGTACAAAATTGTTTCATTTCGTATGAATAATTTTAGTAATAATTCTTGCAAAACGATTAAATACAGGAAAACGGCGTCAAATATAATTCAATGTATATGGGAAGGGTAAAGCATTTGTATACACACCAAACAGCACGCGCGCGAAGTAGAGGGCATATGCTAGTATAGAATAAGAAGATACAGAACGTACAGTTTCTATATAATCTTCCAATATTTTCCTCCAATACAAAGATTTCATAAACACACGTCACAATTGTAAAACCAAACACAGAGCATTCCACACCCAGTCACTCTCCTGTAAGGTGACCTCTCCTCCGATGAACCGTAATGTACGTAGGTAGACAAGCCTTTGTCATTGCAAAAGAATTTGTTCTTAATTTTTTTTAAACCATGCAAAAAAATATTAAACGAAAATTTATAATTACATAAATCACCAGCAACGCTTACATCATACCACAGAGCGTTTCTTCCAAATCGGCCACCCGAAGTTGTTACGTAAAAACTATCAAAGTAAGCGGTCCTTTGAAGCTAACTGATTTCGGAATCACTTAGCCGTTCTATGCGAACTCTATAATTCTAACTCACAATCAGAGCCACATATAATTATATCTAAAAATATATAAAATAGACATGTATGTCCCTATATTTCACTTTGCAGTCATAACGACCTAGCGCAGACCATTGGTGTTTGTTTGTGGTAGTAGCTGCGATTCTCCCACCGTGCACTACGGTGGTTGTGTGTCGTTAGCTGTTGGGGAGTGGGAGATATGGTTGAAAGTCAACCTAGGGCATTTTCATATTTCGACCAGAGAGTGTTTGTCCCTATATTTCACTTTGCAGCCACTACTATCTATTGCAGACCGCTGGTGTTTGTATGTGGTAATAGCCTCGAGTCTCCTTTCGTGCATTGTGGTGGATGCATTTCGATAGATGGCAGGATGTGGGAGATATGGATTTTTTTTTTTTTTGTAACTGCTTTACGTCTCTTTTTAACATCGAGGTCTTTAGAGACGGGAAAGGATGGGGGGCAAGGATGGGGGGCAAGGATGGGGGAAAGGAATGGGAAGGAATTTGGCGATGGCCTTTTGAAGGAAGCATCCCGGCATTTGCCTGGAGTGATTTTGGGAAACCATGGAAAACCCAAATCTGGATGCCCGGACGGGGATTCGAACCGCCGTCCTCCCGAATGGGAGATATGGAGTTTGAAACTGGTTGACCTAAGGTATTTTCACATTTAGACAAAAGACGTGTGTGTCCGTAAATTTCAAGAACTCCGCTGAGCAGACCTCTGGTGTTGTGTATGGTAGTTTCCTCGAGGCTCCCACCGTGCCTTATGGTGGTTGCATGTCGGTAGCTGAGGTGGTGTTGGAGATATGGTAATTGAAAGTAGTCTACTTGGGGTATTTTCATATTTCGATCAAAGTGTTCTAAAATTTTTTGGAATCTTCTAGAATGCACTTGAATGTACTAAAACTTTCTAGAATGTTCTTGAATGATCTACAATGTTCTAGAATACTACACATTTATTCAGCTTTTTCAGCTATTAACAAATATAAATAATTTATATGCAATGTATTTAGTGTTGGAACCGATTTTGGCGGGACCATCACTGACGGGTTGCTTATTTTATCCTGGAAATATTTAAGGTTCCGTTCAGAAACCTTCATAATTCTTAACAAACACGAAGTGGGCACCAGCTAGTTATTAAATAAAAAGTAATGTGGCTTGTTAAAGTTCCATCATCTTTTGATCGTTTCGTATTTTATTTTTAGTAGCATTTGAGTGAGAATATTTTATAGCTTTTTGAAATTTACCTAAAAATATGAAGCCACATTAAAATCCCCAATCAGTCGTGTTTAATACAGAAAAGGATTACAGAATTTTGCCCTTTATCTTTATGTGTAATCTACAAGTAATCAGATCATGTATGAGAATCTAATTATTTTTCCAACAGTCATTGAGACTGACTGACCGAGCACGGTGAGTGAGTGCCATTTTCGGGGGGACGCGGATTCGAAACCGCGTCTGACCATCATGATTTCGATTTCCCATGCTACCCGAAAAACCTCTAGGTAAATGCCGGGATGGTTCCTTCAAAAAGTCCATGGCCGAAATCATTCAGCTCCTTGCCCCAGTCCAGCATGATGACCTCAATGTCGACTAAACAAAAAAGAGATGAACTGCGTGATGTGTCCAGAGTAGCTGATTAAAAAATCGAGGACACGAACTCTATCTAAACATCATGTGTACTACCATATCATAGGATAAGCTTCACTGTCTGGCGGCGCAAAGCAGTGAGAATTCACCCACAAACTCTACTTCACATTAATCCATTACACTCTTAAATTCAGTGTAGTTTCAGTTAAACGTTCACAGTGAGTTTCTTCCAGTCCAGTCAGATTTGCGATTATCACAATCTGGAAGGCAAACTGAAATTTTGTACATACTTACTGACCAGTTCACTAATTCATCAATCAATCGATAACGTTATGTAAACGAGCACACTGACACGTCTTATCTGACAGTACAGTTGTCTTTTCCTTGTTTATTTTAATCTTTAATCACTATTATAAAAACAGAATAAAGCGCTTTTATAACTCCTCCTTCACTGTAAAAATTCTTCATTACTTCAGAATAACGGTATATAGTTCTTCTGGTTTCACTTCTTTCCATACATATCGATAGGTTGTTTAAAAGTCATCGTTGACTGATTTTATTTTTTAGACATCAGACGTATTCCAGTAAATCGCCTGGGGAAAAAAAAAAAAAACCGCTTTCATATTTTAGCAGTAATATAAAAATCATTAGATTCATTCGTTATATGAGATCTCCAGCAAATCATATATATCTATCACATTCTGTCTATTAATTACACAACTTTTATTTAACATTTTTTCTGTGGTAATTTAGACTTAAGTACTTTTTTGATAACAACTATATAAATCGTGATTATTTGATACCATTTAAAATTTTAAACCATCTTCTGATGTTCATGAATACTCTGAACACATCAGACTTTCTTTCTATACTATACGTACTTGACTTGATTCACATCAGAAGCTACGCCAGAATTTGAAAGTTTATTGTCTTTCATTGAGGCTGAAACTAAGAATAGCCTGCAAAATTCACCTAAAACCGATATCCCAAATTGTCATTATTTATAGTACATTTCTATAGATTTCTGGAAACAAGAAAGTCTGTTTTGTTTTCATTGTAAACTCATGTATATTTCTTATTTCAATTGTTCAACAATTGACTTAGCTAAGGATAACGTCTTGTATATGCTACTTAATCGTAGGGCATGTCCTTTATGTCCTTTGAAATTTGATTCTTTCGCTTTGGATTTTAAATTTCTGGAATTGAGACATTGACGAAGATAAACTAAGACATAATAATGTTTTTTAAGCTTAAATAAAAACGCACCGCAGGGCGGCAGTTGGAAAAATTACTACACTGCAACTTTTTTGATTTTTTTTTTTTTTTGGGGTAAATACTTTAAAAAATTTCTTCTACTTTGTATTTACCGTAACTAACTATTACACAATAATAGTAGCTGTCTAACATGTTGAAAGTTGTTAATGAGCAGGTCCCTCGTTTCGCTAGGTTATACCTCCAGATCCTAATGAGATACGGTACCGAGAATGTTGCACTGAAAATGCTGAAATTGATCTCAAAGGAGAGTAACTTATAGGTGATTTAGCTTCGATAAAAAAAAATCCTCGAATTCATTTGCGTATATGTGTTAGTCAAACATCTCATGCTCATTTACCCATAGTATCAATGGCGAAAAACAAAATTTTACAATATTGAATTAATTTGTGTTTGTGCAATGGCAAAGTAAAATGATGCCTCAGTAACTATACACTGTTCCTGTGTGATAAGTAAGCCCCGGATTCTTAGGTTCGAACCTATTTTGTTCCCAACCTAATATCACCGAAATTTTAACTTTCTCTTACGTCTACTGTATGAACTAATAATATTCATAAATTTAATAGGACCTAAAATAACCTAATATTTATGTTATTACCTAAAATGACCTAATTCGGTTTTTAGAACCTAAAATGACCTAATTCGATGTACTGATCCAGTTCGACTGTAGTTTTGTTACTTAAACAAATGTCCAACCGGATTAGCTCAGGGGTACGGGTCGTGGAATACGCCATGGGCTCGAACCCAACCGTCGGCTGTTCTGACATGGTATTCCGTCGTTTTGCTTTTCTCCTCCAGGCAAATGCCGGAACAGGTTACGGGCGGCTGCTTCCTTTTCCCCCTTCCTTCTCAAAAATTTCATTTTCTTCTTCTACATTGATCCAAGTTAATGTTACATGGCGATCCGGCTAGTCACCATCACCAGCTGTATCTATTATTACTTAAATCCTAAGATCCAAGACACTGCAAATGTGAGCAGTATGGGAATGATCCCTAACATAGTCCGAGGGGTAAAGCCGAACTTGGAGGGTAAACGAACTATGTTCACGTGTAAAACGGAAGAACTTATTTTAAAATTGGAATAAATATTCACCACAATATTAAATGATGTGTTTTAACCTAACTGTCGACAGTAACATTGAGAAAAGCTGTATCAATGTGGTGTGGCAACTTCACATTATTACAAAGGTTTACATTCAGTAGAAACAAATCGACAAAGCAAGTTTTAAACATATCACGTTAAACATTAACAATCTCAGGAACGCAAACCATTTCTGAAAAATTAACAGTTGTATACCGTCATCGTTCAGTGGTAACACGAAAAATTAAAATATTGTGTAGCCCCTTAATTAAAAGCAATCATGCCTAAACAGAAATCCTCAAGAAGTAGTCACCTGCGAGAGTGGTTAGGAACGACTAAGAACTTTTCTACAGATGAGAGAAAATTATATATTGTCAAGCATGTGTGAAACCAGTAAGTTTAATTTGTTTTATATACATATGTCTTTTATAATTTTTTTAAAAAATAGATTTTATTTGTTTTCATTTCTAAAGTAACTTAAAGTGACAGAGTCTAGACTGCTGAATGAAATTTCATAATATTAACTGGGTATTATATTCAGGTGGACTATTTTTATTTTTGCTTTCTATATAAGTAACTGCAGAAAAATGATCCCACGTACTACAGTAACAGAATTCAGCAACTTATTTGGCAAATGTTACCAGGAGAAACGCTTCCGAACAGAAGCAGAGTTTCATTACAAGTTCAAAGCTGGGTGCAGAAGATTCGTTTCACCTGCGTCTGTGTGAAGCTCTCACTGCCGCTAATATACCAGTTTCAACAGTCCGTAATGCAGTCCTGAAAACCATTTTGGAAGAATTTTGCAACAGAAAAATATCACATGAATTACTTGCCTCAGCTGCAAGATTTTTTTTTTTTTTTTTTTTTAACTGCTTTACTTCTCTCAACAGCGAGGTCTTTAGAGACGGGAAAGGATGGGGGCAAGGAATGGGAAGGAATTCGGCCATGGCCTTTTTAAGGAAGCATCCCGGCATTTGCCTGGAGTGATTTGGGGAACCATAGGAAAACCCAAATCTGGATGACCGGACGGGGATTCGAACCGCCGTCCTCCCGAATGCGAGACCAGAACGCTATCAGTTACACCACCACGCTCGGTCCAGCTGCAAGAGAAAACCATTGAAGAACTAGTGGACATTGCTGACCACTTCATCTGGTTAAGTGTAGATGAGACGACAGATGCCTGCGGCAGATACATAGCCTTGTTGTGGGCAAGCTTGCATGTGAGAGACGTAGTATACCCCAAGTCATTATGTGCAGAGAACTTCCAATGACTAACCAGTCTTCTGTGGTAATTGCTGTAAAGGATGCATCAAAACTGTTGTGGCCAGGTCCAGAACACGAGGATAAGTTGTCGTTGTTGGTGACAGACAGTGCAGCTTATACGATAAAAGCAGGGAGTGTTTGAAGGCATTCCTGTCTTCAAATGGTCCATGTCACCTGTCTAGCTCATAGGCTGCACCAGGTAGCTGAAAAAATTCGCGAACAGCACCCTGTAGTTTACGAGATAATTCCTTCAGTGAAGAAAATATTCCTGAAAGCGCCAAGTCGAGTCGTTACTTTAAGAGAAAAGCTTCTATCAGTACCCCTCCTTCCTGAGCCAGTAGTGACACGATGGGGGACCTGGCTCTCAGCCGCAGTATATTATGCAGAAAACTATGAGAGCATCACGGAGGTCATCGAATCATTAGATGAAAGCGAAGCTATTGCTATAGGAAATGCAAAGAAAGGGTTGCACTCAGTACCAGCTGTACAGGAGTTGAAATATATAAAGGCAAATTTTTACAACCCAGAATTTTCAATCAAGAATTTGGAAGGAGGTACTCTACCGTTGACGGAAGCACTTCAAATCATCCAAGAAGTGAGGGCCAAAGTGGCTCCTGGACCAGTTGGGGTGTCTATAGCTAAGAAGCAGGAGTCTGTTTTAACCCGCAGTCCAGATTTAAAGAGGATGGAATACATAGGCCGTGTCCTCTGTGGTCTAAAGAAACAAGAATATTGCCTTGAAATCCTAAGGAAATCGCTGATACAAAGTTCACACCTCTGACCACATGTGACGTAAAGGGTAGTTTTTCTGCATTCAAGAGAATTTGAACGGAAAAGAGAGGAGGATTTACTCCTGAAAATCTGTCAAAATATTTCATTGTTCAGTGTCATATTAGAAGTTTTAAATGAGTTGTTTACCATAAACAATAAAGACGAAGTATTTTGAACATAATAGTGGTTTATTTTGCTTGTTTTAATGTGATCGAGCAATGACATGTTAGAAGTTTTTAAGGAGTATTTGACATTGTACTGTAAAGTCAACAATATTTTAACACTATGGCAGTATATATTGCGTGTTTTAAATTTTATTTCCCTTAAAAACGTTTAAGTTCCTAAATCAGAATTTTAAAAACCTATAAAAGCCTAAAACGTGAGTTGAATAAACCTAAATTTGGTTTTTTAGAACCTAAAAATCCGGGGCTTAGTGATAAGTGATAACAATGGGTTACTTCACAATGATAGTTGATTTGATTTCAACTTAAAAATATGACAAAACGTTGCACTCAAAACTCAACGTATGTAAATTCATTGTGTATTTTGTTAGATCCATCTCCATTTACAGATCTCAAGGAATATGGAGCAACAGAATACAACACATATGCAATTACCTTTCAGTTATGAGAAAACCTTCACAATAAACTTTCCTCTTCGACAAAGGAAGTACTTTCCACGCCAAACCAAACCGAGACAGATTGGAAAATAACAAGCCCCGATTAGAGGCTGGTCGCCAACACAGTGATCCCTGTTATCAGCTCTCTTTTGCTGACCCGCTGGGCACTATCGTAATTCTTCATTTGATTATCAGAAAAGTTGACAGTGAACTAACTAGACCTACGTTTTTGAAACTCTCAAATTAATTGTTGATGGTATAAACTTTAAACTTAAAGGATAATTAAATATGGCTGATGAATTGTAATACTCAGACAGTGGAAGGATATAAACATATTTGAGGCAATGACGAGCGGAACCGAGCTAGATGGATCACATTGTTCCGCCTCGTTACTTATACGAAACCCCGTTAAAATTTGGCAAACAACTTCCACAAAAATAAACAGGGGGGTATTGATTGTCTGACTTAATCTAGATCGTATTACGATTACAAAAACCCTTAGTTCCGCTTATTTTTTTCCATGGAACTAAACTAAACAGAAGAGATGTACTTTTAAAATGTGGAACCACGTTCTAGTGGTATTGTAAATTGGTAAAAGGAGTCAGTTTACTGTTTTCTGGAGGATTCGTGATGGTTTCTCGATATCATGCATCCCTTCTTTCTTATTTAAATAAAAAAAAACTGTTGCTTCACTGCAAATTTCACAACTAGAATAAATTTTACTTCGTATGAACAGTGATAGTAAATAGATTATAATTTAACATAATATTATCTGCGAAATGGCCACACTTAAGAAAAATTAAATTTAATGTATCCGTCTTTACGTGGCTTTCAGGCGCCGTTAAAACAGCTCTTCCACATGCTTAATGATGTAGAATCACCAGGAAGATTGCATTCTAAACTGTTTTGAGCGGTTTATATTCTGTATCAGTATGAATCTAAAATTTTGCATCACTTTATTCAAAATTGTTGACCTCATCGCTCGGCCATCATCAAAGCTTAAAGAATTCTCGTGGTCTCTTATTCCTGCAATTTTAATGCAGAATAGAATTACTGTTCTCATTGTAAATGAAACTGTTGTTTGAGTGATTAGTCTGTTTTAAAATCTGTCTGTGATACATGCACCGGTAATATAAATTATGTATGGTAGGTATTAATATGCGTGTTAATTAGAGGTGGAAAGGGACTGATAGTAATGAACGGACTTCGACCATGGCCATTTGAAGAAACCATCTCTACCTTCGCCTGGAGTGATTTGGGAAAACCCGAAGCTGGATGGCCGGACGGGGATTCGAACACGCGTCCTCCCGAATGCGAGGCCAGAGCGTTACCGCTCACCCACCACGGTCGGTCGGAACTTAGCATCCGTCCCAATATTCGCCAGCATGATTACGGCAAAGCGCCCAAAATTCATGATGACGACAGCTTGTACGCTGGGAATAACTCCCAGAGTGGTCAGCATTTCATCGCACTCAGCTAAACTGCAACATACAAGGTACACCTGAGTGCTGGGAAATTGAAGGTACACACATTAGAATTTCGGTTAATTTTTACAGTTTCCTGATTGAGGCTTGCCATATCTGGCAAGTGGAGTTACCACACCAAAATAGCTGTAGCAGATCCATAGTATTTGATTAGATAAGGTCAAACATAGCAATGAGAGCTTTGATTTGTTATTTCTTAACTTATTTCAACATAATTTCATTTCAAACTGTTTGAATTGATGATATTTAATGTTTTATTTGAGTTTTATGGTGATGTGCGAAGTTGTTAACCCTAAGAACAGCCAGCGTAGTAAAGGAATATCTTAAACACCTGAGGAAGATGAAATATTTAATTAACTGTTAAGAGATGTCACATAGGTTTTATGCTGCGTTTCTAACAGGCTCCACCATCGATGACTGCATGTGAATTGTACTGTTGCTACAATTCATTGTTTCCAACTGGAACCTGTAACATGGAATAAATCTGGTAAGGTGACTGGTATCTGTCGTTGGTATTAGCAGAGTGCCATTAAATGTATTAATTACCAAAGTATTTCATTATTGAACTACCAATCAAGTAATTAAGAAGTGTGTTAATCGAAGGATAGGTTCACTGGCGGCCGTGAATTTCAACCTTTAGAAGCTGTTTAGAGAGTTTCGTTGTTTCGGAAATTTTCATTTGTTAGCATTCCAAATTTGTACTGCTGATTACCAAAGCTAATTTACCAACCAGCAGTCACTGTAATAACACCAGTTGCACCACACAGTGTATTTTGATATTTAACGGGTGTTTCCCCTCGCCTTCCCCGATAATGGAAGTGTATGTAAGGGGGCGTCCATTAATTACGTGAGGTGTTTTTCCGCCGCAATTCCGGAACCCCCCCCCCCTCCTTCTGGTCAGATTTCGTGAGATCTAGTCTGACCCCCCCCCCCCTCTAGAATAACGTGAGATTTTGACGCAGACCCGCTCCCTACTAATGGACCTCGTAACTTTTTGAGACTTTTTTTTAGGTCTCATGCTTTCATGCTTCCAAGGGCTGTTATATCCCCTTTAAGGTCGGTTTTTCAATACCCACCCTAAAGTCGATTTGTAGGTTTCGTGAGATTTCGCCAGACCCCCCCCCCCCTATTTCACCACAAGTGATTAATGGACGCACCCTGAGTGTTACTGTTACGAGGATGATGTAACGTGTTGGTGTGTAATGTATCGTGTTGTTTGTGATGTGAATGAGTGAATCATGAAGGAAGGAAGGCGCAGGGTGAAATCCAGCACAAGTTCACTCTTCCCTGAACGATTGCTACTCAAAAATAAAATAAAAGAAGCTGTCGAACTCGCACTAGCCCTCGCAACCAGGTTCGTGCGGGTGAAGCAGTGAGGAAACACAAATTCCAGGTAAAACTAAGGTATTTTGATTCCTACCCTCTAGCAGGGTCGGCTTAAAGAATTTCGGGGCCCCCTGCGAAGTTTGATTTCGGGGCCCCCTACTTCTTTTCTAGATGTACTTTTTCCTACACTTTCGATATTTTTCGTGACTATATGTACACACACACACACACACACATATATATATATATATATATATATATATATATATATATATATATATTGTGTACAAATGGGCCAGCAATTTATTGATTATTAGCTGAGCGATACCAACTTCGCCGATTCTTTGGTGTTTTATCAATGCATCTCATATGGATCTCCCAACTTCTGTCACTTTCATTTCTGGCTAAGCCCTGCTGCCCATTGTGTCAAATGAAATTATTTTTGTATTTAATTTTATAGCTATTATATTTATAATACACTTTTTCTATACGAAATTTCTTTTCTTGCCTTTCTTTGCTAGTAAATATAAGTTCTTGGGTTTGGAGACACGTGAGCAGGCATACACATTATAATTCAATAACTTTTTACATTAAACGTCAAAAGATGAATGAGTTTATTCGAACGAAATTACATAAATTACATAAACAGGTTCAGAGCAATATACGCCTATAAATATATAGGCCTATTGAAATTACATCAGATACGACTTTCTCAAAACTGAATCTGATGACGGACTTCTCGTGGAACTCCACGCCTAGGAAACGTCTATTGTGAACGCAGCTTATTAATATTCTAAATTTGTAGTTTATTTATTTTAGTAGGAAAATTGTTCGTTAAGTAAGGTCAAATTTTGAAGGGGATCGTGGCGGGGCCCCCTCATGCTTGGGGCCTACCGCGACTTGCGGTTCTTGCGGTAGCCCTGCCCTCTATAGTCAATCTCGAATATAAAGTCTTATTGTGATATCAATGCACGACATTTTGTGGTTGGAGAATACGGAATGAAATGTAATTTATTGTTGGAAGTTCAATAACTCAAATGACACCTACAGGTTCAACCCGATGAGTGAACGCAAGTTTTTTTTTTTTTTTTTTTTTTAATTTATTTGGCCTTTAGCCATGCTGGCCATTTAGCCATTACCAAGTGTACAGGCGTTTATTACATTGTTTGTCTATTACACTCTGTTACATTTTGCTTATCGTAGCAGTAAATCTTAATATACATTGTCTCTGTAGGTTATCCGTATTTCATAGTACCTTACACACATTAAAGGCACATTTACGTAATACGCTCCATAAGGTGGTAACTTTGTCTGGCACATACATACCTTAAAATTGACGATTTGATATTACATTATACACATTAAAATATTGAGTTTGGCAAAAGATCGATTTACAAAGTTCATATATACATGAAATGTTAGGATATGTTACATCTGATTATACAGTTAATTATTGTTACTTTGTTTGGCAATATACATAAATTAAAATAGTCCACCTGATATTACATTATATACATTAAAATATTAAGTTTAGCAAAATGTAATACAAATTAATAACAAAAAACAAAACAAAAAAATTATTTACAAAGACTTATATATACATGAAATGTTAGGATATGTTACACTTGATTATACAGTTAATTATTGTTACTTTGTTTGGCATATACATAAATTAAAATAGTCCACCTGATATTACGTTATATTACATTAAATATTAAGTTTAGCAAAATGTAATACAAATTAATAACAAAAACAAAACAAAAAATTATTTACAAAGACTCATATATACATGAAATGTTAGGATATGTTACACTTGATTATACAGTTAATTATTGTTACAGTTCTCGTTTAATTTGCCGTAAAAATGAGTACATGAAGAAGAAGATTTTATATCTGTTCGTATTTAGTAAGTCTTCAACACTTGCTGGGAGTTGCTGTCCTGCTTGCACCAAGTGCTTAATGAGGTTGTCAGAAGCTTGTTTGTTAAATGGGCAACCAAAGAATATATGATTAGCGTCTTCAACGTGTCCCGCACTGGCAGTATGGATCCTCTACCACACCGATTCTACATAAGTGCTTCTTGAGGCGGCAATGTCCGAATTTAAGCCGAAAAATTGTGATATATAGGCTTCTAGGACACCTGATGTTCTGAAACCATGGCCGTTTTGTAACTTCAGAATGTATCCTTGCGTAGTGTTTACCTTTCGTAGCAGATGTATATCTCCATTCTACGTCCCAATCTTTGTATAATTTTTCCTTTAGTGTCACAATCAGGTCCGAAGTAGGTACCTTACGGTGTATAGTTTCCCCAGTCCTCAGTTGCTTGTTTTGCCAGCTGGTCGGCTAATTCATTGCCCCTGCACCCATCATGGCCTCTCACCCCAGGAAAGTACTACTAATTTATTACTTTGTTCCAGGTCTATGATTGATTTAATAATTTCGTATATGATCGGGTTGTTGCTTTGGTTTATGTGATGGTTTTTTAATGACGTTAAGGCAGAGAGTGAATCAGACAGTATGATAATGTTACTATCCGTAAGCTCCCGGCGTATCTAAGTGCTTCTAATATTGCTGTCAGTTCCGCTGTCATAATAGTGCATTCTTTAGGCAGTTGGAACGTGCCCTGTTCCATGCCTATCAAGGTTGATGTATGCACAACCAGCATAACTGTTGTTCTTAGACCCATCTGTATATATGATTCCAGCCGGAAGCCATTTGTTCAATTTTTCTAGGTATGTCTGTTTGTAGGGGCTCTGTTGCGTTGTTTGACAACAACTATAATTTCTTTACATGTATGCCATAATGGAGCCTCGTAACAGTATAGTTGTTCACTCTTGATGGCTTTATCGTATAGCGATTTGGTTTCCAGATAAGCTGAAGCTAGCGGTGGCAGTCGTCTGTTTTTTCCAATATCCTTTTGTTAGGCAGTCTATGGATAGGTTGTGTATGGAGTTATATAATTTACTGGTCGTCAACTGACTCTGTTTCAGTAAAAATTTTGAACTTAGGTAGGATCTACGTAGGTGCAGAGGAGGTTCCCCTGCTTCTGCGCATTAGTGCATTTGTGGGCGTAGATTTTCATTGCCCCTAGGCAGGTGCGTAGTACCATGTATTGTAGTACATCAAGCTTCGCTAAAGGCCGTTGGGAGGCTGCACCATAACAATACACCCATAGTCAAAATGTGGACGGACTAGGGCTCTATATAGAGTTAGTGCTATTTGTGGACTTGCTCCCCACTTTAGTCCTGTTACTGCTCTTATAAGGTTGTTCCTTGAGCAGACTTTTTTTTCTATTTGTTTGATGTGTTCACACCATTTGAGTTTATTATCTATTATCAGGCCTAGATATTTCAGCTATTCTTAACTGGGAGCTGGTATGGTCCAAGAGTCATACGGATCATTGGAGGAATCCTGTGTCGTGTAAATATGCAGACTGAGCTTTTATTTATTGAAATCTCCTGTCCATTGTCTGACAGCCATTGTACTAGTATACACATCGCTTCGTTTAATATGGCTTGGCATCTTTCGATGCTTGTGCCTATTGTATACAGGCAGATGTCGTCCGCATATTGAAGTATTATGACGGAAGGTGGCATTATTTTGTGTAGGTCAGTTGTGTATATATTAAAGAGTAACGGAGACAAAACTGATCCTTGAGGTACCCTTGGCTACACTTTCTTGGACCTAGAGTAATTGTTTTCCACTTGGCTACTAACCATCTATTTGTAATCATAGCTAGCAGCCTCGCTGTAAAGGGGCCCGGCACGCCATTCTCTTTTAATTTTTTTCCCAAGGTCGATGGCAGAACTTTATCATAGGCAGATGTTAGGTCAGTGAAATGGCAACCATGTATTTATTGTCTGTAAGGCACGATTGAATATCTGTAACAAGGTGTGCTAATATGTCATTCGTGCCTTACAGACAATAAATACATGGTTGCCATCTTCACTGACCTAACATCTGCCTATGATAAAGTTCTGCCATCGACCTTGGGAAAAAAATTAAAAGAGAATGGCGTGCCGGGCCCCTTTACAGCGAGGCTGCTAGCTATGATTACAAATAGATGGTTAGTAGCCAAGTGGAAAACAATTACTCTAGGTCCAAGAAAGTGTCCAAGGGTACCTCAAGGATCAGTTTTGTCTCCGTTACTCTTTAATATATACACAACTGACCTACACAAAATAATGCCACCTTCCGTCATAATACTTCAATATGCGGACGACATCTGCCTGTATACAATAGGCACAAGCATCGAAAGATGCCAAGCCATATTAAACGAAGCGATGTGTAACTAGTACAATGGCTGTCAGACAATGGACAGGATCTCAATAGATAAAAGCTCAGTCTGCATATTTACACGACCAGGATTCCTCCAATGATCCGTATGACTCTTGGACCATACCAGCTCCCAGTTAAGAATAGCTTGAAATATCTAGGCCTGATAATAGATAATAAACTCAAATGGTGTGAACACATCAAACAAATAGAAAAAAAGTCTGCTCAAGGAACAACCTTATAAGAGCAGTAACAGGACTAAAGTGGGGAGCAAGTCCACAAATAGCACTAACTCTATATAGAGCCCTAGTCCGTCCACATTTTGACTATGGGTGTATTTGTTATGGTGCCCTCCCAACGGCCTTTAGCGAAGCTTGATGTACTACAATACATGGTACTACGCACCTGCCTAGGGGCAATGAAATCTACGCCCACAAATGCACTATGCGCAGAAGCAGGGGAACCTCCTCTGCACCTACGTAGATCCTACCTAAGTTCAAAATTTTTACTGAAACAGAGTCAGTTGACGACCAGTAAATTATATAATCCCACAACTTATCCATAGACTGCCTAACAAAAGGATATTGGAAAAACAGACGACTGCCACCGCTAGCTTCAGCTATCTGGAAACCAAATCACTATACGATAAAGCCATCAAGAGTGAACAACTATACTGCTTGAGGCTCCATTATGGCATACATGTAAAGAAATTACAGTTTTGGTCAAACAACGCAACAGAGCCCCTACAACAGACATACCTAGAAAAATTGAACAAATGGCTTCCGGCTGGAATCATATATACAGATGGGTCTAAGAACAACAGTTATGCTGGTTGTGCATACATCAACCTTGATAGCATGGAACAGGGCACTTCCAACTGCCTAAAGAATGCACTATTATGACAGCGGAACTGATAGCAATATTAGAAGCACTTAGATATGCCGGGAGCTTACCGGATAGTAACATTATCATACTATCTGATTCACTCTCTGCCTTAACGTCATTAAAAACATCACATAAACCAAAGCAACAACCCGATCATATACGAAATTATTAAATCAATCATAGACCTGGAACAAAGTAATAAATTAGTAGTACTTTCCTGGGTGAGAGGCCATGATGGGTGCAGGGGCAATGAAATAGCCGACCAGCTGGCAAAACAAGCAACTGAGACCGGGGAACTATACACCGTAAGATACCTACTTCGGACCTGATTGTGACAATAAAGGAAAAATTATACAAAGATTGGGACGTAGAATGGAGATATACATCTGCTACGAAAGGTAAACACTACGCAAGGATACATTCTGAAGTTACAAAACGGCCATGGTTTCAGAACATCCGGTGTCCTAGAAGCCTATATATCACAATTTTTCGGCTTAAATTCGGACATTGCCGCCTCAAGAAGCACTTATGTAGAATCGGTGTGGTAGAGGAACCATACTGCCAGTGCGGACACGTTGAAGACGCTAATCATATATTCTTTGGTTGCCCATTTAACAAACAAGCTTCTGACAACCTCATCAAGCACTTGGTGCAAGCAGGACAGCAACTCCCGGCAAGTGTTGAAGACTTACTAAATACAAACAGATTTAAAATCTTCTTCTTCATGTACTCATTTTTACGGCAAATTAAACGAGAACTGTAACAATAATTAACTGTATAATCAAGTGTAACATATCCTACATTTCATGTATATATGAGTCTTTGTAAATAATTTTTTTTTTGTTTTGTTATTAATTTGTATTACATTTTGCTAAACTTAATATTTTAATGTATATAATGTAATATCAGGTGGACTATTTTAATTATGTATATGCCAAACAAAGTAACAATAATTAACTGTATAATCAAGTGTAACATATCCTAACATTTCATGTAATATAAGTCTTTGTAAATAATTTTTTGTTTTGTTTTTGTTATTATTTGTATTACATTTGCTAAACTTAATATTTTAATGTATATAATGTAATATCAGGTGGACTATTTTAATTTATGTATATGCCAAACAAAGTAACAATAATTAACTGTATAATCAGATGTAACATATCCTAACATTTCATGTATATATGAACTTTGTAAATCGATTTTTGCCAAACTCAATATTTTAATGTGTATAATGTAATATCAAATCGTCAATTTTAAGGTATGTATGTGCCAGACAAAGTTACTACCTTATGGAGCGTATTACGTAAATGTGCCTTTAATGTGTGTAAGGTACTATGAAATACGGATAACCTACAGAGACAATGTATATTAAGATTTACTGCTACGATAAGCAAAATGTAACAGATGTAATAGACAAACAATGTAATAAACGCCTGTACACTTGGTAATGGCTAAATGGCCAGCATGGCTAAAGGCCAAATAAATTAAAAAAAAAAAAAAAAAAAAAACTTGCGTTCACTCATCGGGTTGAACCTGTAGGTGTCCATTTGAGTTATTGAACTTCCAACAATAATTACATTTCATTCCGTATCTCCACCACAAAATGTCGTGCATTGATATCACAATAAGACTTTATATTCGAGATTGACTATAGAGGGCAGGGCTACCGCAAGAACCGCAGTCGCGGTAGGGCCCCAAGCATGAGGGGCCCCGCCACGATCCCCTTCAAAATTTGACCTTACTTAACGAACAATTTTCCTACTAAAATAAATAAACTACAAATTTAGAATATTAATAAGCTGCGTTCACAATAGACGTTTCCTAGGCGTGGAGTTCCACGAGAAGTCCGTCATCAGATTCAGTTTTGAGAAAGTCGTATCTGATGTAATTTCAATAGGCCTATATATTTATAGGCGTATATTGCTCTGAACCTGTTTATGTAATTTATGTAATTTCGTTCGAATAAACTCATTCATCTTTTGACGTTTAATGTAAAAAGTTATTGAATTATAATGTGTATGCCTGCTCACGTGTCTCCAAACCCAAGAACTTATATTTACTAGCAAAGAAAGGCAAGAAAAGAAATTTCGTATAGAAAAAGTGTATTATAAATATAATAGCTATAAAATTAAATACAAAAATTTTCATTTGACACAATGGGCAGCAGGGCTTAGCCAGAAATGAAAGTGACAGAGTTGGGAGATCCATATGAGATGCATTGATAAAACACCAAAGAATCGGCGAAGTTGGTATCGCCAGCTAATAATCAATAAATTGCTGTCCCATTTGTACACAATATATATATATATATATTATATATATATATATATATGTGTGTGTGTGTGTGTGTACATATAGTCACGAAAATATCGAAAGTGCAGGAAAAAGTACATCTAGAAAAGAAGTAGGGGGCCCCGAAATCAAACTTCGCAGGGGGCCCCGAAATTCTTTAAGCCGACCCTGCTAGAGGGTAGGAATCAAAATACCTTAGTTTTACCTGGAATTTGTGTTTCCTCACTGCTTCACCCGCACGAACCTGGTTGCGAGGGCTAGTGCGAGTTCGACAGCTTCTTTTATTTTATTTTTGAGTTGCAATCGTTCAGGGAAGAGTGAGCTTGTGCTGGATTTCACCCTGCGCCTTCCTTCCTTCATGATTCACTCATTCACATCACAAACAACACGATACATTACACACCAACACGTACATCATCCTCGTAACAGTAACACTCAGGCTGCGTCCATTAATCACTGTGGTGAAATAGGGGGGGGGGGGTCTGGCGAAATCTCACGAAACCTACAAATCGACTTTAGGGTGGGTATTGAAAAACCGACCTTAAAGGGGATAACAGCCCTTGGAAGCATGAAAGCATGAGACCTAAAAAAAAGTCTCAAAAAGTTACGAGGTCCATTAGTAGGGAGCGGGTCTGCCGTCAAAATCTCACGTTATTCTAGAGGGGGGGTCATACTAGATCTCACGAAATCTGACCAGAAGGAGGGGGGGGGTTCCGGAATTGCGGCGGAAAAAACCTCACGTAATTAATGGACGCCCCTTACATACACTTCCATTATCGGGGAAGGCGAGGGAAACACCCGTTAAATATCAAAATACACTGTGTGGTGCAACTGGTGTTATTACAGTGACTGCTGGTTGGTAAATTAGCTTTGGTAATCAGCAGTACAAATTTGGAATGCTAACAAATGAAAATTTCCGAAACAACGAAACTCTATAAACAGCTTCTAAAGGTTGAAATTCACGGCCGCCAGTGAACCTATCCTTCGATTAACACACTTCTTAATTACTTGATTGGTAGTTCAATAATGAAATACTTTGATAATTAATACATTTAATGGCACTCTGCTAATACAACGACAGATACCAGTCACCTTACTAGATTTATTCCATGTTACAGGTTCCAGTTGGAAACAATGAATTGTAGCAACAGTACAATACACATGCAGTCATCGATGTGGAGCCTGTTAGAAACGCAGCATAAAACCTATGTGACATCTCTTAACAGTTAATTAAATATTCATCTTCTCAGGTGTTTAAGATATTCCTTTACTACGCTGGCTGTTCTTAGGGTTAACAACTTCGCACATCACCATAAAACTCAAATAAAACATTAAATATCATCAATTCAAACAGTTTGAAATGAAATTATGTTGAAGTAAGTTAAGAAATAACAACAAAGCTCTCATTGCTATGTTTGACCCTTATCTAATCAAATACTATGGATCTGCTACAGCTATTTTGGTGTGGTAACTCCACTTGCCAGATATGGCAAGCCTCAATCAGGAAACTGTAAAATTAACCGAAATTCTAATGTGTGTACCTTCAATTTCCCAGCACTCAGGTGTACCTTGTATGTTGCAGTTTAGCTGAGTGCGATGAAAATGCTGACCACTCTGGGAGTTATTCCCAGCGTACAAGCTTCTCATCATGAAT
>JARYHS010013630.1:123134063-123305567 GCA_031002005.1 Vandiemenella viatica | reverse complement strand
TAAAGATCTTTCTGAGTTCCACTCTCCGATTAGAGAAATTCTGTGTTCTGGGGCACCAGCATTCTGAACTGAGATTTCTCAAGCCTCTTCCTTCTTCTAAAAGAGTAACTGAAGACTTTTCTTGCTGAAAGAAACACACTTGATTATAATTTATTGTTATTCAGCAAGTTTTTTTTTTTAACCCATTAAACAACAGCGTATATTTGTACAGGCGATTGTTAATTATACGATCTACCCATTTTCATTTAGGAGAACAATGTGATTAAAAAAAATATTAGAAAGTAAGTAGATGAAACCCTATTTAACCCTCAAGTGGTAGTGGCTGGCATACAATGTATGCAACCGAGTTATTTCTATATATGAATTATAGACTCCTCTCCTAAACTCCGCCCCTTCCTATCCTACTACAAACCTTCCCACAGTACAATGTATCTAGCGAATCCATTTAATCTGGCTTTTGCCTACCTAGTAAACTTTATCTCATGCAGGCATCTGGTGGTGAACCCAGTTTTTTTATGCACTGCTGAATGGTGCTGTTATATATTTTGCAAATTGCACTTGAATTTATCGAAACCTGATGCATCAGAAGGATTTTTCTTATTTAAAAATAGTGTGATATCCTTGATAAAACCCTACCTTCAAAAGCAGTCAAGAGCTACAATTTCTCCATACTCATTCTAAAGCTATCAATTTTTTGAAAAATAGAATGTGATATGCTTCATGAAACGTCACCTTTAAAACAGTCAGGAGCAACAATTTTTTCCCTACTTATTTTAAAGCTATTATTTTTCTTTAATTTGCTTAATTTCTTTCTAATATGGTTCACGGACATATTAATGTAATAGGAAAAATGTGTGGCAAATTGAGCAGAGGATGGAAAATCATCGGCGTACTCCCTACCCCTGCCCTCCAATTAAGGGTTAAGCACTGTGAAAATCAGACTTGTAGACAGCAAACAAATCATAATTGGGCATAGGGGGATTAACATTTATTTTGTTTAAGAGTGAGGGCCTTACTTCATGATAAAATAGTATCTAGATGCAGTGTAACATCTAAATAAATGTGACTGTGATATTGAAATTTAAGTACGGTAGGTGTTTTCTGTTGACAAATTAAAATATATATTGTGTACTTTAGGTCTTCTGAAAACGTGCTGGACAAGTGACTAGGTTTGAATGATATGAAACATGAATGGCTTGGTACTATTACATTTGACAGTAGAATTTAATTGTAGTTTCTGCCAAATACTACCATTCATATTATTTTAAATTTAAGTGACATGGAATTATTACAATCGTAATCCATAAATCTAATAAAATGGAAGGAATGGACAAGGATAATATTGTCATAATGAATTTAACTCCAATGAGTTCAAAAAAAGATTCTCTATTTATATCTTACGAAAATATGAATGCAAATTATTTATTAATAGCAAAATTGAAAATGGAGAAACAGTATCATTAAATGTTAGTCAACAGATATGTTATTGGGTTATACTTGGTCATGGGGATATTGGTGGTCACTGCTATATTGCCATATTCTGGCAGACAGTGAACGAGTTGTCAGATCTGCACTGTAATCATTCCAGTACAACTTTACCTCTGTGATAATTGGAGAGAGACATTGGGAGACTGAATAAAATTCATCTGACACTGTATGGCATATATATCACAACTGCAGATATTGAGAGTGTAGTGGGTTAACGTTTTGGCCTCGCATTCGGGAGGACGCGGGTTCGAATCCCTGTCCGGGCACCAGATTTGGGTTTTCCATGGTTTCCCAAAATCACTCCAGGTGATCCTGGGATGCTCCTTCAAAGAGGCCATGCCCAAATCATTCCCGTTCCTTGTCCCCAGTCCATCCAGCCTCTAATGACCTTAGCCGTCATTGAGGCATAAAGCCATAAGTAAAACAAAATGTCTAGTTGCCCTCTACTGCCCCTGGCATCATGTATTATGCAATCACATTGTACAACAACATTATTAGTACCAGGGCAAAACTTCTCTGCATGTTACTGTCATTCACCTAGCAAGAAAGAGCAGTCTGGTGGCTCAGTTGGTTAAGGTGCGTGACTGGGGGAGGGTCCCCGGTTTGAATCCCGGTCTCTGCGGAATTTTTACAAGTTTTAAAACTGACCTTCACATCTGGCAGAGCTTTGCTTTGTTCATGTAAAACATGCTAGGGTGCTCCGTGGTTCGGATTCCACATTAAGCTGTAGGTCCCCTTTCCCCAATAGAATTATCAGAGTAAGGCAGCAATGACAGAGGCGCATGCGCAGCTAATCAAAACTCCGTCACGTGGCGGCTGCAACAATCCTTCGGGATCTCCCGGTCAACAATGCCATACGCGTTTACCTTTTTACCTAGCATGAAGCCTCTGAGAGCTCCTCTCCTGGTACATCAAATACACTTTGATTTAATAGGGTGTCTCGGGAAGCTGCAAACTTTTCTGGGTATATTACAAATTTAGCATTAGTTTATTGCAACAGTCTGGTGCTTTATTATTAGCTATAGGCAAACACATGCTTCTGATTGGCTTAAAAGCTTGCACCATCTTTTCGCGAATTAAGCCACAATTTTTCAGAATTGCAGATATACAGCTTGTTATTTCAATTCACAGAGTTTCTACACAACTAAGTAGTTGTAACGATGCAATCGAACTGACGAGAATCGAGAGTAGTGTCGGTGAGGGATATCTTTGACGGTGAGAACAAGATGGCAGGAGTCGAGAGTGTGCGGCCGGGAACGTGAGAAGCTAATGCGGGAGTGGCCGTTTGTTAAGAACGATACACGAGGACGATTACTTAAAAAGTGCTTGTGACTGTTCAACTAACTGGTACTGGATTTCAAGAAGTATTTGGAGTGTCAGTGTACTCAAACGGGGACGGTGTTCCGAACAAATTACTTGTGAGAGTGGAACCACATATTACGTGTAACTACTCGGTTCGAATCCTGCAGCTTGGAGAGAAGTTCGTTGCACGGGTCATTGTAACTGGTGGGTACTCAGCGGTGTATTTTTTTTATGTTTTATCCAGACAATAAAGGTGTGCTCTGAATGCAAACTTTTTTTTGTGATTTACGTAGTGACGATTCCTACTCATATTTTTTGGTAACTGCCACTGCAGACTCTTTCACGTGATTAATTTTTGTGAATGACTGTAAATTCTTAGTAGAATTAGTTGCGGTATCATGCTGGCGACCTGATAAAGACTGAACCCTGTAATTATAGGAAATTTAATTAAGAACTGAAATACACGCCGTTGTTGAGTAGTGCCACCAGGACGCTAATTATCACTAATTAACGAGGTGCCTTGCATAGTGTTTCAAATAATGTTTTGTTGTAATAAGTTTCGCCCAGTTCATCACAGTTTAGACACAAATCTGTGGTCACATTGAGTGGGGCACAAATTCTTGCCTTCAATTGATCCCCGCATTGCCCATGTCACAATACCCTCCCTCTTGATACATACTCAATGCTTATTGTTAGGAGTGTAAACCTGGACTATGATTCCCCACTGTTTTTATTCTTGGAGTCTGGCTCATAAATAACATGCAGGTAACAGGAAGGCACTGGCCATCCTCATGAAATGTTACTTTTTCTCTCATGTATGCTATGGAAAATATTTACTATTAATTATGATATATTATCAGTCTTCTTGCATTTAACAGTACGTATAGATAATGGGCTTTTCTCACAGATGTTGCCAAGGATTTTTGAGTCAGTCCTATTAGTAAAACATGCATGCAACTTTTCATTGAGTGGTTGACACTTTTTTCTCATACTTATTCTTACTGCCCTACAGCTTCTTAGGCCATACAGCCAGCTCAAGTGTGATTACAAATCATCCAGCATTTTTAGCTTTCTCAAAATTTCAGTAATTAGTTTACATGGCCACCAGGCCAATAACGTAAATGATACAATGGAAATGGATAAACAGCTTTTATCCTTCCTGAGAAGGATACAAACGCATTTAATGAAAGACAGTGCTTAGACTCCGAGTGGTTATTTACTGATGTTAAAAACTGGGTTCTTTGAAATTAAGTAATATACATTGATAAAACAATATCATCCCAATAGTTAGGTGGCAGTTAAACAGTTTCTCTGGGTTGATATGAATTTCTGTTTTCTCATATAATATTTAATTTACAGAAATATACTTATAGGAAAAGGGTGGGCAACACTGTCATTATTAGAATTAGAACCCACAAATTTATACTGAAATTTAATCATATTTTTCTTCATTCAGTCAAATAAGTACTTTATAGAAGCATGAAAATTTAACAATAAAGAATCAAATGTAGACAAAGTTAATTATTACATGAACAAATACTCGGAGGTGAGGCATGGAGTTTCGCTATGTGTTCTGTGAAGTACATTCTGGCATTTCTGGTTTATACCGGTTTCTGATGAACTGGGGGGGGGGGGGGGAATTGACTGTTTATTGTAAAACGTTGAATGTAGTGTGCGTATCATGGAGCAATGGATGTCTACCATTGCATGGAGATGACTTTCGACACCAATACTGATACTGGTTGTGATGAGTTGGCATCCACCAACAACCCATTTACTGTGATGAGATGACGTTGATGGCTATTCATTTTGCAGCACACATTAGCTGTGTTGGGATAAATGTCAGATAGACAGGACTTCACAGTTTGCTACCGAATACAACAAGTTTGAGCAGTTGTCTTACTATAAGCAGCAGTAGTCGTTGCCGATGTCAAATTCTGTGTCTTAGGAACAAATACCAAGTCTCACCATCAAATGTTAAGATCAAGTAACCCTCTGCAGTGCTCTGACCCGAATAAATCTAGTTTCGTTCTCCGACCAATGCCATGGTATCTCTCTCTCTCCAATCGGAGCTCCCTGCAAAATTATTTGGTGTCGAGGAAAAGAAAAACTGTTTATCATAAGTGTATATTTCAGCGACAGACTTATTCTACATCTACATCCATACTCTGCAAATCACAAACATTGTGGGTGGCAGAGCGTGCTAAGCACCAATCCCAAACCCGTGCATTCCAATCCCGAATAGTGTGAGGAAAGAAGGAATATATAAAAGCATCAGTACGGCATCTTATTTCTCTAATTTATCCCTCCGGTCATTGCGACCTAAATAGGTTGGAGGAACAAGTACTTGAAATTTAAATTTTTTCGCATATTCTCCAATAAATTCGAACGCAAGCTACGTCGTCTGTCTTCCAAATTATCCCAGCCCAATCTGTGTATCAATTCTGTGACGCTTTCATAAGGGCTGTAACAACAAGTCACTAACGAGCAGCTCTCCTCTGCACCCTCTCCACTGAGTCAATCAGAACCTTACGATACGGATCCCAAACTCCACAACAGTAATCCAGATGCGGACGAACTAGTGTTTGATACACTATCTCCTTTGTATGAGCATTACAATTCCTCAAAATACGACTATGAATCTTAATTTAGAATTAGCCTTGCCTACGACGGAAGTTATGTGCATGTCCCATTTCATGTTGCTTTGTACTATCACCCCAGATACTTCACGGAATTAACCGTGTCAACAGCTGAATTGTTTATTTTGTACTCGTGAACAAACTGATTCTTCTTGTTACTTATTCGCATTGCCTTGCACTTTTTGCAGTTAAGTGTAAGCTGCCATTTACGGCACCAATCGAAAATAGCATCCAAATCGCGCTTAATTTCTAAGCAATCGTCGGAGAACCTTATTTCCCTATAGATAAACTGCCACGGTCGGCAAACAGTCGCAACCAGCATTTGACGTTGTCACCTAGATCGTTTATAAATATTAAGAAAAGAAGTGGTCCTATTACACTTCCTGAAGAACGCCTGAAGTAACATTTATCTAAAAGAGGCTTTCCCGTCAACAAAGCATACTGTGATCGACCAGTTAGAAAATCACGTATCCACTCGCCAATCTGAGCCGAAATACCGTAAGCTCGAATCTTCGCTAAAAGTCGGTTGTGTGGCACAGAATCAAAAGCTTTCTGAAAATCCAAGAAAACTGCATCAACTTGCGAACCTGCATCGATAACTTTCATTACGTCATGGGAAAATAGGCCCAAGTGTGTTTCACATGATATCTTCTTCCGATATGTACCCAGGCCCGCCGGCTGATGTGGGGCCCCCGATCACCGGCTGCAGGGCCCCCAGGCCTCGAAGCCAAGAATCCGCCCATTGTCGCCCCCTAGTTTGTAGATTTTGTAGAGCTAAAAAAAAAAGGTCGCCCATTTTACCCCGGGCCGAATTCTAAGCGCCGGCCTGAGAAACTTCATAATGTTCGAGCATATGACAAGTTCCAGAATTCTGCTGCAGACAGATTTTAGAGATATGGGTCGATAATTCCTAGGAACACTCCGATCTCCTTTCTCGAAAACGGCAATTACCTGGGATATTTTCCGGCTAGAAGGTACTTTTTTCTCTTCATCAGAAATGATCAACGGCATGGGGATGCAGAAGGCAACGGGAAACCACTGCATTAAAGACCCAAAGGGTATCCCGAGGACATGTAATCCTCTCAAATTACATATATCATGATGGCTTTCTTCCTGGGTAAAATATTCCGGAGGTAAAATAGTCCCCCAATCGGATCTCCGGGTGGGGACTGCTCAGGGAGGAGTCATCAGAATGGATAGAAACATTCTACGAGTCGGAGCGTGGAATGTTAGAAGTCTGAATAGGGCAGGTAGGTTAGAAAACTTAAAAAGGGAGATGGAACAACTTAAGTTAGATGTTGTTGGGATTAGTGAGATTAAATGGAAGGATGCACAGGATTTCTGGTCTGGGGAACACAGGATAATTAGCACACAAGCTGTCAATGGAGTCACTGGTGTAGGATTTGTAATGAACAAGAAAGTAGGGAAACGGGTCAGTTATTATGAACAATTTAGTGACAGGATTATTTTGATGAGGTTAGAAACTAAGCCCGTCCAACCACATTAGTACAAGTATATATGCCAACGTCACAGGAAGATGACGAAGAAATAGAAAGAATATACGCTGAAATTGAAGAATTAATCCAATATGTGAAAGGGGAGGAAAATCTAATAATCATGGGTGATTGGAATGCAATAGTGGGAGAAGGAAAAGAGGGGAATACTGTAGGAAGTTTTGGTCTAGGAGAAAGAAATGAGCGAGGAAGCAGGTTGCTAGAATTTTGTGAAAGATATAAGCTAGTAGTGGCGAACACACTGTTTAAGAACCATGCAAGAAGACTATACACCTGGAAACGTCCTGGGGATACAGGCAGATATCAGCTAGATTATATCATGGTCAAACAGAGATTCAGGAATCAAGTTCTAGACTGTAAAGCGTACCCTGGAGCAGACATAGACTCGGACACAATTTGATAGTAATGAAGTGCAGGCTGAAAATTCAAGCGAATAAGGAAGCAGTATAAGCAGAACAGACTAGAAGTGAATAAACTGGAAACAATCTAGCACAAGAGAAAAATTTGCAGAAATGGTAGACTTAGGTCTAAGAATTAACTGTGAAAGGAGCTCAACCGAGGACGAATGGAATGCATTAAAGACCGAAATAATGAAAGCTGGCAAAGAAACCTTAGGCTTTTAGGGAACAAGCTGCCCGAAAACCTTGGATCACAGAAGAAATTTTGCAACTGATGGATCAGAGGAGAAGGTACAAAAATGCTCAGGATGAAGCAGGAAGAGAGCAGTACAGGCAATTTAGAAATCAAATAAATAGGAAATGCAAAATAGCAAAAGAAAAATGGCTACAAGAAAAGTGTGAAGAAGTAGAAAAGGAAATGGTCGTAGGAAAAGTAGATGTTGCATATAGAAAGATCAAACAGAATTTTGGAGAAATGAAGAAAAGAGGTATGAACATTAAAACTGCCGAAGGGAAACCTCTTTTAAGCTCAGAAGATAGAGCTAACCGATGGAAGGAATACATTGAGAAACTGTATGATGGGGACGACTTGAACAATAGTGTATTGGAAAAGGAAGGCGATATCAACATTGATGACTTAGGAGATCCTGTTTTGAGGACAGAATTTAATTAAGCTCTGAATGACTTGAAAGCAAATAAGGCAGTTGGAATTGATGAGATCCCTGCAGAACTTCTTAAATCTCTAGGAGAGGAAGGAATCGAAAGATTATTCCAGCTGATATCAAGAAGTTATGAAACAGGAGAAATTCCTACTGATTTTAATAAAAATATCATCTTCACACTTCCAAAAAAAGCACAAGCCGGCAAATGTGAGAATTATCGCACCATTAGTCTAACATCACATGCCTCAAAATTACTGACCAGAATAATATACAGAAGGATGGAAAGGATAGTAGAAGAGATAGTAGGTGAAGATCAGTTTGGGTTTAGGAAAAATCGCGGTACAAGGGAAGCAATTTTGTCTTTAAGATTAATACTTGAAGGGCGGATCAAGAAAAACAAAGATACCTTTATGGCATTTGTTGATTTAGAAAAAGCTTTTGATAATGTTAGGTGGGACAAGATGTTCAAAATTTTAAAGAAGTCAGGCCTAAAGTATCGAGATCGAAGAATACTCTATAAACTATATAAGAATCAAGTGGCTGTAATAAAAGTAGAGAATCACGAGAGACATGCATCAGTTAAAAAGGGTGTGAGACAAGGTTGTAGTCTATCCCCGTTAATATTCAACTTGTATGTAGAAGAAGCAATGAAGAAAGTCAAAGAAAAATTTCCATGTGGCATAAGTTTTCAGGGAGAAAAAATCAGTATGCTACGATTTGCTGACGACATTGTCTTATTAGCAGAGAGGGCTGAGGATATTGAGAAGTTATTGAATGGCATGAACAAAATACTGAAGGAAGACTTTGGACTGAATATAAATCAAAGTAAAACAAAAGTGATGAAATGTAGCAGAAATGATACCAATACTAGCAGATTAAATATAAAAATAGGATCTGATGCAATAGGAGAAGTGAGTGAGTTCTGTTACTTGGGAAGCAAAATTACAACCGATGGCCGAAGCAGGAATGATGTTAAAAACAGAATAGCACTAACAAAAAGAGCCTTCATGAAAAAGAGAAACCTTTTAGTTTCAAATATTGATCTAGGAATTAGAAAGAACTTCTTAAAACTCTATGTGTGGAGCACAGCACTTTACGGTAGCGAAACATGGACTTTAGGAATACCGGAAAGAAAGAAACTTGAAGCATTTGAAATGTGGTGCTACAGAAGAATGCTGAAAATTAGGTGGACAGACAAAGTAAGAAATGAAAGAGTTTTGGAAATGATGGGTGAGAAAAGAAGTTTATGGAAGAAGCTTACGGAAAGAAGAGACAGGCTGGTAGGTCATATTTTGAGACATGCTGGATTGGTTAATTTGTTAGTGGAGGGAACAGTTGAAGGTAAGAACTGTAGAGGTAGACAGAGATTAGAATATATGAAGCAGATAATTGAGGACGTGGGTTGTAACGGGTATGTAGAAATGAAGAGGTTAGCACAGGATAGGAAGGGATGGAGGATTGCATCAAACCAGTCTAAAGACTGACGACAGCAAAAAAAAAAAAAAAAAAAAAAAAAAAAAATAGTTATTTATCTGTAGTTAAGAAAAATTGTCCACTACATCCAGTGCTTACCTTATACTACATGCATTTTTCTCGTATATATCTCCTAAAACAACTAACTTAATTTAAAATTTTAGTCATTCATATGAAGGATTTCTGTTAATCTCTAACCTCCAATTTAAATATAAATGATTCTTGAATTGAAGTTATTACATTCTCAAACTCGGTAGAATGAAAGTCAGTGGTAATTTCTATAGCTAGTCCGTCAAATAATTATCGGTATTTTTCCGCTGTAGGCTTCTACAAATTGTTCTTCATTTTATATTCAACATAAAATCTCATTAGTAACAAGAGATAACCAACAACAATTAGTTGAAAACTCGGATTGCGAGAAACACTCCATACGCAGCCGCAGCGCCTACAGGCAGGTGACGTCACTAAAGCGATCTCCAATCCCAGAGCGTTTTCGGTCACGTGACAAGAGGCAAGAAAAAATTTATTTTTATTTCGCTTTTTTAGCTAAAAACAGTTCATCTTTCTTTTCAAATTTAACAAAAATAGCTTCCTTAAGCATTAATCTATGCGAATGACTACAATTTGTAATATATTTTGAATACTGTCAAATAGCCTATTGTTGTTAGTTTGTTTGTATATTTTAAAATGATGTTAATATTAAAATTTTAATATCTATAATTTTAATAACAAATGTTTATTTAATTATGTTTTATTAATATCATGTTTTTCAATTACAAGATATTATATTTAATTTAATTTTGAATTTAAGTTTTCAAGGGGTGAGACCATCGATAACCGCCCCGGGTGTCACCCACGCTAGCTACGCCGTAACGCCACTGCACGTATTAAGAACCGATGACAATACAATAATTTCATATCTATGTCTTGGTATTCTCATTACTTTGAAAGTAAGAACAGAAAAGTGTCTTCACCCACTTTCCGCATCCCCTTGGTTAAACTGCAGGTAACCTATACCTGATAGGATTGCCGAGTTAGGCAAATGTAGCAGTGACATTAGTGCATATGCGCTGCAATTCGAGAAATCTTCATTTGGCGGCCAGATCTTTGGAGATTTCCCGGTCAACATCGCCATATGCATTTAATTTAATTTTGCACACGTATTAAGAAGTTTAACAATACAATAATTTCACAGCTATAACCCGGTATTCTCATTATTTTGACAGAAACAACAGAAAAGTGATTCTGTTGCGCAACTTTTTGCACATATGCCACTTGATGATACCTTCATACAAGCAGCTACGATAGTGTCTGCAATTTCTTAATGTTAAATAGTGAGCATTCGAAACATCATTTTGAATTACAGTAGCTCGTACTGTTATAGAAGAGTAGTCTTCCATATTTATCCTGCTGTTAGACCTCCGTCTGTGTTGGCCATTTAACTGCCCGTTGCGCCGACCCCGGCAGCGTAGGGGTAGCGTGCTTGCTTCTCGTTGAAGGGGACGCCGATTCGAGTCCGGCCGCCAAATGCCATAAAAAAAAAAAACTGTCCGTTGCTTGTTGCAAAGATAGATGGGCGAAGAAAAATCAAACAGTAAGAAAGATACTTTTGTGAAACTCTGAACTAAAAAGTTAAAAATAAAATTATAGTTTAAAAAACTAAAAACTATTTTGTAGCAACGTGAACTAAAAGGCTAAAAATAATCTTTAAATATAAAGATTTTGTTTAACAGCGATAGGACATCCCACAATTAAGTATAAATTATTTTTACGAATAAGCTTAAAGTAAGAATGAAGTCACAGATTAAAAAATTAAACTTAATGTAAAAAGCGTGGAGTGCTCTCTACCTACTCTTTATCTTTACAAACAGTTAGTGACTAAAAAATAAAGACAACTGATATCTAGCACCCCACACTTTTTTTACATTAAATTTAATTTTATAAATAGTGATTTTATTCTTACTTTAAGCTTATTCTTAAAAACAATTTATATTGAACTGTGTGACGTCCTATCACTGTTAAACAAAATCTTTAAAGATTATTTTTAACCTTTTAGTTCACATTGCTACAAAAGCGTGTTTTTAATTTTTTAAACCATAATTTTCTTGAAATCGAAATGAAAATCGTTGAAACACTTCAGATTAGCTTCACGCCGCGTGTCCTGAGACAGAGGAAAAGTGACACGTGCGGTACCTCTGGATTTCCTGCTGATCTGCGCCACGCGCGCCGACAACTGCTGACTATGACCCTGCATTGCAATGCTGCGTATTCCATGTATGCACCTGACACATCTTTAGCAAAAAACTTCACGGAAACATTTATTTTTAAAAAAAATGTAGTGTAAGGAGACGGCACAAGGCAAACTTTTGATACTAATGAATGTAATAACAAATTGCTCCATAAATTAATAATCGCATTCAAGGGCGTTGTTTTTTTTTTTCATAATAAATCAAACTCAGTGTTGCAAGACTGTAATCTGAAGTCAGAGCATGATATGAAACAAAATGTCGCGCATGTTTTCACTGCAACAATGATTACCCATTCAACCATGATAAGTAAAAGAAAATCTAGTATTTAATGGCTATTAGGATTTAAGCTTGAAACAAGATTTAGAAAAAAAAAAAAAAATCTATTCACCGACGTATACCTGATTTGCAGTAAGATTTTTAATTTAATTGCAATGGAGCACAGGCTCCGGTGGAAATTTCCCTACACACCCGTCTTCCCCCTTTCCTGCACCCACCTACATTTTCCCTCTACAAATTTTTACTTTAAATGCTTTCAAAGTTTTTGGTAAATTATTCATCATTTCCCTTGGTAACTTATTCTCCTGACACCCTTACCTAAAAAAGAGAATCTTCCCACACCCTTGTGCCTGAAATCGAGTGTCAGCTTGTGGTCATGGTCATCTTTTCCCTTCCATGCACTACTTTTCATATCTACACCAATATCATTCCATGTCTCATCGCCAGTATACGCCTTGTAATGACCGCTCAACATACGAGGCTACACCCAAATAGATATCAACAAAGGACCTCTGCAATACATTACAATTCTGTTATTCCTCAACAACCGCTCAACAAGCACTGTTGTCCCAGGTTACATATCTGCCATTAAAAATCCCAGGTGAGCTAGTTAGCACCCAAACATACCCTCTACGCGTTAACTAGGTGGTACCGTATATCTAAAATTGAAAGGTAGGTGGAAAATGATGGGCAATACCTGAATATCAAACCAATTGATTGTAATTCATATCATACAATGAATGTTTCAAAGAACTCAATACCAGAATTCTCTTTAAAAATATATATTTGAAATTGTAATGTGTATTTAATTAGTTTGCAGGTAGTTATTTGTTAGGGAGCATCCATAAACTACTTACCGAGCGGGGCGGTGTAACGGTTAGCGTTCTGGCCTCGCATTCGGGAGGACGGCGGTTCTAATCCCCGTCCGGGCATCCAGATTTGGGTTTTCGATGGTTTCCCCAAATCACTCCAGGCAAATGCCGGGATGCTTCCTTCAAAAGGCCATGGCCGAATTCCTTCCCATTCCTTGCCCCCATCCTTGCTCCCCATCCTTTCCCGTCTCTAAAAGACCTCGATGTTAAAAAGAGACGTAAAGCAATTTAAAAAAAAAAACTACTTGACTCGGTCCAAGGGGAAGGGGGGGGGGAAATAAGGTGTTGGCTGGAAAGCTATGTTGGGCTACGTAAAAAAAAGGGGGGGGGGAGCTCTCCATTCATATTATTCGTCACAGTTAAAATGAGGTACAGAACACACAACAGCTTGTGAACATTTATTTCAGCCATTTAATTATTTCTATATGTAATTTACGATAGTCAGACAAGAGAAAACGGTCTTCTGAAATCAATAGGAAAAAAAGCTACGTGTTACTCGGGGGAAAGGTGGGGAGGGGGGGGAGTTTTACAGGAAGCCATAATGGAGCTACCTGGTTTATGGACGCTCCCTTATATCCATCAAAATATATGCTTTAAGTGTGAAACAGCTTTTATAACAATCACTTTCCACAAGTAGATTAGAAATGATAGGAAAGACGAGTTAAAAAAAGAACGTGTTACAACACAAAAAATATCAATATAATAAACCTGGTGTAACTGAACGCATGGCTGACACGACAGTGAGTTTAGTAGGTAGGAGGCTACAGATCACCAACCAATGGACCAACGAAAAATCATCTGCGAGCTGTATTTAAGTCTACGTCTTCCTTAAAAATAAGATTAGGCGATTTCAATCCTTACCATCCAGTGTGGAAGACTGGAAAAACAATAGGAAAATTCATAGCGGATCTAATCGAAGAGGAAAAACTAGTGCTTTTCAGTGACGAGGACGAATGCTTAGAACCAGCAAAGCAGCACAGCAAATGTCAAAACTAAGTTGTCATGGAGAGTACTTGTAGAATCGCTGGGCTCTGGCCAACTGCTCGTACTCATAAATTGTAACGGAAGTAGTGCCAGCAAAATATGAAAATTACAGATGGTTGGCCAATTGGAAAACACATAGCACAAAAACAGAGAGAAAATGAAAAGTACTCAATACTATGAAGAACAAACAAAACTATATTGGACTAAGAAAATCTAGTAAAGGGCTACCTCAAGGGTCTATAACGGCACGTTAAGTGTCCAACTTGTTTACAAATGATATATGCAAAATTCCGAAACCCAGTGTCGAATTGCTGGAGTTGCGGATGAGGTCTGTATTTACGACCAAGAAACAATCACAGATGGGATAAAATAACGGACACAACAGTCACATCACTCCTGTCGTGGTTAAAGGAAAATATCACCCTAGATATCTGCATTAATCGCGTTAACTAGACACAGAATATCGGAAGTAAGAACTATATACCCTGGCTGGTGTGAAATGTCTGTTGCGAAACAAGTAATAACTGTACTCCACATGAATTCTTTTGTTTTTGCTTTTTTTCTGGTTTTATGCCTCTTCGACGTCGAGGTCATTAGACACTAGGAACAAGGAACAGGAAGAAGTTTGGGCATGACCCTTTGCAGGAACTATTCCAGCAGTGATTTGGGGAAACTATGGAAAACCCAAATATGGATGGCCCGACGTGGATTCGAACCTGTGTCCCCTCGAATGCGATGCCAGAGCATTACTGCTCACCCAGCACGCTCAGTTACTCATGGGTGAAGTCGTCTACACACATAAAAGATGTCACACGACGAAGGGAAAGACCGATTAACACTGTGCCTCTCTTTTGACACGAATTGGGGTGCGAATCGAGCACGTGACTAAATCTACACCAATTCTTAGCAAGTCGTGTTTGAAGAACTTACAAATCGTGTTTTTTATGATTTTGGTTTTACGCATGTATTTTTCTCACTGTTACATCTAGTATCTATTTTAACAGATAATACATAGAAAATATTAATCAGAAGCACCTAAACATCTTTAGACTCATATTTCCGGATTCTTGCTATGATTATTAGTTTAAATCGCTGTAGATTCGTATGCTTTACTCTTAACATCGAATCCTCAGCTTTAGAAACGTACATTCTCAAACGAGCTTAAATTCGAAATCTGCAATTTAGAACGTGGTTCAATCCCAGATCGTGAAACAATAAAAATGTTGGTGTGAGCGCGTTAGACGTTATTATTTTTAAATAGCAATATTAAAGGAAGTTGTGGCTAAGTTATGGAATCATAACTAACATTTATTAGAAAAGCAACTTACTTGTTTATACAACCTACGTAATTTCGGAATTTATTTTTGAATTATATTGCCTTTACGAACGTTATGTTACCAGTTTCGTTACTTCATCATCATGTAAGTAGTTCGAACTGTGCCCCAATTTTTAACTGTTCCAGAACCTCTATATTTCTAACGAACCACGTTGAGCGATAATCATATTTAACTATCAACGCTACAGCACTTCCAATGAGAGAATAGTTTATTAGAACCACTACTGCTAATTATTTTAATTAATGAATTTTTTAGTTAGAAGATCGTTTAGTTGTGAATGACATGATGTTGTATAATAGAATTAACACGAAAGAGGATTACTAAGAACTGCAGAGAAATCTGACTAGTTAAGTTGATCCAAACGGGTTGAACATAAATGGAAAAGTGTCAGCTTTGAGGTGCACAAATTGTTTAAAAATAAAATAAAAAATCTACGGTTGTAGAATGTATGGGGAGTTCTCGACAAAGGTATACGTATGTTGGAATCTTAATTTATGATAAGCTCAGTTACAGTCGCAGAGAATTTCCAAAGTCCCACATCTTTTGGAGATGATGATGTAAGGATGTACAGGGAAAAGGAAGAATCTTGGATACAAAACTTCCGTCATGCTCTTTTTTTTATTTATTTTTTTATTTGCTTAACGTCTCTCTAACAGCGAGGTCTTTAGAGACGGGAAAGGATGGGGGGCAAGGAATGGGAAGGAAATCGGCCATGGCCTTATAAGGAAGCATTCCGGCATTTGCCTGGAGTGATTTGGGAAACCATGGAAAACCCAAATCTGGATGCCCGGCCGGGGATTCGAACCGCCGTCCTCCCGAATGCGAGACCAGTAGTCATGCTCTTGCTAGCTTATGGTGGAATATTAAGGGACCAACATTAGGGACCGTGCACAAACTACGTGGCTCGGTCCAGGGGGGGGGGAGGGGTTGGCTGGAAGGCTACGATTAGCTGCGTGGGGGGAGGGGAGGGGGTTCCGAGCCAGGCCACGTAGCTTTCCTTTCATAACATTTTTCACAGTTAATATGAGGAATAGAACTCACAATACCATGTGAATATTTATTTCCCTCAGTTAATTATCTCCGTATGTAATTTACAATAGTCTGACAAGAGAAAACAGTACAAACTGTCTTCTGGAATAAAAAGGAAAAAAAGCTACTTGCTACGTGGGGGGAGGGGGAGGGGTAGATGCCAAAGCCACGTAGCGCTACGTGGGGGGGGGGCGGGTGGGGGGGTTCACAGGAGGCAAAAATGGAGCACGTGGTTTATGCACGCTCCCTTATGGCTATCTCATACAGGATGGGGTTGATACATTGAGAGTAATTGGTATACAGGAGGCGGGTGAAGAGACTGTCGGGGTGTATGAGGTTTACTTTGAATATGTGGCTTGCTTCAGGGCCCGCTCTAGCGGTATTGCCGCCCAGGACAAATAGACAAATTGCCGCCCCTTAAGATTATGTAGAATTATATATTTTTTAAAAAAAATTTTAATCGAATAAAATATTTGATTTTAATTTTAAATTTTAATAAAATCATATATTCATTAATAAACTTATTGAATTTTGATCTAGCGGCACAAAATAGAGAAATTAATTATGAAATATCTGTACATAGCCACAAATTAACCATATTTTTTACATTTTTAAATGCTATTACAGATGGATATTATCACACAAACAATCTAAATGCCATTATTTTGAAAATAAAACAAGATTACATCAAATACGCTAAAATCACAAAAAAAACTTTTTATCTTACTTTCAGATTGCGAATTTTTTATTACATCTTAAAATTTACTTCATCAGCAATTTCATACTCAAATGCCAAAATGGCTAAATCATTAAATTATCAATTTCTTGGTTTTCGTAAATGCTTAGCAAGGCGTCGTATACATCTCCCAAATGAAATTTTAAAGGGTTTAATGTCTCTATCCTCTCTATCCTACTCTCCCATCTAGTGTCACTCCATCTTTTCGAAGTTTAACCGTGAACATGCTTTAAAAGTATTGCCCATCGAAAAGTAGATGCCAAAAAGAATAAATATATTTTTTGGACCATGTTGATGAAATTAGCGGCTTACAAGGATGCTTTTGTCATTAATAACAAGATTGAGAGAATGACTACTACACAGAACATTGAATGCTACCGAATTATATTGTTTCATTCTAAATTACACTCCTGCTTTATTGCCCCTCATATTGGACCCGTTGTCAGTCCCTGTCCTCTGATGTCCTGCAAATTTAAATACAAGTCATTAAGTTCTCCAACTATAATGTCAGACATTTGTTTTCCTGTCGATCCTTCGACTGGTAAGAAGCCTTAAAAGCTTTCACTAATTTTAATTTCAACATCAGGATTAAATTTATTGGTTGAAACATATCTGATTACAAGAGTAATTTGCTGTATCTTACTAAAGTCAGGAGTACAGTTTAAAATTATAGAAAAATATTTGAATTTTTTATTTAATTAATAACATGAGACTTTACACTTTGATGCAGCAGATCTACTATCCCGGTTTGTATATTTTTCCCAAGATATTGGGAGCACTCAACGGACGTGCTCTTCCATAATGGGATCGTATTCAGACAGTAACTCAACAATTTTTAAGAAATTACCGTTATTATGCTCAAACAACTTGTCGCTTGTACCTTGAAAAACCAGTCAACTTTTGCCAAGCATTTTGGTAATTGCAACGATTCTTAGAAGCACCTCATTCCAATTATTTATTTCGGCATTAATAACTCTTTGAGTGGCAGCATCTACAGTTTTACAACAATTTAATCTTTTTGCCTGAATATGGTTTTTCGAAATTTCATGCTCTTTTAAAGTAACGTCGAGGTTCTTCCAATTTTTAAAACCCTACTTTGAGAGAGAACTAACTAAATAGCCGAAAATTTTGCAACAGAGCAGTAAACGCAATTTGTGAAAGATAGTAGCTATTCTCGCAATATTTGCTCTCCGTTGCTTAAAATTCGTGCATAATATTTTGCGCTAAAATGTCGATCTGTGTCATTGGAAGGAAATTTGTAATTATGCAATAGTTTAGGTATACCTTGCCTTACTAAAAAGCTTCTTACGGCGTCTCGTAAAATTCTTGGCCACAAAGTTTTAGAACGCCTTCTGTGAGTCTCACGTTGGTGTCAGTTCCAATTGGTTTAGAAACTTCGTTCATTTGTTTGCTATTATTCTCTGACGATTCTGTACTTCTTTTGTATCCCGACCTAATATTGGATTCTAAAATTTGTTTTGGTACACCCTGAATACAGTATATTTTTTTAACGCTCCAGATTGATTCTGCCTTTCCGCTTCCTTTCCCAACCTTTTTTTTTTTTTTTTTTTTTTTTTTTTTTTTGTACTGGTAACCAGATAGTTTTCTTTGACCGTCAGACATTTTGGAAGAGGCACGCACGTAACTCAAACAATGTACACTATAAAATAATATAAAAAGTAAATATTTATCCTTGTTCTAAATAAGCTAAAACCATAAATAAGATAAATTATTCTCAGTCCATATAAAAAATATTTATGCACAACACAAAATATTTTCCATACCCTGTAAACATAAAGAAAGTCTAGTGTTACTACACAGTCAAAGCTTATTCGCGGAGGATACGATCCGAAAATTTGCTGCAAATACAGAAACCATGAATACAGAATGGCAATTTCTATAATCTTAAACGGAATACGTTCCAAGTTCACAAAAAAAAAAAAAAAAAAAAAAAAAAAAAAAAAAAAAAAAATTGTGTAGAGTGATTGTCGCGCAACACACTTATTAAACCAACTGACAAAGTTATTCACATTCACTAATATAGTTACTGGATTTCTTTTTGTTGAAACGGTTTACAAATGCAGCAATTAGAGTATCTGGAAACCGCATTCGTATATATAATAAGCATCATGGGTTATTATATATCAGCAGTTAACTTTCGAAATTGAATATACTAATTGTATGTGAAGTAACTAATCGGTAATCAGCAGCTGGTAATATTATTTATTTATTAATGATAGTAAGTACTGTCCCACACTAAACTACAGTATTTTCACAAGCGATCAAAGCTAGCGTATGTAATTTAACCCAACCATAACACTTACAATGCCTGTATCTAATTTGTACAACAAATCTGTGAGGCTCGGATTACGAGAAGAAATTATTATTCAAATTTTCCACTTCGATTTTCAATAACTAAGATCCATATTGATTTGGTTCATAAATTCAATAAAATAAATACTCAGCATCTCCCGCCAAGCACTAATGATTCCATGTATTAGAGACTAGTTGCAATTGCGAAAAACACTCCTCTTCGCCGCGTCTAGTAACTTGTGGGCAGTATAACGTCGGAATCAGTGCTGGTAGCCGAGGGCAGGTGTAACAGCCCCCAGCTACCACGCTTCTGCTGTGCGCTTTTGTAGTTGTGCGCTTTTGTCGTTGTGCGCTTATGTCGTACATCCAACTAAACAACAGTTTAATCATAGATGTACTTACCATTAGAAATTATGAAATCCTGAAGTAAATTTTATGAACTTCCACTTATCACTAATAACGTAATAGTAAGACTAATCCTGTTGTGTAATGAAACCACTTTTATAATTATCAATAATAAGCAAGTTGAGACAACAAAAGTCGAAACAGTGTTCTACTCGCGTGCTAAGGCCCAATTCACACAGAAGAGACGTGGCGCGGACTTCGGGCTGAGACATGGCGCGGACGCGGTGCATTTTGAAGTTGCTCCTATGCGGTAATTCACACAGAGGCTGGGCAACAGCGCGCCCCTTTGAGGTCCGCGCCCCGTCTCTAGGGGCGCACCCAAATAGCTAATAACTGTAAGTTTTTAAGGAACGAAAAAATCGGTATGTGGATTTTTTTATTAATTGGGTATTTAACACATTAATATTATTAATATTTTTCTCACACTTACAGCCGAAATGGCGCCCCTAAATTTTAGCGCCCCGGGCAAATGTCCGGTTTGCCCCCCCCCCCTAGAGCGGGCCCTGCTTGCTTGGATATTGCTAGAACAATTAAGAGTACTAAGTGAAAGTGAAGAGATGACAAGGAGCATGAACTACACTACCATTCGTGAAAATTGCAACACCAAGAAGGGGACATGTGATTACAATGATATTTATTAGGGACATGACAGTAAAGAAATGGTTAGAATTACAGCACTATGATCGAGCGAATTTAGTATTACAAAGCCGTCGCATGCTGCAACCAAAGCCCGTAAACCACGGCCAGTGGCGTAGCTAGGTCAACAAGGGCCCCGGTGCAAAAAATTTATTTTGGGCCCTCAGGCCAGACGGGCGACCTTTTTTTTTGCTTTGTGTGCTGGTAGGGGCCCCCTGAACTGAGGATGAGGGCCCTTGAATTGTTCTTTAGGGGCCCCTGATCAATGGTTGGGGCCCCCCTGAGCAGCGAGGGCCCTTAGTGAGGGGCTCCTGTATTCTCAGGGGCCCCTTAGGCGACGGTAGAGCTAAAAAAAAAAGGTCGCCAGTTTGCCATGAAGGCTCGTGGGTCCTCTAAACTGCGCTTGAGGGCCCCTAGAGGTGCGCTTAGGGCCCCCTTGGGGTATGCTTGGGGGCCCCCTGAGCGTGAGGGCCCCGGTACACTGCACCGCCTAGCCCCATAGTAGCTACGCCCCTGACCCAACCTAAGCCCCGCGGCAGCGGTCTAGAATATTGTAACAGCCCTTATACCTGAATTTTGAATAGTATTGTACTGTATGAAGTATTTGTAGTGAGCTAAAGTTTGCTTGAAAGTGATTTGGTATGTTTGTTTTGTAATTTCTTGTAAATCAGTGTATATAGACTTTGTTTTAGGTAAGAAAATTATTTAAAGTCCATTTAATATGCTTAAGAACCGAATGATGCAAGAGAAATTCTTAAATGTTTGTAATTACATGTATTAATGTAAGTTACGATGTCTACAGGACAATTTTCTACAGTTTGAAAGGATTTCTGTAAATAATTTTGTATTTAAGTATCTCTAATTACCATTTCTGATCATTTTGTAATGTTGTTAAGTAATTTTGTATTAATTTTGATTGTTTTTGATATGTTTGATTGTTTGAGTGATTGTTAATGATCGAGAAATATCGGGCGGATGCCTTTGAAGAATTCTCGTAATTTCGATAGAGAGTATATAAACAGATTGCCTGGACAGAGAGATTCATTCAGTAAGTAAGTTAGTCAGTTTAGTTGACAGTATTCAGTGTTACAGAGAGTTTCATTGAGTTGAGTTCACAGAGATTATCTTTGCGACTATTCAGAAGTGCATATCTGTATTGTATCTATGCTTGTGAATATCGCTGACTTGTTTTGATCACAATAAAACTACTCTTCAAACATAACCTATTTTGGTGGACTTTTTAATTAATCAGTAATTAAACCACCGAAGAACCTTAATAATATGCTAGCTCAAAAACCTCTGCAAAGGTCTCATTAATGGTTTTTACTTTTTTACTATAATTAAAAAAAGTCAACAAAGGTCTCGTTGGTGGTTTTTACTTTTTGATTGTAATTAAAGTGTTACTTAATTCTTTGATATATTTAAATATCTACTGCAACTATAGGCAAGTAATATGTGGTCAGCAGGCTAACTTAGAATCGAAATCGTTGCCCGCGAGCTAACATAGAATCGAAATTGTGGCCCATCTTCAAAATTGGTTGGGCAACCTTGCTCTTAACGCCGTGGCATTGGATCACAGAGAGAGTGGATGTTATGCTGGAAAAAAAACAGAAGCTTCGACAAAGCGTATACAGTGGACAGGAACGAACAGTTTGCCGACCAACCTTATTCCAGACAATTTCGATGGGTGACATATCAAGCGAACGTGCAGGTCAGGAAAGCCGTGATACCCGTCTTTCACATTCCCCATCACTTGTGGTATTGTCCACTGAAATACGACGTGTGCAGTTGGCTGTAGAACAAACAGTGCCTCCGGCTCTAACATCTTACCGAGATCGCATGTAATAGCCAGTGTCGCCCTAAACCATTAATGTCGTTTGTCCCCTATGACTCTCAACAATGCAGACTGCCAGGTTGCATTCACCACGGTAGCGTCTAAAAAGGACGCGCCTATCACCGTAGAACAAGTTGAAGCGGAACTTGTCCTAAAACATTAGATTTTGTTACCATCCACGACAGTGATGGCCTTCACGTGGCCATTGCAGTCTGAGGCGTTGGTGGTTTCTTTGTCAATGGAAGCCGACGCAATGACATGCGTGCCACCGATCACGTCCTCAGCAGACGACATCGAACCACTGACGCAGACATGTACATACACGTTGCAATGTTACAACGTAGATCAATCACTGGTGACGAAGCTGTTCTGTGGACAAGAATGCGGTCATCGCGCGCTGTGGTCACGTTGTTTTGTGCAGTAGACGCTCGTCGCAGTATGCTACACTTTTCTGTCCACTGGTTCCACACACACATGACCGTTATATCAGTGTGCTCTGTAAGAGCCGCAATGTCACGGCGCTACAAACCCGTTAGGGAGCGTGCACAAACTACGTGGCTCTGTCCGGGGGGGGGGGGTTGGCTGGAAGGCTACGCTGGGCTATTTGGGGGGTGGGGGGTTCCGAGCCAGGCCACGTAGCTTTACTTTCATAACATTATTCACAGTTAAAATGAGGAACAGAAAACACAACAGCATGTGAATATTTATTTCCCTCAGTTAATTATCTCCTTATGTAATTTACAATCGTCTGACAAGAGAAAACAGTACAAAATGTCTTCTGGAATCAAAAGGGAATAAAGCTACGTGCTACGTGGGGGGGGGGGGGGGTAGAGGCAAAAGCCATGTAGGACTACGTGGGAGGGAGGGGGTGTTCACAGGAGACTAAAATGGAGCTACGTGGTTTATGCACGGTCCCTACGTGGTTTATGCACGGTCCCTACGTGGTTTATGCACGCTCCTTTAAGAACCCCACCCCCTCCCCTCCACGTAGCCCGACGTGGCTTTGCCTCTACCCCCCCCCCCCCTCCCACGTAGCTTTTTTCACGATTGACTCCAGAAGACATTTTGTACTGTTTTCTCTTGTCAGACTATCGTAAATTACATACGGGGATAATTAAATGGCAGAAATAAATATTTACATGCTGTTGTGTGTCCTGATTCTCATTTTAACTATGACAAATAATATGAACGAAAAGCTACGTGGCCTGGCTCGAAACCCCCCCTCCCCCCACGTAGCCCAACGTAACTTTCCAGCTAACCCCCTCCCCCCCTAGACCGAGCCACGTAGTTTGTGCACAATCCCTTACCCGTAGACCAATCAACCCACCCGGTTCGAACTCGCTGATATTGCGCTCTTTGATGTCGACAAGGCATACCGGTACTTACTTACACGTTTCCACCTTAACGTCACTGGATCGATGCATCGGTTAAGTGTGGTGTAACAATAACCTATCCGGTCACACATAAAGAGAGCGCTGCTGGGCCTACATGCACGCCATCGCTCTGCAATCTTAATCACTTATTGTGGTTTAATTGTGCTACACATTCTCCGGTTTTGGAGTGATTCAGATCATTCCTTCTGGTTGTCGCAATATTCACAAACAGCAGTGCAGTAACTGACATCAGTCATAAAAGAGTTGGTAGGTTTACTTTTAGAGGCAAGGGGATCAGGACTGTAATATTTTTCCAAGGAATGTGTTGAACAGCTTACATCAAACAGTGAAAGAATTTGGAGTAAATTTTTTGTGATGAACAAAATCAATAGAAAAATCCTTCTGTGGTCTACTTCTGACTCTAGCCGCGGAATCTTTTTGTTTCAAATATTGATCTAGGACTTTAAAGAACTTTTTGAAGCTCTATGTGTGGAGCCCAGTAATTTATAGTAGCGCAGAATGGACTTTAGGAATACCAGAAAGAAGGAAAATTGAAGCATTTGAAATGTGGTGCGTAGAAGGATGCTGAAAAATAGGTGAACACATAAAATACGAAATGAACGAATTTTGTAAATGATGGGTGAGAAAAGAAGTTTGTGGAAGAGGCTTACAGAAAGAAGAGACAGGATGGTAGGTCATATTTTCAGAAACAGAATTTGTTAATTTATTAGTAGAGGGAACAGTTGAAGGTAAGAACTGTGGAGGAAGACGAATGTCTTCACTGTGTACCCTGATTCAAGATGTCGCACAGGCCATTCCGTGTACAACTGAGTGGGCGGGCTGCAGTCAGCTGCAGAAACTAGCAAATTTCAGCACCTGCCTGGGATCTCAGACTATCCTCTCTACTTTCTAGCTGAAAATATGAATCCTGGCCGTCGTATTTCGGTAGAGTAATCTGTAACATCACGGAGAGAATTGACACAAAGCCATGGTGTCGCTGAATCGGAGACTACGCCACTTCTGTGGTGATCTAGAATGCGGATCTCTCGATCTTCGTCACAGGAAGGAGTGATGTATGATTCCAACAAAAAGGTTAGAGTGTGCTGCCGCCGAGAGTGGGTGGAAGCTGCGTGGAGTGAAACATTAAAAAAAAAATTTAGGGTGAGAGAGGAATATCAGATACACGAAATACGTTCACGGGTTGGATTCGTGCGAAGCATAGTTAGAATTTGATCATTTAAAAAATCTAGTTAGGTTCGTAACATGGAACCAGAGCTACAAAGCACTACAAAAGTGAATATCAGATGTTAGAACTGTTGAGAAATAATTTAAATGATGCAGTGTAATTTTGGCGGGTATCCAGCCGGATGTAATCGTGAAAATATAACGATTCAACAGTTGATTTCGTTGTCTTCATCGGGTATAGCAGAACTTCAGTTGATTTAAAGTGATAGTAATAGACGGGAAGTCTCCCACAATAATACAGACGTTATGTGAAAAATCTTCTTAAAAATAAAGTTTAGTGGCTTACACGAACTTTCCAGAAGAAAAGGGAACATTAGTGATCTAGAAAGCCTAATTGAGTTTAGGTGATGAGTGGAATAATACGACACGAGAGGTAATTAACTGTTCCAGTTAAAATATGCTTCCTAATAGCCTTTAAGGGCACTCAGATAAATTTTGATCGTAAGTAAGAAACAAGCGTTGCAAGCAGGGCCGGATTAAAACAGCGCGAGGCTCGTAGCAAATGTGAAAAAGGGGCTCTTGGTTTTTGCCGTTCGTGGTAGTACAGCTAAACATTAAAAAAAAAAAAAAAAAAAAAAAAAAAAAAAAAAAAAAAAAAAAGGTCCCCATCTGCTACGTGGCTAATCCGGTACTGGTTGCAAACCCACAATAGCCTACCACTAATATACATTAAATGCGGTATGAAATATAGCTGCGACAAGGGTGACCTTATTTGATACCAAATTTAAAAACTCATTCGCTTAAGTAAAGAGAGATGTCACATACAGCTTTTCTTGTGGAACTACGCAACTAATCTGAATAAAAGGTTCTTGTATGTTAACTGATGACATAAGCCAAGGATGCCCAGTCCCAGGCCCGCGGCCCACGAAGTGACCCCCAGAGCATTTGAATTTGCCCGCCATCAGCAGCGGTCTAGACTCTAGAATATGCTAGCTCAAAAACCTCTGCAAAGGTCTCATTGATGTTTTTAACTTTTTGATTATAATTAAAAAATCCCCTGCATAGGTCTCATTGGTGGATTTTATTTTTTGATTGTAAATTTTTTGTATCTTTGTTTTATTTAAATATCTATTGTAACTATAGGCATGTATTATGTGGCCCGCATGCTAACTTAGAATCGAAACTGTTGGCCACAGACTAACTTAGAATCGAATTTGTGACCCATCTCCACAACTGATTTGGCAGCCTTGACGTAAGCTATCGCTATGCGAAGTTTCGTTGAAATTCGTTTATTAGTTTTTGCGAGATAGGAGGACAGACATAAAAAAAAAAAAAGTTTTGGACAAAGTATCTGAAGAAATTTTGAAACTAATCGGTATGAAAAAATTTCTTATATCCTGACCGATGACACATGCTATCATCAACTGCAGTTTCGATAAGATCTGTTCACTTCATTGGTTTTTGGACGATTCACGAACACACAGACATAAATACAAATAGTATTCCAACAAACAGACCCATAAAATTTCCAAATTTTAGAGTTTTGGCATCTCAGTCGTCAGTACTGAACATTGCAATTATTCTTTTCTAAATAAATTTCATTTATAGGCACAACGTTTTTACGATTTTACTATAAAGCATACATGACTTTACCTTTCCATTATGTGTTCCCAAAAAATTGACACTGTTTGTCATTTATCTTCATTCCATGGTGACCTTAAGAATTGCTCCATACAACGAGTCACTTTCTTGTCCACTCCTACGGTATTTTACTTTATATCACGATTTTATGGCTTACTGTGTCACATGCATTGGAGAGATCCAGGGATTCACTATCATCTTGGTGCCCAAAGTCACTTTAATCCAAAATATCTTACAAGATACTCACTGCATAAGATTCACATGAATAACCTATTCTAAAAGCATATCAGTGATTTACAACCAGGGGCGTAGCTACTATGGGGCTAGGCGGTGCAGTGCACCGGGGCCACTACGCTCAGGGGGCCCCCAAGCGCAGTTGAGAGGGCCCACGAGGCGTCATGGGCAAACTGGCGACATTTTTTTTTTTTTAGCTCTACAGTCGTCTAAGGGGGCCCCTGAGACACAGGAAGCCCCTCACTAAGGGCCCTCACTGCTCAGTGGCCCCTAAGCACAACTTAAGGGCCCCCATCCTCAGCTCAGGGGTCCCCTACCAGCAACACAAAACAAAAAAAAGGTCGTCCATCTGGCCTGAGGGCCCAAAATAATTTTTTTGCACCGGGGCCCTTGTTGACCTAGCTACGCCACTGTTTACAACCACTTTATTTCTTTACACACCTTTCTGTTGTTGTTGCGTGTCTGTCCATTGACTTTCCCACCACTGAGGTCAAAGTAATCTGCCTGTAACTCAAGAAATATCGGGAAAGAAAGATGGTCTTTAATTTTGTCACCGCTTCTCACATATTACCTACGAAAATGTCCCCGACTTGGCGGGAGGTTGGAGTTTTATTGTTTGGCAAACAGACTTAGAATGCAATTTATTGGTAAACATTCATTTCCACATTTCATTTCGCCCACCTACTGATTAGGCTTCAATGAAATGAGAGTTAAAATCAGGGAAATAAGCTTCTGCACTGATGCTTGTATATATTTTATCTTACCTTGTGCTATTATGGACTGGAATGCACAGAGGAAAGACTAATTTGAGTGCATTGCACTCTACCACCTAGAGTTTTTAATCAAATAGTATGGATGTTGATGAAGAACGACAGTATAAAGAAAGATGGATAACAAAAATGCACCTTCCATACCTCTTTCTCTTACGGACACCATCCTTTCCTTTGGGATTTTTTATTTATATATATATATATAAAAGTGACTAGCGGCAATTTCACAATATTTTGAAGTTAGAAGCCATTAAATTAAATAAGATACGTCTTTGTTTCTATAGGACACTGTTGGGTAATTCATTAACAATCCAGTGTATTTCTTCCTTTAAATCTGATAAGAGAATCAGGAAAATTCTATCGGTTAGAATTCTAATAAGATTCACAGTTTCATATGAAACAGAATACTGTAATAATTGTAACTTTTCTTTTTCGGCTAGATCAACATGGTAAAAACATTCAGCTGAATAATGTTGCATATGGTTCTCAGGTTTTTAAATATTCCTTTCCATTATATTTAACTAATTACTAAGAACTATTTTTTTTATTCTTGACGTGATGCTTTTTTCAGATTTTAAATTCATGACTAGAAATCAAGGAAGCGGCTTACATTTTCCAAAGCCAAAGCCAGTTGAGTGGTCGATTAATGCTAACAGTGTTGCCACCCGCTGCAGATGTTGCCCAACCTGTTTAAATCAGCTGATGACAGCTCGAAGCAGAGGATATATACTGGCAGCCGGCAGGCTAAGTTCGTTTAGTAGCTGTGTTGCGGATAGGGCTTCATGTAAATAGCGTGTTAAAATTACGTGAATACATTGTCAGCTGCCATGTTACGGATTTTATTCATATCATTTTATTTTCTGCCTGGTATATTATGTATGCATCCACAGTTACTGGATTCGTCAAAATATTTCATGCTGAAGAATTTAGACACCGTGAAATCTCCGACTTGTGGTTATGCGGTAAGTGGTTGCCTATGAAACGGTAAATATAAGTATTTTTTTCTTCAAGCGTTGTTGATGAAGTGAATTTTGTTAAATGCTCAGAATCTTTTATGTAACAATGGTGTGATTATATTGTTCCCTGACTTTTATGCTTCAAAACTGAAAAGTTTATTAGTCACTGTTTTATAAAAAGGCAACTTAATGCCATTCTTGACTGTTGTAACTTGTGAAATATTGAGGAAATAAATATGCCTGGTTAAATATATATGAATTCAGGATTTTTATAGATGTAAAAGATATTGTGTGTCGATGCGTATTTTAATCATAGTATGGAGTTTTGTATCACTTGTTATTATAGATCAGTGATGGGGAAAGTACGGCCCGCGGGCCAAGTCCGGCCCTTCGGGCTAGTCAATCCGGCCCGCGACATGGTTTCGAATAACCCCTACAATTACACATAGGACAAAATGTATTTTCTGCGTAGCTAGAATAGAATGTTTCCTTCTTATTGCGTTTTCAGTACTGTATTATCGCGTCTAATATTAACTGAGTTTGCGTAGTGACGTAGTATATGTCTGTAGATCAGTAGCATGGCGATCTGGAGTACAATGCGCGTGTTGCTCGGCTAAGTTCGGAACGACTCGGGCGCTACCATTGTCGTTTAGTCTGTTCTCAAGGTCAGTGCAGTTAGGACAGTCGCGTAGTCAGTGCTGCAGCTGTGTCTGGCTTGTGTTTCTATAGTTTTCCTTTGTTGCTAGTGTTTTTTTACATTTTTGATCGTTATAATGGCATATAAAAAGCGTAAAGTTGATTCAGAATGTCGTGTTTTTAAATCTGAGTGGACCTGGAAATACTTTTTCACGCCTATTAAGGATAAACCTGTGTGCCTCATTTGTAATGAAGCTGTAGCCGTATTCAAGGAATTCAACCTCTCACGTCACTTTATGACAAAACATAACAACGCCACTTATGAATCTATGACCGAAGCAGGAGCTCTACGTAAAAAAACTGTCAGGTCAGCAAAATATTTTTAAGAAACAAAGTTGTTCTCAAAAGCTAGCTACACATGCTAGTTACGTTGTAGCATACAATATTGCAAAAAGTAACAAAGCATTGTCTGACGGCGAATTTGTTAAAACTTGTATGCTCCAAGTATGTGACATTTTGTGTCCTGACAAAACAAAGGATTTTGAGACAGTAAGTTTGTCTCTAACAACAATTACTTCTAGAATTGAAGTAATTGATAAGCAGTTTGTCTCACAACTAGAGTCAAAGATAAGGGAGTTTAAATTCTGTTCTTTTGCGTTGGATGAAAGTACGGACATAACTGACACAGCTCAGTTACTGATATTTATAAGAGGTATTGTTGACAACTTTTGTGTTACTGAAGAATTAGCTTGCATGCGTTCATTAAAGGGAACGACAAAAGGATCAGACATTTTTCAAGAATTTCAAGAAACTATCACGTCTTTGAAAGTACCTTTGATTAATATTTGTAACATTACAACTGATGGAGCACCGAATATGATAGGGACGAAATCTGGTTTTGTAGGCATGTTTAACGAATCATTTCCTGGGAACGAAGTTGTGTTTTTTCATTGTGTCATACATCAAGAAACTCTGTGTAAATCTGCTCTAGACATGAAACATGTGCTTGATGCTGTTGTTAAGCTAGTTAATAGCATTCGTTCTCGAGCACTCAACCATAGACAATTTCGAGAGTTTCTTGACTCATTGCAATCTGAATATTCTGATGTACTTTACTACACTATAATAAAGTAAGGTGGCTCAGTGCAGGACGGGTTTTCGAACGAGTTTGGGCTCTAAAAGACGAAATAATCTTTTTCGTGGAAGAAAAAGGAATGGACGAGTGTGAACATTTGAAAGATATTACATGGCTTTCGGACTTTGCATTTTTTACAGATCTTCTCAGTCACATCAATAAATTGGACCTTAAACTCCATGGAAGAAATCAATTAATCCATGATAGTTGGAATCATATCAAGGGTTTCAAATGCAATTGAATCTATTCTCCAAACAACTAGTCAAGAAAGACTTTACTCATTTTCCAAGACTAAAGACTGTTGCAGTTAGGGAAGACAAACTTAGGAGCTATGAGAAAAGCTTGAAATGTCTTCATGAAGAATTTGAACGAAGATTCCAAGACTTCAAAGTTATCGAACATGACCTGGACATTTTTAGCATGCCATTTAATCTGGATTGTGAATCAGTCAAACCAGAATTGGAGCTCGAACTGATTGAGTTGCAATGTAATACTGAATTGAAGCAACTATTTCTCAACGTTTCTAAAATTGAGTTCTACAAGGCTCTGTCAAAATCAAGTTTCCCAAAACTGAAATCTCACGCTCAGAAGATAATTGCGATGTTTGCATCTTCCTACCTGTGTGAACAGGCGTTTTCTACTATGAAGCTTCGCAGAAACAGCGTTAGAAACCGATTGACTGATCACCATTTAGCTTCACTACTGCGAATCAGCTCATCCCAGTTTCTACCAGATTATGAACAACTTTTAGAAGCTCAGTCACAGTTTCATCTGTCACATGCACCTTCCTACTCTCAATTTTTGTAACTTTTTTCTAATTTTTTTTACCATTGTTACAAATAATATAAGATGTGTGTGATGTAAAAATCAAAAATAAAGTTAATCACTTACAAAACAAATAACAAAAAAAAAATCCGGCCCGCCGAGATAATTTTTTATTTTATGTGGCCCTCCCCTTAAAAAGTTTGCCCATCACTGTTATAGATAGTGCCATTGAAGGCTAATAACTATTTTTTTTTAGAACGCGTTAAGTTTTTAAAATGCTGTCAGAATAATAACAACTCACAGTTATTCATATTTTGCTGTTAAATTAATTCATTTTGTTGTTGGATTACAGAAGTGGTGTGATGCTCAAAATTCCATTAGTTAAGGATTGTGAAATAAGTCCGAGGAGCGGGGAACCAAGATAAAAGTTCCTAGAACTCTAGCAGTTAACACTGACCTCCACTTATCCAAAAACAAGAAAACTCTTACGGAAAGACCTAGACGTTTTAAATATTGATAGTAGCTTCTCTTGTTAAATTCTTAAAACTTTTTTTAAAAAAATTATGAAATCAGATGTCGAATTTCTAACAAAATGATGTATCAGTATTTTCTTCTCCTATACAAGATATTAAACACTTCGTACAACTAGAATATACAGTACTGAATGAAAAAAGAAAAACATTGGAGATTATCAATCCCAGAACAATTCACAACTTCGACTTTTGCCGAGTTTCCTAGCTATTCTCCTCTTTCGTTATCAATTCTGTATTTAAAGTGTTATTGGTTCATTAATTTCCATTTTATAAAGTACGATGTAATGAATGTAATGGTTTATGATCCAGTGATTGCACTCATTGTATGGCTTTTGTGTAAAATCTTAACCAATTTGGCCGATCCTGAGAAAGAAAACTATGAATAAGTATGTGAAACTGTAAATCCTATATCATATGTTGAAAGTACTTCGACAGAAATTTCCATGGAAATAGGAAAAAAACTTACATACATCGACTTAAAAACCGTTTCAACAGTTGCGTCCTGTAAAATTATGCGCCCTATGTCTTTGCTATTTCTGATCCACGATAATCGTAAATCTAAAGACGCGATGTTCTTATTGAACTAAGCATTGCTATAATTAGGTGAAATTTCAATAAAGAACCAAGGCAGCTTCAACTTCCCGGATCTAGAAATGGAACCGAGAACAACTTGGAAAATACTGCTACGAGTGTTTATGACGATTTGCGGAACTAACTTTCTCTGTTTGCTTATTGACGGAAATGTTGCCATGAACAATTTCATGAAAGTCCATTAACATATCTTTTTTTCGTCAATATTTTACGAAAACTTGCGAGTAGACATCGATACTTCTTTTTTTGGCTATGCGATGTGGACTCATATACAAGGGTTAGTAGTAAATGGTCTCATGCAGAATTGTTTTAGTGTTTCCTTTCCCAGCTGTTGTCACCAATAGTACTTCTTTTATCAATAAGGCGCTGCAATGCGAGACTTTTATCCTCAAATAGGTTTAGACATTGTAGTGTGTTGTAATGAAGATATCCTGACATATTCGGAATGCCTTATCTTCGTGCAATTCTTTGGGAATTGTGATACCAGCTTAATGATGCAAAACCACAGTACCAGATTAGCCACGTAGCAGGAGTTAGCAAATTCTACGGGCCGGCGCCTTCTGGGAGGCCCCGCCGTGCCTGGAATGGCGTAAACCAAGGGACCTTTTTTTCATTTGCTACTGGCCCCACGCTGTTTTAATCCGGCACTGAAAACTCCCTAAAGTTTTTCATAGACAGAGGAGTTTATTTCGCGTTACCTCCTACCAGTACTGCCACGGACACATTTGCAGGCGTTAAATCTTGTACAGAAATACCAGAAAACAAACAGCCCAAACTATTGCAAAGAACGTTCCAAAAGTTGGAATTTCTGATTTGCGGAACCCGAAAGAAGAGAAGAAAGACATGCTGGTCGACAAGGTACATGCCTTCGTGGTTATGTAAAGAGGACCAAAGAACAATCACACTAAGGCAACTTGCATTTTTTAGAAGGCTGTTTTCAAACTGCTTCTCTTGACCGAAATAGCGAGCGAAAATGAAGGAGTCATTTATAAAAATTAACTGTACCGTTATAACATTGTTTTAGCCCAAGAAGAAATCTCAGATCTCAGTGATAGGTTACAAATTACCAAATGTTGTTTTAGGCATCGGAAGAGCGTTCAGGGTCTCAAGGCATCCTTCCTCAACAGCAAGACATAACTTATATGGTGAGTAAATTACCCCAAAAATTTAATACCTTTCACGTGCCGTAAAAAAAAAAAAAAAAAAAAAGGGAAGAATAGTTCGTATTTAAGGATTGTTAATCTGCAAACCGATGTATTTCTAAATTCCTTGTATTTACGGAGAGTACATTTTAGGAAAATATACAAGTACCTACAGGATACTGTAAAAAATCGACGGCAGTGCAACAAAGTCTATCTTCCACATAATGTTTAACGGTAACCGCAGCGTAGCATTCGACCGCGCGTGGAGAATTATTGTTAAAAGAGGACTGATGCCGGTAAACTTTGAGGCACGAATCGGAACTCTGTCAAGAGCACAACTGTGCCGTTAAGAGGGGCACCCACCTGCCAATCAAAAAACATTGGGTAGTTAATGTTGCTTGCGTCTAATGGGGAGGGACAGGCCCGCCGCTAGCTGTTTGAGCGCGCGCGTGCTATACCGATTATGCCGCTCCCTGTCTAATTACAGCCAGTGGTGGATCTAGGAAATTTCCGAACCGGGTCAAAAAACTGTGAGATTGCCGCCTCTTCGAACATCATTTGCAGCCCCCGTTGCCATCCTGAGTGTCGCCGGCCACCCGTAGCAGCTGGGGAGGGAGAAAGACCCAAAATGAAGGCCCAAACATCGGCGCCATCCAGAGGAAAATGTTAACACTTATTTAATTTAATTTAATTTAATTGTAATCGAGCACATGCTCCGGTGGCAATTTCCCTACACACCCATCTTCCCCCTATCCTGCACCTACCTAGATTTGCCCTCTACAAATTTTATCTTTAAATTATTTCAAAGTTTTTGGTAAATTATTCATCATTTCTCTTGGTAACTCATTCCAATTCCTCACACCCTTACCTAAAAAAGAGAATCTTCCCACACCCTTGTGCCTGAAATCGAGTGCCAGCTTGTGGTCATGGTCATCTTTTCCCTTCCATGCACTACTTTTCATACCTATTGCAATATCTTTCCAGGCATCATCGCCAGTATATGCCCTGTACACTCCCATGACCCTCCTCATCCTCCTCCTGTCTTGCAATGAATCTCATTCCAGCTCCTTTATCATATCCGTCACTGATTGCATTCTGCGATAATTTCCAGAAACAAATCTAGCAGCCCTTTTTTGCACCCTCTCCAACTCCTGTATTTGATACGTAAAATGGGGATCCCATACTACACTACCATATTCGAGCAATGGTCTGACCAAAGTTTTGTAACCCAGTTCCTTTACTTCTCTCGTACATCCCCTCATCACTCTCTCCAACAAATGCAGAACTTTGAAACCTTTTCCTACCACCTGTCCTATGTGTCCTGCCCAGTTAAGCTTGTTATCAAAAGTAATGCCAAGATATTTACATTTCAAGTCTTCAGCAAGCAATTCTTTCCCCACCTTATATTCATAATTAACCTTTTGTTTTTTATTTGTGTATCTAATAAGCTGACTCTTCTTTGCATTTATCTTCATTCCATGTTTACCAACCCAATTAGATATCCTGTCCAGATCACCCTGCAACTGTTTACAATCCTCTATCGTTTTGATTCTTTTATACAGCATTGTCATCTGCAAACAATCTAATTTCAGATAGTAAACAATCAACACAAGTATTCATTAGAATAATGAATAGCAATGGTCCCAATATGCTACCCTGCGGCACACCCATTTTTACTTCTACTTCTTTTGATACTACATTTCCTACCCTAACTTTCTGTTTTCTACCTTTTAAAAATTCTTTTACCCAGCAAATCACTTTCTCATCCACTCCAATGGTTTTTACCTTATTTACTACCATTTTATGGCTTACTCTGTCAAACGCCTTAGACAGATCTAGTACTACACTATCAATTTGGCCTCCCTTGTCCATTTCATCTGAAATATCTTGCATATATCCCACCAACTGAGATTCGCATGAATATCCTTGCCTGAAACCATGTTGCCTACTTGAAAACCACTTACGTTCCTCACATATATTTCTGATGTGGTTGAATATCAATCTTTCCATTAATTTACCTACCACTGATGTCAAACTGATTGGCCTGTAATTCTCAACTCTATTGCTCACCCCTCCTTTATGTACTGATACTACTATTGCACTTTTCCAGTCCTGTGGTAAGCAGCAAGTGTATAGACTCAATTTAAATAATATTTCAAGATAAGGTACAATGTCACATCCGGCTATCTTTAAGATATCTGTAGTTCACCAGCCCCTTTAATTTTTTTCAGTTTTCTTATTTCCTTCATGATTTCCTCACGTTGAATATCAATTTTTTTACTATCGTCATTTCTAATTGTATTCTACAGAAATACACAAAAGGAATGCCACCCACGAGAGTGGTAATGCTCTTGCCTGAAATTCGGGAGGGTGCTGGTTCAAATCCCGGTTTAATTCTAGATGGGTATACCGCTACAATCTCTTTTACCGCCCCGCGTAGTAAACAAACAGATCACGTGGTATATACGGTGTAGTTCTGACTTACTCAGTCGGCACGTACCAACACAGTAACAGTGATAGATATGATATAAAAATTAGGTATCTGCAATATCGTGGGTTATGGTTACGTTTAACTTTGGTCCAGGCTGCATTACGACCGAAACGCATATTTATAAAATATGATTTCGTCAATAATCATGTTGTAATGCAGCCTGGACCATACGTCACGATGACGTCATATATACCACGTGACCTGTGTGTTTACTACTTGAGGTGGTAAGTGATTGTAGCGGTATTCCCATATAGAATTAAACCTGGATTAAAGCCAAATCCCTGTCCAGCCACCCATGGTTTCCTGAAATTGCTCCGCTGGAATGCGTAGATGTTTCCTTCAAAGGGCTATTGCTGGATTCCTTCCTGTTCTTTATCCCCACTCCTCTCTCGCCTCTAATGACCTAGATGTCGACGAGAGGAAAACCCCCTCCCCAAAAAAAGCAGCCCACCCTTGCTTTATTTCAAATTTTTATTCCAACAATACAATCCTCAGCACACAGTACCGTAATAATGATAGTCTGCACATTTATATGAATCAGTCCCTCTCTATTTGAATTTAGTACCACCTTCTTTCTGTTTATGTGTAGGACATACCTAACGAAACCTCACCTGTGATTGGATTGCCAGTGGTATTAGAACAGGGGTGGATCCAGGAATTTTGTTTGGGGGAGGGGGAGCTTGAGCGGACTTTGGTTTGGTGGGGGCTTGGATTGAATGCATTTTGGTTCAGAGGGCTTGCCGTCAGTGGATTTTGGTTTTGGGGGGTGCTTGAGTCGACCATGGGGTTGTCTTTATAGCCCCCTCGGTCCTCAAATTACAATGTCGGCGGTGGACCTAGATACTTTTGGGGGGCTTGAGCCCCCTAGCCACCCCCCTCCCCCCCCTGGATCCGCCCCTGTATTAGAATATTGTGATAAATAAGGAGGCAACTGTTTTTACCATCAAGAAATGTTAATAATCTGAATATGACATTATACTAAAGGTTATATTTTAAAACACTAACTAAAGTATTCGGTATAATAATAGCCAACCAGTTGCTTAAAATTTTAATTTATTGATCTTGACTGCAGTTGCAACAAAAATTAGCTTGTCTTCTTCAGAAGTACCTGGACAGACATTCATATAAATTCATGTTATAAATTGTGAATTAATATACTCAAATATAAAACAACTATTGTCATTAGATCTACAAAACAGATACATACATTTATGGGTTCATAGAGGGATACAAGATAAAACTTCTATCATTTTAGTCAGTTTTATATAATGCAGTGGTCTCAATACACCACCCTGTGGCACTCACATTTTATTTTCACCTCTTTTGTTACTGCATTTCCTACCCTAATTCTTTGCTTTCTACCTTTTTAAGAATTCTTCCTCCTAACAAGCCACCTTTTCACCCACTCCAATAGTTTATACCTTATATTCAGGGGCGTAGCTACTATGGGGCTAGGTGGTGCAGTGCACCGGGGCCCCTACGCTCAGGGGGCCCCCAAGCGCAGTTCAGAGGGCCGATGGGCCTTCAAGGCAATCTGGCGACCTTTTTTTTTTTTTTTTTTAACTCTACCGTCGTCTAAGGTGGCCCTCTGAGACACCAGGGAGTCCCCTCACTAAGAGGCCCTCACTGCTGAGGTAGGTCCCCAACCCCCAACCACTGCGAAGGGGGCCCCAAGCACAACTCAGGGGCTCCCAGCCTCAGCTCAGGGGGCCCCTACCAGCAAAACAAAGCAATAAAAAGGTCGCCCATCTGGCCTGAGGGCCCAAAATAATTTTTTTGGACCGGGGCCCTTGTTGACCTAGCTACGCCACTGCTGCTTATATACCACCATTTTATAGTTCACACTGTCAAATGCTTTGGAGATTTCCAGTGTTATGCTATCAACTTGGCCTCCCTTGTCAATTTCATCTGCTATATCTTACATATATCCCTCTAAATGAGATGAGTGCCTTAGAAAGTGTTTGTATATAGTGATACCCAGGCTTGTGTGTTTTGTGAGATTACCTTCATTTGATGTAGAAATTCAATACTTGTTCATGTGGTGGTTGAGAGTGTAAGTGATGAAAGACGTGGCAGTTATGAATAAAAAATTATAACTGAATCAAAATTATAACTGAATCAAAAATATAACTGATTTCTTAATTTAATCTGTGAAATATGGTTTTTCTTTTTTCAGTCCTGTCCGAAACCAAAACCTGGCATGCTGAATGTACATTTAATACCTCATACTCATGATGATGTCGGCTGGCTGAAGACTGTGGATCAGTATTATTATGGCAGTAAGTATTTTCTTGATTCTAAGTTCAATAATTCTGTGTATGTGTTATGCAGCAGAGGGCCGGGGAGGAAAGCCAAAAATTCTTTTACTTACTTAGTGGTTTTTGAGTGATGATCATACCATTGTACATTAAATAAATAATTATCCTTGGCTCTCTAGTCCATAATCAGAATTGCTCATTTGACTGCTATTTGTGAAAAGTCACCCATAAATTGGATGCCCTGGTTGCCCTCTTCCCCCAGCCCCCTAGATCCGGCACTCAGGGGGAGCAAGCAACTGATGAGTTTGCTACGGGCCTCATTAGTAAAATGTGATCATTTTTTGTGGTTAAAATACTCTGTGCAATACTTGGTAGGGAAAAGAATGTTATGTATTTAAGAACTTTAAAAGAAAACTTGTTTAGTACTTGACTGATATTGTGTTACTTATAGTGCCTTTTCATTTCCAGGCCAGTCTATGACTCAGAAAGCTGGTGTACAGTATATACTTGATTCTGTGGTTCAAGAACTTCTACATGACCCAAATAAAAGGTGAGTTTGACAGCAGTGGTGATATATAACAATGTTTATTCACAAATTACTATGAATTTTGTGGTAGCAACACTGGAGGAATGCTTTTCAAGATTTTAGCTGTACCAAAATAGCATAATCTGATGCTGTTTCAGAAGCTAGCACTTCTTCCATTGTCAAACCACCACTTAATATCAGCTGAAGCTAGCTACAGAGGAGTCCATTAATATACAACTGCCAATTGGGGGGGGGGGGCAGAAGGCACATGAAACAGTATCTTGACACCATTTACCTAGTGACAAGTCACACTATTCCCTAATATGGTGTGACCCACCATGACTGGCAATAACTTTATGGCTGACTTCCACAATTGACTTAAGTTGAGATCTTGAACCAAATTTATAAAATTTCCATCAAGTCTTATCTCTATTGCTTCTTTAACAACACTGTCCCAGAAATTATCTGCATGACACAGCCATGTAACTTTGTCAAATAATAATTCTTGCCCACTGTTAGAAGTATGTTCAACCATTGCAGATATTATTGTCTGTCTGAGTTTATAGTATATAATATGTTCCTTGTTTATTTTTTAAGTGAAAACTTCTATAGGCGCATTACACAATGTTTGGATGGGGTAAATCTGTGAGTTTGTGACGTCACTGTCACTATTACACCACCTGTTGCACGTATGATATAAATGTTGGACACTTTTCACAAAATCTTAATACAAACACTCAGTTTTTATCTGATTTTGATGGAACTTTGTATACGTATACTTTAAAACAAATAGGAAAACACTGTTTATATTGATTTACAGAAAACTAAACCCTTTCCTCCATTTCCCACTCACCTTAATTTCTGTCACCGTTGTTCATACAAACCCACAGTTTGTTTTGATGGTAGTTAGCACACATATACTTCAAAACAAGGTAGTCTAGTAGCTCAGTGGTTACGGTGCTTACTTTGGAAATTCTCTCTCTGATTGTGGGTTTAAATCCCATGGTAAGACAAAATTTTTAGGAACTGTATATGATTATATGAGCTACGCTGGGACATTTCGGGATTCTGATTCCACGTTAAATTGCAGGCCCCTGAAGAAAGGAATTAGCCTTCTTCCCTCTGACACAATAGCTAGGTACAACTCCTTCGGGAAGGTTCAATGAACCATTCAGTTGTGAACTAAGTTTGATTTTTTGTTTTTGAAGTTTTGTTTTAGGCGATTTTTAGGGTAAAATCTTATAAGTTCATATTACCGAAATGTTGATGTTAACAGTATATCTGTTGCAGTCTCTTGGCTCACTGGTTATGGCGTCTGACTGGCGAACGAATGGTCCCAGGTTCAAATCACTGTCTCGGCAGGGATTTTCATAGGTCATTAACCTGACTTTCATCTCTAGCATATCTTACTGTGTAATTTGAAGTGCGCCAGAACACTTCTGTGGTTCAGATTCCACATTAAACTAGGTCCCTTGTACCTGGTAGCACTACCAGGTTAGCTTAAGGCAGCTAAGACAGTGGCGGTAAGCTCAGCCAATGTCATCAGGTCATTACATCCACACGGAATTATTATTATTACGAAGTATATCTGTAGCTATAAGTATGACATGTTGCACGTGCGACATTAATAGTTTTAAGTTTTCACTCCTGTCCGCAGTCCTCAGTGATTACCAAATATTTAGATTTTTTAAAAAAAGTTTGTCGTATGCAAATGTAATATTGTATTCACAAGGGATTCTGTAGATTCCAGGTTCCAAGGTTCAGAGAGCTCATTAGCAGCCCAGTTTTTGATGGAGGACAAAAGATTGGACATATGTTCTGTTTGTTTAGGAGTCTAGCTATTTTTGATGTTGTTGTTCCACAGAATGGAAAAGAATGCAAGCGCTTTGTCTCAGTCTGTAACATCTATCTTTTTCTTTTAATTCCACTAATTGCGTGGCAAATTTCTTCAGTAGTACCATAGCTTGTGATGATCATATGTATATTATAGACTATTGTGTGGTATGCAAGCATACTGATATGCATATTCCTTGAGATTTGTTTACTTTCGTGATTTTGTTTTGAGATGTTGTTTGTTGCTGGGAGCGAATTATTGAATGACGTGATCGAGTTCGTAAATACAATGTGCGAAGTCTGATAAAAGAGTAATGGTCATAGTTTCAACTGGTGTTGGTGAAAATTGTTAAATTATTAACTGAGTGAATAAAAGTTTTCACCAGAACAATTAATGACTTGTGCATCTGTTTATTGTTAGATTCTAGCTATAAAATAGGCTAAACAAGAGGGACGAATGTGTTTGAAGATAACAAAATTATTTTCACACGAGATTACAGTAGCACCAGGTTAGAACAACATAAGTTAGAAAAAATAAATAAAAATAATAATAATAAAATAAATATTAACACAAGCTGTTGGGATAAAACTTGCATTTCAAGGGTTGCTGCTCTTCCTATAGATGTTTAGCATCAGAGACTACCTTTGCTCTGTGGACCAGAGTAGTCAGCACTCCGCACTTCTTCTAATCAGGATAGTAAAAACTCAGGGCATTCAGGCATTTGGTTTGCTATAGATGTTGTTCCATAATTTTCCATTGCACTAGGATATTATCACAAAATTTAGAGTTTTGGTGGTTTGATTTGATGTAAATATATGTGGAATCACAAAACTATGACAATGTCACCTACAGTTATATATTTATGAAGATTTATGAAAATTTGGTTGCCAACCCAATGAATGAGATTTAATTAAACAGTTTGTTAATTAAATGGCATAAGGAGTTCAAATAACAAAGATGAAGGATAGGTCAAGTTGTAGTATATCCTTCATAACTTCACTTTGCTAGTACCAGAAGTTTCAACTGATCAGAACTGGAGTTTCTCAGATTCAGTTCTATATGAAGAAGCAGGTGGATTTCTGTGAACAAGTAGATTCCTCCAAGTCATAAGTCATTCAATCTAAAAGTTCAAAAATAACCACCCTTGTGTGGTGGCCCAAGCTTTTTAATGAATTATTGGGAATTATAGTGACTAATACTGAGTGCAATGGAATTAAGCAATGCATATTAATTAAAAAATCGCTTCACATGCCAGAAGTTCTATCTTTTAAGTCCAAAATGTTGCTAAAATTTTTCTACCACAGACACTAAGTTATCAAAATTATTTATAGGTACTGAAGCTGCATGAATACTGATTTATTCTGAACATTCTATCGAAATAAATAACGGTTTTACTGTGAAAATACTTGAAGCTGATATTTATTGAATTTCTATTTTCTTTCAAAATACTTAATCCCTGTTAAATCTTTTAAAGTAGAAAACTAACTATTAAATTTTAATTTTAGTGTATATCTTTACACTGTAATTATTAGATACTGACCGAAACTCGTGTTTACATTTTGCCTTGTGGCTGTCAGTTATTTTAAATTACATATTTTCTTTTCCTCTTTATATTTTCAAATGGAACTGTTACCATTCTTCCTATATTAAAATCTTCTTCTTTTACTTACCACACTCTTTTAAAAAACATTTGGGGTCACTTGATTTATGTGTTGGTTACACAACATCTTTAGTTTTACCTTTTTATTATCTAAACAATGTAGTGCAACCTAAAATTTCATAACTTCATAACAAAATTTGTTTTCAGAGCAGCGAGTCCATTTAAATAGCATGGCACATCAGTTTTAGAGTTATTTGCTTAGATAACTTAAGTCATAAATCAGATTAAATGTTATAGAAAGTCAGAAAATAGTATTAGCATGTCTGGTCTTTGGATTCAGAATATTTCATAAAAGTAAACATTGCCTTCCTTTCTAGAGCCATTTAGAATTATAACTAATGAAAGGAGGATAGAAATCTTGTAGCTAGAAAATTCTACTAAAGAGTTTTAAGACATTAATAGTTGGAAGCCAGTGAAAAAAAATTAAGAAGCTATTACACATTTTAGATTCTATAAGTTAAAATTTGGAAGATAGAAAGTCAGTTTATGCCCTGAAAGGAGCGTAATCTTGGCTTACACAGTACATTCAAATTTGAATAGGTTCACTGGAGTTTAAAGATTAATTTTAGAGTGATTTGTAAAACCTTTCACCATAGGTGGAAATGCCAAAATAGCCAGTTTAGAAAAATATAAGTAAATTCAGCAGAGGAGACTATATTAATACGAAAGCACAATTTAATACAAACATTCCACAGTAAGTTTCATTAAAATCGATAACGTAGTTGGGTCAAGTAAGAGAAAGTAAATTTTTATATGATTGTGGCGGAAACTATGCAGTTGCAATATGGCTAGTGTAGCATAACAGGTTACTCAGAGAAGAGATAAAAGAATGATAATTACTCTGGAAGAAAATTGGTAGCTATGGAGACCAGATGGTAACAAGAGATCAAGAAGATCGGGTGAGCGATAGAAAAGGTTAAGTTCACATTTTTGAGGTGATAGTTACCGATAGCAAAGGACCTCTATAATTCTTCGGATGTTTATGAATGAAGTAAAATGAGAATAAATGTCAAATGAATCATAAGAAAGTTGATTATTATTATTCAAATATGGGAAGTTAATAAGTTCGAACATTAAAGTTTAGCCACAAGACTTTAAGATCAGGGGCGTAGCTACTATGGGGCTAGGCGGTGCAGTGCACCGGGGCCCTCACGCTCAGGGGGCCCCCAAGCATACCTCAAGGGGCCCCTAAGCGCACCTCTAGGGGCCCTCAAGCGCAGTTTAGAGGGCCCACGACCTTTTTTTTTTTTTTTTTTTAGCTCTACCGTCGTCTAAGGGGCCCCTGAGACTGAGAACACAGGAGCCCCTCACTCCCTCGCTGTGCTCAGGGGGGCCCCAACCACTGCTCAGGGGCCCCTAAAGAATAATTCAAGGGTCGCCTGTCTGTCCTGAGGGCCCAAAATAAATTTTTTGCACCGGGGCCCTTGTTGACCTAGCTACGCCACTGTTTAAGATGACTCTGTACTCCTGCTGACTGAAAATCATATTAAATACAACGTGGCTATATAAATACAACAGTAGGATAGACATCATCCAAGTGAAGGATTTTTGCAAAATTCATAATAAATCGAGGAAATCAGATAGCAACTTCAAAACTCCACACTTCATAGTATTCTATGCAGAATCGTTTAAAGTATGTTTCAGAGCTGTCACTTAAATACTCAGAAAGATACCAATTTCGAAATTAAAAATTTGCATAACAATTTTGGGTTCAACCTGTTAGAAAATAGTAAACATAGCGATTTTAGTACCAAACGAAAGAGCAGTAAATTAGAAGCAGGTTAAAAGTTATTTCAGCTTTGTAGCCTTAAAACTGTGGAAGTTAGGAACATTTGTAGAACTGCACAGAAAAAATATATATATATATTTTTTTACGGCCAGACCTTTAAAGTTACGAAAATTTTCATAAGGATCAATTTTAACATTTATAAATTTCACACCGATTGGAATTTTTTATAAGGATGTTTAAGATAGCTGATGTTGCAATAACCAGGCATGGTAGGATTTTTTTGAACATGCTGACTGGAACTACTTACTTGTCCATAAATACCACCCCTCCAACCTCGCAGGGACAGACTCGCTGGAAATCACTTGAGCAGAATGTTTTTATGGCTTTACGCCTCGTTGACATTGAGGTGATTAGAGGCGGCATGGGATTGGGGACAAGGAATGGGAAGGAATTCAGCCATGGCCCTTTTGAAGGAAATGTCCTGGCATTCGCCTAGAGTGATTTGGGGAAACTCTGGGAAATCCTGATCTGGATGCCCGGACTGGGATTCGAACCGCCATCCTCCTGAATGTGAGGCCAGATCGTTAAACACTCACCCACCACGCTCGGTGAGCACAAAGTGTGCTGGTTCAGGTAGCGCTTTGGGTGGGTAGGCAACTGGCTATGAAGGAGACCACATGGGGAAGTGGTATGTCGGGGTGCCATCTTAGATATTTTGTGGTGCTGTGGAACAATTCAAATATCCTCATGTGACTATCATTCAGTTAGGGGTTGTATGGGGGTTGTTCTGGTTTTAATTACTTAGTACAACCTGCAGTAAATATATTTGGTGACAATTTCTGATATCCTTTCCATTATTGAGGTTTTTCAAAATGGTGGTGACCGCAAATAGTAGAACAATCTAATTATCCAAGGCTCACAACATGGTTACAGTTGATGATAAGCTGTTTAGTATAACCCCACTAAACGTTTAATCGTTACAACAATTATAAAACCATTAACTGTTATGATTTTATATTTATCTGGATTTTCCCTTTTATTTACATACTAAACTTGTCTTGTTTTCTATTATTATTAAAAAGTTATTCCCAATTTTAAGATTTAGGCAAACTGTTTTTATCTAGCTGTTAATATCTTTATTTTTAGTTATTTCTAAATGCTGAAACTTCATGTTATTATTCGTTTAATTTCTAAGAACATTATTTGTGTACCATTCTTTCATTATTTATTCAAATAGAGGTTGTTTTATTTAGTATTGTGATTTCCATTATTTGCTTTATCAAATAACGTCATAGAGACATCAGTTACATCATACCTTAAACTTTATATACTAACTAGCTGGCACCCACGACTTCATTCGTGTTTGTAAAGAATTTGGATAGACAGCTACCGACATCTAACCACCATAGTGCACGATGAGAGACTCGATGCTATTAGGGAGCGTCCATAAAATACGCGAGGTGAAAATAGGGGGAGGGTTGGGGGTTCTGGCAAAATCTCACCAAGGGGGAGGTGGAGCGTCAATGGAAATCTCACATGAGGTTTTCGAAATTTTGATGGACTGTAGAGCTAATAAATTAAAAAGGTCTACAAAATGCACGAAGGGGGACATTTTGTTGAAAATTGGAGGGTGTTACCGGATTTGGAAAGGTCTCAAAAAGTTGCGAGGGTGATTTGTAGGGGGGGTCTCACAGACCAGATCTCACGAAGTCTCACCAGAGGGGGGATTGCGGAAATCCGGAAAAACACCTCACGTAATTTATGGATGCCCCCTTACCACACACAAACACCAGTGATCTGCACTAGATAGTTTTGGCTGAAAATTGATACACCATGGCACGTACGTTTTAGGTAGAAATATGAAAGTGCCGCAGGTTGACCACTTTCAACCACCATATCTCCCATACCCCCATAGCTACCAACATCTAACCACCATAATACACGTTAGGATACACCATACCACTACCACATACAAACACCGTTGGACTATGCTATGTAGTTGTGGCAGCATAGTGACATATATGGAGACACATATCTTTGGTCGAAATACAAAAATGCCCTGCATCAACCACTTTTAACCATCATATCTCCCACATCCCCACAGCTATCGACATTCGGCCAATGTTGTGCACGACAGGAAACTCCATGTTACTTCCACACACAAAGACCAGTGATCTGTGCTAGGTAGTGGTGGCCGAAAAGTGAAATATTGGAAAACACATGTCTATATATATATATATATATATATATATATATATATATATATATAATAAGATAACAATGAAAAAAAGATGCTAAGTAGTGGAAAGGAATCAAATTAGGATAGGGAAATGAGCTACCACTTACCTTTAGATGATGGATGTGTGTTCGCGCCCCACATATATATATATATATAAAGATTTCTTTCTATTTACAAATTTCCTCCATATATAAGGGAGCGTGTACAAACTATGTGGCTCGGTCCGGGGGGCTGGGGGGGTTGGCTGGAAGGCTACACTGAGCTACATGGGGGGAGGGGGGGGGATTCCGAGCCATGCCACGTAACTTTCTTTTCATAACATTTTTCACAGTTAAAATGAGGAACAGAACTCACAACAGCATGTGAATATTTATTTCCCTCAGTTAATTATCTCCGTATGTAATTTATGATAGTCTGACATCAGAAAACAGTACAAAATGTCTTCTGGAACAAAATGGGAAAAAAGCTACATGAGGGAGGGAGGGAGGGGGGTTCGCAGGAGGCCAAACTGGAGCTACGTGGTTTATGCACGCTCCCTAACCCCTATATGAAAAAGATTGTAGAAGTCATGAACATGTTATCTATGATCAGCATCAAACTATTGGCTATACTACAATACCTGATACGGATCCAGATTTTACCCCAAAACAAAACAAACTTAATAGGTTTAAACAAGCAGCTGAAGGCCTTGCTTTGCTACAACATCTAGGAAAGTGGTCCATCCCTATTAATTTCCACCATACTTTAATATTTCAGATAAGGCCAAGCGAGCAATATCATCATATATATTATTTCTATAAGGTATTTTTTTGTCACAAGCCTATATCTTCTTTCATACTTAACCGAAATCAATGAATGAGGTGTAATTTTAAAGCTTATTGTCTCCACTTTGGTTAAATCGTATTTTAAGCAAGAAAGTTTTCGGAATTCGACCCTTAAAGGGCAAAAATGTAAATTTTTCTAAAATGCTGTTTTCTGTGTTACGAGTCGGTTATCTCCCTGGATACCTATCTGAAACCATTTTATGAAGTATCGTTTTAAAGATTAAGATCTCCGCTTTAGTAACGTCATATATTAAGCCAGAAATTTTTTGGAATTCGACCCTTAAAGGGCAAAAGTATCAATATTTTTGCAATGCTTTTTTGTGTCACGAGCGATTTATCTCCCTTAATATCTAACCGATTTAGATAAATGAGGTGTCATATTAAAGAATAAGGTCTCCGCCATGGTAACATTATATTTTAAGAAAGGAATTTTTCGTAATTCGACTCTTATAGGACAAAAATGTCACTTTTTCTAAAATGCGTTTTTTGAATCTCGAGCCATTTATCTCCCTGGATATCTAACCAAAATCGATAAATGAAGTAGGAATATAAGGAGTAATGTATCAGCTTTGTGAAATCATATTTTAAGAAAGAATGTTTTTGGAATTTATCCGTTGAAGGAAAAAAGTATAAATTTTTCTATAACCGATTTTTGTGTCACGAGCGATTTATCTCCCTTGATATCTAACCGATATAGATAAATGAGGTATCATATTAAAGAATAAGGTCTCCGCCGTGGTAACATTATATTTTAACAAAGGAATTTTTCGTAATTCGACCCTTAAAAGGCAAAAATGTCAATTTTTCTAAAATGCGTTATTTGAATCTCGAGCCATTTATCTCCCTGGATATCTAACCAAAATCGATAAATGAAGTAGGAATATAAGGAGTAATGTATCAGCTTTGTGAAATCATATTTTAAGAAAGAATGTTTTTGGAATTTAACCGTTGAAGGAAAAAAGTATAAATTTTTCTATAACCGATTTTTGTGTCACGAGCGATTTATCTCCCTTGATATCTAACCGATATAGATAAATGAGGTATCATATTAAAGAATAAGGTCTACGCCGTGGTAACATTATATTTTAAGAAAGGAATTTTTCGTAATTCGACCCATAAAAGGCAAAAAAGTTAATTTTTCTAAAATGCGTTTTTTGTGTCTCGAGCCACTTATCTCCCTTGATATCTATCCAAAATCGATAAATCAAGTACGATTGTGAGGAATAATGTCTCAGCTTTGCTGACATCATATTTTAAGAAAGAAGTGTTTGGAATTCAACTATTAAAGGGAAAAAGTATAAATTGTTCTACAACGTATTTTTGTGTCACGAGCCTTATATTTCCCTTGATATCTAATCGATATAGATAAATGACTTATCGTATTAAAGACTAAGGTTTCCGCCGTGGTAACATTATATTCTAAGAAAGGAATTTTTCGTAATACGACCCATAAAGCGCAAAAATGTCAATATTTCTAAAATATGTATTTTGTGTTTCGAGCCATTTATCTCCCTGGATTTCTAACCAAAATCGATAAATGAAGTAGGAGTATGAAGAGTAATGACTGAAATTGGTGACATTATATTCAACCTCACTATTCATCGCATTTTATTCGCGAAATTTTCGCACGGGTCGTCTAGTATTTGTAAATTTTCTCGGGAAACTAACCAAGGAACATATCACCAAAATATCTATAAAATATTAGGCTTTATTTAGAAGTTAGCTCCTGATGGAGATGACTGGGAATCAAAAGCTACTCCAACTGTTTGTTCACCCTGTTGTTCACCCTGGTACATGGACATGATGGTTTGTCTAGATAACTCCACCACTTTCCATTAAAAATATTCACTAAGGAATTCAACCTGACCATTATATTGTCAGGTTCTAATTGCATTGCTTTAACCAAATCCACAAAGGCAGCTGAATTTTTTATATGGTCTGTGCATAGACAGGGTAACAGACATACGAGATGTTTGGCTAATGCGTACAGTGGCAAGCCTATACTAGTGACTGTTTGCCATATCGGAATATGCTCATTACGTATTTTCAGTTAGCTGTACAATCTTGGAGGTCTTGGGGCTTGTATGCTAAGATTCTTTTCCATTTCTTTTGCGATTTCAGAGTTTCTGATGTAGCTGTTTGTCTTATTGCTATCCATGCTGTGGGGATGCACAAGACCAAGCAACATTTTTAATCACATAAAACTTCACATGTTGTTCAGTGGTAGGTTGCGTTGATCATGCTTATAGCCATATTTAATTTGTCTGCCGGCAAAACCATGATTTCAGTGTCGTTTTATAAAAAACACAAGCCAGCTCATTCTGCTCATGTTGTATTGAGCATAGGTGGTCTATCCTTTGTCAGGATGTGCGTCATTTCTGTGTATTTTTACTGCTGCATACATTGAAATATTAAGTAGTGTCTACCCTGCTCTGCTGATGATCATGACAGGTAAGGAATGTTGGGATTCAATCCTTTCTTCATGGCAGAAATAACACTTTCATCAGTTTCAGACAAATTTATTATGCGATGTAAGCTTCACGGTTGTTCAGCCAGATAGTGTCGTAAAAACACAATGTTTCGACAGCTGGCACTGCTGTCTTCATCAGGTACAGAAAGGTTCAGGTGTTGTAAGCTAGAAGTCACTGGGTAGACTGGCTCAATAGAAGTCTGTTACTTATAAAAAGCAGCTCGGTGAAGATTGGACCCCTTCTGCTGGCAGTTGGTGGACTGCTCAATCAGAGTGTGGCAGAACTAGAAGGCAACTGCATATGGAGCTGAACCAGGTAGTCATCTACTGATGCTTGTAGAATAGACCAATCCATGCACAGCAGAAACCTAGCAAAAGGTAAACCCATTCAGCCACTTGCCATCAGAATGAATGGCCACAGGCAAACAGTTTACACTAGCAATACAGCTCATCTAGTGGAAAAACATACCAGTTCCCATATCTCAACAATTTAAAGAACTGTTTCACAGTTAGGGTGATCAGAGTTTTCTCTGACACTGCAATCTCCTCTGAACTGCATAGATGGGAGCTAGCCTGCCAGAATATCCTAGACACCCAAAATCCTCCAGGCCTCAATGTCCAATAAGTCCCTCCCACTAGACCCAGCATTTATTATTTCTTATAGTTTATATTTTATTTTTCCTAATTAAAGTTTCTCAAAATATATTTTATAATATTTATATCCTCACCCAGTAATTATGTTGATGTTCCCCCTCCTCAAAAGATAATAGACCTTCAGAATTATTGATTATTGATCAAGTATTTGCTGCCCTCCCCATTCTGTACTAAAATCTATGCTGCCCGTGTGCGCTACCTCCATTCACCAGACAGCCTTTGGTGTGTACACATCGTGCACTGCCTGGTGTCTCACTCCTGGCAAGAATAAGGCTGTCTGCCAAAATATTACATTTCTTGTGTTCGTCTCTTTTATGTTCATCATTCCCAGCCGCCTTCATGTGTGGTGTTGGGTCATATTTTCCTATCCTTCCTTAGTTATATATAGCTTATTTCAAAATTATTTTCGATAATTTTTATTATTTCTCCTTTTAAATGTCCCATTTTTCTCTCTCGTGTTTAATACTTGTGATTATATTATCATACCCCCCCCCCCCCCCGCCCCCATTAATTCCGACCATCAATCTCATTCTGCATGTGGCTGTGTTGACTGCGGCTTGCACGATCTCAGACACATTTCTTTCCCCTTGACAAAGGGTTAACTCCGAAACATTTTTTTTGTGTTTGTATATTATTTTGAGTTGCTGCTGCCCTCCTCCCTTCAATTTTGGTGAGTTTTGGTATAATTTATCTTTCCTTTCTACATAAATATCGCCTTGTGGCAGTCTTTTGAATCCATTGTTACAAATATTTGTCTGTGACATGATCAAAAATTGCAAAGCATGAAATATTATAATTTGTTGTTATTTTCTCAAGTTAAATTCCATAATTGTTCCTATAAGTTGATCTAGTACAGTTTTTTTCAACTCTCTTGAATGTCTATTGAGACTATACCTACATCGAGAAATCGTGCAATAAAATGATTTTGCTACTTGTGTCTCAAAATACAACCATGATTTGGCAACATATTTCTCACTGAAATTGTATTTTTATTATGTGCAAAAGCTACAATCCTTTCTTTTACTTTTACTTGTCTTACAACCATGACCTCCTGAGCAAGAATTGGTGACCGCCCTGAAGGTTGTGACCAACAATTTGAAAAACATTGATCCAGGATAGCCAGAATTTGAAAAAAAAAAAAAACTGATAACTCATAATTGTTTATCATTGGTTAATTATTGTAGGGTTACTGTAAACAAAAATTTCTCATGTAAAGACTGGCACATAATTTCCATATGAATATTCTCCATGCTTCAGAGGACCTCAAAATATGAAGATTTCTTGAAGTCCCAAAACTCAAAATTGGTGTATTTTCATTTTCTCTACAGTAAATATGAATTGTGTTTGATGAGAATTTTTTTGGGAAGTATTATTCTGTTTACTACTGGTTACAAATTGCTGATATTCATGAACTTTTCCATCTCTATCCATATTCTCATTTTTTTCTATGTCTTAAATTTTGTTACAGATTTATTTATGTTGAGACTGCATATTTCTGGAAATGGTGGAAGCAGCAACATGACATTGTTAAGCATCAAGTGAAGAAGCTGGTGTTGTCTGGGCAGCTAGAATTTACTGGAGGTGGCTGGAGCATGAATGATGAAGCAGTAACCCATTACCAATCAATTATCGATAACATGAGTTGGGGCTTTAGGTAAATACACAATGTAACTAGAGTATAGCAAAGGTGTATAGTTATCTTAAAATATCAATTTCAAGGAATATATTTTTCCACTTTGCTTTTTGTGGTTATAAAATTAATGATCCTTCCCATGGTTAAGTATTCATGCATTTTATAATAAATGACTTATTGCTTCTTTTTCTGACAGTGTCCCCTTTAGAGGTTTTGAAGATATGCTAAACATTTATAACTGCTTTTACTTTTGAAAATGATGAAAAATTATCTGACAACACTGAAAGAATTTAAAATTAAACTGTGTAAAATGCAAAAGTTGCTGGATAGGGAAATGGCACTCTGAGAATTGAAGATAAAAAATAAGAAAGTTGCATGTAGTGCAATTCCCACTTGGGCATGTGCTCCATCACAGTTAAATTAATTAATCTTGAATCTGAACTGGATAAGAAACAATCTGATAGGAAACTTAAATAATTGTAGCAGTTTGAACCATATTACTACAGATCACGGAAATGTGAAGACACTGACCTCCATCCAGTGCACATTTCTACTTTTGTTACTGAAATATGTGTGTCCAAATACTCCATTGTTCTTAGTATTCATATGAATTTCTGAAATACTGCCATCATCTGTCATAGACAGCATTATTTTCTGTCAAAGTTTATGTACACAAATTGCCATATTCAATAATCATCCTCTTAAAAGTGTTCCATTTCAATACCTTTCTGAATGCTTTTTAGAATTATGCTCCTTGTTTTTACTAATTGTCTGTTAATTCTTTTTTAACACCGTTCATCTTTTGCATTTCAACTTTTTAATATTGTTATGTTTTTGTGGAGGAGTTGTTTTAAATTTTTTAAAGATTTACAATAGAAAAATTTGTTGTCTGTCTAAAAATCAGTTGTCTTCAACAGAAGTTAAGCTACATTAACAAGGACCCTGGTGCATAAAAATATATTGGGGCCCTCAGGCCAAATGGGTGACCTTTTTTTTAAACTCTGCCAAGTTTTGTGAGGTGTGAGGTTTGCTGGCAGCGGCTCCCTGAGCTTTGGGATCACCCGCTGAGCTGAGCTTCGAGGTCCCGGTGCACGGCACTGCCTAACCCTCAGCTACACTACTGGTCTTCAATAAAAGCAACGAGATGGAAGAGACAAGTATCAGTTGAGAAGGAGGCAACATACTGTAATCTATCCCTGCTAACATTCAGCTAGCACATAGAGGAAGCCAACAAGAAAATTTGAATATGGCAGAGAGATTTAGGGAGAAACAACCATCTTGTTATTTGCTGGTTTACAGTGGGAAGATATCAAGAAATTACTGTGTGGTATTCGAAGTATTCCGATTAGATATAAACCAAAACTATACAAAAGTCATGAAGCAATGCAGAAATGAAAACAATAATGGTTAGAGAATTTTGTTATTTATGAAGTAAAATTGCTTTTGCCACTATCTTTGAAATATGGTTGTGTGCTGTTGAGTATTCTGTCATGTGCTAGGGAAAGATGGGAGAGACATGAAATAATTTCAGATTGTAGTTTTGAGAGAACCAGTCTTAATGAGGACCTCGATTAATTAATTGAGGAAGATATTGACACATGGGACAATATTAGGTTCTTCCTGAATGTCATGACCAATAGTGGATGTGACATAATGTCAGGAGAACATATCCATTGTTGGAAAACACTCCTGTGAATTCCAGATTTGTTTGATATGTCCTGCTTTTGAGGGGACAGTTAAATGGACTGTGAACTTCACCTGAATTTTTTAGGCAAATTGAAGCTTCCACTTCCTATTATTTGTGGGATCAGAAGATGCCAGTTGAGTAAATGTGGTATTCCAGCAATAAATGTTGTTTGGTCATCTGGCTTTTTTTAGTGTAAATAAAGCATATATGCCATACACACCAAGATGCCTGAAAGAAATTAAACTGAAGAAATTATATCCATTAAGTGCACTTCTGTATATCTCAAAAGTACAAATCTGTGGCAACTGTCACCTCTTCTTTTGAAACAAAAAACTTTCCTTCCATAAATTACTTCGGATTTTGAAACAGGTAGAAGTCAGTGTGAACCCAATCTGTTGGACTAAGCTGGAAGTTCCAAGAATTTGTACTCAGTTTTCCCATTGCTCAAACAGCTTTGTGGTAATGAAAAAAAAAATATTTTGCATTTCAGGCCTCTCCTTACAGGTTTTTTTGATGCAGTAGGTCCAGAAGACTTGTGTAATATTTGCCAGTTATTATTTTACCCATATGAATGTAATAAATAAAAATAACCTCTTTTTCATTCCATAACATGTTGGCCATGAGCCTATGACCTTTCTGGCAGCTAAAATGAAGTTTGCCTTTTTGGTGCAGAGCCTCTAGCTTCCACTCAGTGATTTGATTATTGTTTCATTTCTGTCATGCAATGGTGGATCCATGTCTCATAGTAACAAATAAATTCACAAAACTGATATGATACTTTTTAAAATTGTTTAAACATTATTCAGAAATTTATTTTCACATTTGTTTTTGGTGATAACCTGTTATTTTCAATATAAATATCATGATAACTATGTAAAATTATGTTTGTGTGCATGTTGAAAAGGAGGAGGGGAATCTGTCAGCAGAGCTGTTTGTACAACTGATCAGTTAAGTAAGAGAACAAGTTTGTAAACAGGGCTGGAAGATGAAAGAAACTAGTTCATGTCCCTGTTGTTTGTGTCCATTATGTTTCTGCATTGACTTGTAATCAACTATACAGAATAGTATATTCCCTCTTTCTTAGTTAACCTTACTATTGTGGACTTTGATTCAAATCTTTCCTCAAATACATGTTTTCATACTTGAAGAAATGAAAATTTTATTATATTTAAGTACACATATTGTACGTCATTGTAAGTTCACTACTGAAAGTTTACATGTATGTTAATGCACCCCCATCCCCACCCCGCCTCATTTTATATAAAATGATTGCCTTTCAATATCGTGATTAAAACTTAACTTTGCTGTCTACTAAAATTTAATATCCAATAATTTATAACAGGAAACTAAATGACAGCTTTGGTGAATGTGCAATGCCAAGAGTGGGATGGCAGATAGATCCTTTTGGACATTCTCGTGAGATGGCCTCACTATTTGCACAGATGGGATTTGATGGTCTATTCTTTGGTCGATTAGATTATGATGACAAATATAACCGCCTCAAATCCAAATCTGCGGAAATGATATGGGAAGGAAGTGCAAATTTAGGTAAGTCTTGTTAACTTTTTAAGTTTATTTTCCGAGGTAGTAAAAATTCAAAATGTTTTTTTTTTTTTTTTTTAACAATCCTAGTATCAAATTCTTTTTTTAAAAAACATTGAACTTTCACATTCAGTTAAAATATTTTTACCCCTTTTTAAACTTCGGATATCCTTTGTATCATCTTTTTTGTGTAAGTAAAGGAACAATAAAATAACCACTTACCAGTTTTAATGATGGTTGACTGTGACAACACATAACACACCATAAATATGCACAAAAAATATTCCAGATGTCTTTCGAGATGGGAAATGAAACTTGCAGCAAACAACAAGTGGGTATCCACTGTCCATGGCCAGGTCCACAACTCTTATGTCTTTCCCATTGGCAAAAGTACTTACATCACTGTAGATTTTACTTTTATTTTATAGGTAATTAACATGTTAGTAAACAATATTAATTCTTTATTCACTCACATAATTAACAGCATTTTATTTACTCTCTTACAATGCATTGTTGTATTTTTCTTAAGTACATAATGACTTAGAATCTATAATCAGAGTAACACAAAGAATTTCAGCTTTAACTTTTAGAAGATTTTCCTTTCGTGATTGTGATTTCAGGGCATGATTTGAAAATTCAGAATAATGATTTTATAAATATTTCATATAAATTTCTTTTACATCTCCAATTACTGACTTTTTAAAAACTAACCATAGTCCCATTTTTATCGTCAAATTATCCAGTACACTAGTGAAATCCTTTATCATGGACATGACCTTCCACATTCCCTCTCCAAAATGCACAATGCACATCCTAACAAAAATCTTGCCTACTGCCCCTTCGACATGCTTCAGTAGACTATCTGGTTTCTAGAACAAATACTCAACTTCTAATCTTTTAAAACCTCACAATAATCATTCACCTGTAATAGATTTCTCTGTAAAACTGCTTACAGGCACAACTGCGTATTCCAGTTCAATTGAAGGAGAAACTTTTTTTCATTATTCCGCTTGGCACATCCACAACAACACACTTCATATATCACGCTCATATCACCACTGCACTAGTTCATATATATACCTCAGCACTAACTTTACATCAGGGAAAAAGATGACACCAGCAACCTAGACCATCCAGTAGTGCCCCATGACAGCTCCCATAACTCAAATGACCTCAAAAACTGTTTTATAGTAATCTGCAGAGTTTCTCCAGAAACTAAAACTCCTCCTAAACTGTAACTGTGTAGATAGGTACATGTTACCAACATCAAATATCACCCTGATTTCAAACTCTGGTGAGATCCTTCCAGTAAACCTGTCTCTTTTTCTTTTCTTTCCCCCTGGAAGCTCCACCATGGCTAGAACCAGACTTGTTCGGTATGGAGCATTTAATTATAGGCAGAAATGTTTGTGTTGTCATATATTTGCAAAATGTGTAATTTAGGTCCTGTATAATTAGTGTATTTTTATTTTGAACTATATAGTTAATAAGATGCAGATTAGATACCATTTCAGCATTTGCTTCAATGATTATGGAAACCTGCTAGAAAGCACAATATGTTGGGACCAAGACTTGTTGTACCTTCCTGATTGAGTGTGGTAGCTAGCGCCTTCATGCATATAACAACACTGATAGGTTCTGTCATTTATTATTATATATTTTTTTTTTAAATAACAATTTTATATATTTACTTAAATTTAATATTCCAGTAACAATAGACAGAAAGAAATGCCATGAGCCAATATCTTTTTTTTTTTTTGTATTTATTAATCTTATTTTGTGTCCCAATTTCAATGATAGTACTTTCCCATACTTATCAACTTTGTACTCCCTCTTACCACTTCTGCTACCATAAAGCTGCCATGTCCACAATGACCAGCTTTGATTTTAGTCACTTGGTGAGACTTGGTGTACCTCTCCCCCATATCCCTCCCCTCACCCTTTGTCTCATCATATAGTATTAGTAAGGATTCATACCAAAATATTGTAAAATACATTCTTTTTTCCCTGTGTTTGCTACTGCCTTCATCCCCGAGTTTAATTTACACATCCTTCCTTCTCATAAAACTATTTATCTTCTGATTTTTATCAGTGTTAAAGTAACTTTTAAAATTAAATCTTGCCTACATATGATTTACAATCTACATTAGATATTTATGATAACAAAAAGTGTGGAGAATAAACAGAGACAACTGTGATCCTCCTTATCTTTTACAACCACAAATATATTATGTAGATTGTAAATCTAGGCCTTACTTCATAAAAAAAAAATATTGTAGAAAACATATAAGATATAAAAAAATAGATGAAATCATTATTGTTCTTAAATATAAAAAAAAAAAAAAAAAAAAAAAAAAAAAAAAAAAAAAAAAAGCTTTGATATCGTGTTTCAAGTAAAGAGTGAATATTCTAGATACTAAATCGAGATGTGGCTGCTGTTCTGATTATAGATTTATGTCAATATTTTCATGTAGGGTATTAAGTAAAATGCAAATTATGTGACTGAAGAAGGAATGGATGTTGTTTACTAAAAATTAAATTACTTAAACATTGGAATGTAAAACATACAATGCTATAAATAATTTGGTAATTAAAAAAATGCTTAATAGTTGGGGCCTTGGCTGTGGGAACATGCATCTTGTTTGCTGGATTTAACTTCTCAAAAGAAACCTGGAGTATTGCATACTTTTATTATTATTATTATTGCAGCCCTCCAATCTTTAACTCCACCAAATGAGGAAAATTTCTACCTGAATATGAAATTTGAATAGTGTTACTTATTTGTAATTGTATTTTGGGTTATGAATAAAAATGAATTCCTAGCTGATAAGAATTACACAGTAAAGAAATTGCTTAGTTCTGTTGACAATATACTGGAAAAGAATATGGACTAATACACTTCTTGACAAAAGCCATTGGACTGAATGATTTTAATGTGCAGATGGTATACACACCACATCAAAGGTATATTAATAGAGAGATTGTTTTACGTGTTGTCACATAAAGTGATGAATGTCTTGTTAGTAATTGCTACTCACTGATATCTAACTGAGTTTGAATTTTTAATAATATTTGTAGACTGTTCCTGGCAGTGCTGCGCACATGCAGTGCACGCCTTGCATGCCCGCTAACAGCAGGTGTGAGTTTGTGCTAAGAAACGAATGACATCAAATCAGCTGACTGCTATAGTCAATAAAGTTTGCACTAGGGATGTTTTTATGTGGTCCATTTACTGTTTTTTTTTATGGTTTTATAACTCATCGATATTGAGGTCATTAGAGGTGGGAAAGAACTGGGACAAGGAACAGGTAGGAATTTGGCCATGATCTTTTGAAGGAAGCATCCCGGCATTCACCTGGAGTGATTTGGGGAATCCGTGAACAACCCATATCTGGATGCCAGTTGGGGATTCAAACCCATGTCCTCGTGAATGCAAAGCCAGACATTAACTGTTCACCCACCACACTTGATCCCATTTAGTGACTTTAGTTGATGATGGGATATGGCAGCAGAAAATCAAATATGTTGCCTTTTCTCACAGCACTGCATCAGTGTTAATAGCTCACCTTGGCTGATGAACACTTTGCTGTGTCTATAGGTGACAAGAAGAAATTAGATTGGTCTGAAGAGTCACATATCCAGTTGATATGTGTTGGATTTGGTGTGGCACAATCCCACGAGGCCATGGATTCAAGTTGCCAACAAGGCTCTGTGACAACTGGTGGTGGTTTCATAATAATTTAGGGCATGTTCTGGACAAATTAAAATGGTCTATGATGGGGCATCAGTATGTTCAGCTTCTTGGTGACCATTTGCAGTAATTTATGAAGTTGCATACTTTGACAACACTGTTTGTGCATTAGACTTAGTAGCTATCACAACCATATAATGGGGGACCAGACAGGTATTACAAAAAAATTTAAAATGTAATAAGAAATAATATTTATAAGTCCAGAAACATAATCCAATATTTTTTTGGGTGAAACAATAATGATTTATATTTCTAAATCAATAAATAAAATCTGATTTTTAGCCGATTCTTCACATCAAATGAAACACCAATCACAGTGCCTGACGTCATACGTTAGGAAACAAACGATACGTTGTTGCAGATTCTTTAAACCACTGTCATCATGAATCCGAAGTTACTAAAGGTGACAGTCGAAATCTCCCGAGAGTAATGATAATAATGGTTTGGAATTTTTTTGCCACTAATGTGGATTGTAGTGCTGCTGAATTTCGAAGTGTGAAAAGATCTGTGTAAGTACAGGGTTTTCTCTGCAAAATGCTATCCACCCATTCTTGTCAATGGCATCTCCCTGCGAAAGGCCAGCTCCCACCAAAAGACAACGTGAATGACCAGTGAGATTGTACAACAGTCCTCAATCAACAGTCAAATGACGCAGTGTAACATGAACTTTTCCATTGTTTAGATTCATTTATTTGCAGTTTGGTTGGTTTGTTACTTCAGCCTCTTTCTAATAAGTATTGTGTGTGAACGTTTTTTGCGGTTTAATTATTTTGTGACTTATGTCTCTTACTAATCAGTATCATGTGTGAGCGTGAGTTGAATTATGGTACGTTATAATTTGGGACAAAGAATATTCCTATATGATACGCATGTGAAGAAAAAGTCCTTTTAAAGGTGTCACAGTAAATTACGTCACAAATATCCTGGTGCTTACTGGCAGCTAACTGCATTTAGTTAAAAAAGAGAAACGTGAAATCAGCCGTGGCTTGTGGTGCCAGATCACCCTGATTTAAACCCTCATGACTACTATCTTTGCGGAAAGCTTAAGGGAAATGTGTATGAAGGAAATCCTCGCACGTTGGAAGAACTTGGAAACAATATCTATCAAGTAATAATAGCCATTGAGAGAGATGAAATCCATCGTGTATTCTGAAACATGTTTAAAAGATGTCAAATGTGCATTATGCAAGAGGGGAGACACTTTCAGCATCTTTTCTAAGGTAAGTTAATGAATTATGTAATCTTTATTTGGTTTCACATACTTATACATGTATATGATACGTAATTATTTCTAAGTAGTTCCGTGGTTGACGGCCGAACTATGTGGGGAGCTTGCCGCAAGCAGGCAGCAGGCAGCGTTTCCCAGCGAACATCCTTTATTACTACTATTTGCCTTATAAATTGAATTTTGAAATAAAAGAAAACATTACCTCTACCGAGTACAAAAGGTCTAATCTTTGTTATGAATGTCATGTGATTTTTTTATGTATTAGTACGTACCTATTAGACTTAAAGTTTTGGTTTCACGTAATTTTAGATTGCCGAGACAGTTCTACAGTGATGATGCCATAGGATATGCACAACTTTGTCGTGATTCAGGTTATGTACTATCAAGTGCAAGGTGTGCCCAGAACACAAAATTTGTTTGAAATCTTATGCATTGAAATTCTGTCGCAGTCATCTTGCTAGTTGCAACCACTTGATTTGTATTTCTGCTTTTCATTGTACATCAATAAGTAATTTGTCTGTAGAAGATATAGAAGTATTGGTACATTTAGGAACTACGAACCAACGATATATCTTTCATTCCATTACGACTATAACTTTACGAAATGCTTAAAATCGCTTCATACTGTTGGGATAACAAATAGCAGGTCAAGTTGCTTTACACACATATGACATCATGCACGTCGAGATCATGTGATACATTGTTTTGCGTGGAAATTTAAATAGTTTAAGATTTGCACATGGTTTTATGTATTTAAAAAGCTTTATTTAAGTAAAGTATTATTTTTCTTGGCTAAATATATGTACAATGGCCAGTTTAAAACACTTTCTGAAAATTTGGCCGGTCTCCTATTATGTGTGGCTATTGAGATAGCATGGCTGCAGATCCCTCTTGAGAACTTCTGCTGACAAGTTTCTGCACTTTGCTGAACTGAAAGAAGTGCCACATATTATGGGGAGGGAGGGGTAACCATGACTTTTGCCATATTAGTGTAAATAAGAACAAATCAAATGTCTTGAAATTTAGTAAAATGTCAGCTCTAAAAATGAACTGAGTGATAGATTTGGAACATATACAATAAATCACAAGGTTATTTTCCTGTTTGGTAAGTGGATTGGTGGTAGTCATTGGAAGACAGGAGAAGGGTGAAGAGAGAGCTGGGAGTATACAAGGTGTATGTTGGTCATGGGGCTTGGAGGGATATTGGTCAAAGAATTATGATGAATAGCGCATGGGAAGGAAATATAACCATGGCACAAGCTGGTAATCAATTTCATGCAAAAGCGAGTGGAAAAATTTTCTTTTGTGTGTAAGGGTGTCAGGTATTGAAATAAATTACAAATGGAAGTGATGAATAATTTACTAAAAATGGTGAAGGGATTTTGTAATTAAAATTCATAAGTGGCAAAAGTAGATGGGTGGAGAAATTTAACACTTAATAAGATAATAATAAAAAATTAATAAGAAAGAGCTAATTAGATGACTAGGGAAATTGCCACTTGAGCATATGCTGCATCACAACTAAAAAAATTCAATTTTTGAGATAGTAATATTAAAAGAATAAAAAAAGGCAGACTAGCGAAAAGACCCTTCTTAGAAGAGAGGATTTTTTTTATTTTATAATTTCATACATCATCCTTACTGTCATATTACAAAGTGAAACATTGGTATGTAGCTTACAGGAAATCTATAATGATCTTCCAGCAATTTATGATTTTCAAAAATAACTAAATGAGTGATATGGACAAATTTTACATTTCAGCAGATAATTTCTTCCTACAAAAAATAATGTCCCATTTAATGGAGAAATTCATGAATTTGATAGTTAATATTTAGTGAAAATGCTATTATCAAACATTTTAAACATTTTTCCAAGACCCATATATATTTAAAAAATTGTGTATGATTTATGCATACCATTTGAAAGACAATTTAACAAAGCATATAAAGTACTTGATTTAAAAAATAACTTGTTATTGTTTTTGTAAAAGGATTTTTAGTGAAATAAATTTAACATATGATCTATTTTTTTTATATATATATATACTGAAAGCTTTGTATTCTTTGGGTGCAATATTATCACATGACTACTTTTACCCTTTTTGGTTTTAAATTATTTCAGTGTTTGTGGTAAATTGGTCAGTGTTTCCCTTGAAAATTTACTAAGGATCAAAATTTCTATTTACCTCCTATTCTAGCTACTGGTAAAATTTCACGATGATAGGAGTAGTGAGAGCAAAGAAATGAAGAACTATTTTGCAAATTGGTGTATGAATACACTGTTTCCAAACCAGTTGACCTTTGATCATAGAGTGATCGGGAGAGAAACGGGGATTCTATATATATGATCAACGGGCACTTTCGTGTGTCTTTTGGCTGGTGATCAGTGGGGCAATAGCTGTGTCAGGTCATGTGGTGCTTGGTGTGAAATGGCGGTAGAGCCTCATGGTGATTCAAGGCAGGGGGTGGCCATGTCAAAATTTCTGTAATGCATTGGAACATTTTAACTTCAATGTGACTTTCAAATTTTACAATGGGGTTTGGTCTGATCATTTTTCATAACTTGCAATCTAAGAACTGCGTAAGGATTTTCCGAGAGCCTTCGATTGTTTGGACATGTACAATTTTTTTGAGAATATGGTGAAACTTACTAGCAGTGACTTTCTTTACGATGTGAACCTTAGCTTTCCTTACTTGGGGTTTAATGAAGCTACGTGGCTACCGCAAGAATTCTAAAGCAATCGATAATCCAATGGAATACATGTAACACGGCTGAAGCATAGGTGATAAACTGTATATCCAAACCGCGGTTGCAGTTTAGTCCCTTACATGGGATCGAAGTTAATGATGAAGTGTTTATTTCAAACCCAGTAATCATTTTGTTGTTACAGATTATTAACCTAGAACATTGCCTTCTCATGCAAATTTCAGTTAAAAAGAAACATTATTTCTTGATTATTACTAATTATTATTAATGGGCAGCTGTGTAGCTCATGTGGTAGAGCATCTGAATGTGTCCTGGGCAACTGATGTTTGTTCCCTGATGTAGCAGAAGATTTTATTTGAATCTAAACATCCAAAATGGCTCCCCAGGCCCACTCAACCTGTTATCTATTGAGTATCGGGATAAATCTCCGTAGGAAGGTAAAGAATAGGAGGAACATGATGCTTTACCCCTAACCTCCTTTCTAATGCCAAAAAGGTTGTAATAGGAATGCAAATCCTGTGTGGAGTGTGAATAGCTGTAGGAACTCTGTAACCTTTACCTATATTACTGGCTGATTCATTTTCATATAAATTTAAAGACCAACTTAATATTTTAAAATATGCCTTTTTATTCGTTTATTGCAGGAAAATTGGGACAGTTATTCACCAGTGTCTTGTTCAATAATTATTCTCCACCTCCTGGTTTCTGCTTTGATGTTCTTTGTGCTGATGAACCATTCATTGATGATAAGCATAGTCCAGATTACAATGTTGATAAAAAGGTAAGATGATACATGCATTATTCTGATACTTACTGTGACATAGCAAGCTCTTAGAATTAGTGAGAGATTGTTGAAATAGATCCATACATTTAGATGGGAAAATAATTTTATCAATAATAGCCATAATATTAAGGGTAAAGAATGTAAGTTTAATTCAGAAAATAAATGTGCGTCGAATGGACAGGGAAAAGAGTAGCAGATGAGATAATGAGTATTCACTTAGATTCATATGTTCAGAAATAGAATATCTTTGGAGAGTTATTGTTGGCATAAAAGAATGTTATGAACAGATTGATCCTGCGTAAAAAGTGGACCTCACAATCTTTTGATCTGTACGTTGTCCAAGTATTTTTAACACGGTCAGAATTGTTGTTGGTTTCTAAGGAATTGTTTTGAAAATATAAATTAAATAAAAGAAATTAAAATTCAAAAATTCAAAATTTATTCCTATAGCAAGTCTTTAAGTATAACAGTGGCAATCATCTTTACTGTAAATGAATGAGCAAGTAAAAGTCTACAACAAAAGGAAGGAATTAATAGTATATTTATATTACAATATTTTTCATGTTATAACATAACCAATGATTGTAACCAACTCTGCTTGTATCTCATCCAATGTATGTTGTCCTATTTGGCCATCAGAAAATGTAGCATCACTTTATCAGTTTAAAAATTTCACTTGTGTTTCCTTAGCAGATGTTAATCAGTTTGCTGCTGTAGCCTCCTCTACATTGTTGTAATTGATAGACACAATGGAGATACAATTGTCATTTGAGTCGTTTACATGTTATAAACTATCTTGAGAAAAAAAATTAAATAACCATGTCTTTTGACCCATGTGTTTGATGAATGCTATGGACTATGTGGTTTATGAAAGATAATGGAAGCATGCACATTATGAAGCCTGTACTGAAAACAGTTACTGTCAGCAATGGAGCCTGTAATCACATAGATACCAAGCAGATATTATTTTGTTGAAGAAACTTCAAGCTGTATTAAAATAGAAACATCATAGTCTTTTGACTAGAAATATTTTTCTGCTGCTCAGAGTACCTTAACTCACTTGGAAAGTATAATACAAATTTTCACTGACTTCTATATTATTTGAAGTTTACATGAATTGTTTTCACTTCTTCTAGACCAAGGTTTCTCTCAACTTGCAGTGATTGTCATGTGAAACCTAAAATGAATGACTGCAAATTTTTTAGAGTGCAAGATCATCAAATTTGTCTTTTGTAAGTCAGAAACTTCATTTTAATAAGGAAATGTATTGATTGGATGACACACATATACTTTTATTAAATATATCTGTTGTAATTCTGTATCTAGCAAAATAATTCAGCAAAAAAACAAAATATTTAGTTGACTTTTGTATTATAACTGTGAGCTAGTACTGTCTGTTACTAAAAGGAAGTCGTACCCATGACTAAATATATAACTAGGGGACTTGCTGGCAGAACAAGTGCTCTATCATAATTAAATTATTTATTTTTTAAACAACCAATAACTACAAGAAAACATAAAAAAAACTGTTAAGCATATGTTTTAAGGAAAGACAGTATTGATTGTTATCTGACGAAAGAAAATCTAGATTATTGAATGAATTGGTTTCAGAATGCCAGCAGTCAGAATATATTATTTCCTACCCGGAATTTTGTTTTTTATACTGTTCAGTTTCCAATTTCATAACATTCTTTTCTGACGTATTAATTAAAATAAAGAGTGAATAATTTACATATTATTATTAACTGAGAGGGTGCTTATGCTTTGGTGGACATTTACTTGCACAGCTGTTTGGTATACTGAACATTTTACTTTAAACTCTTTCACTATTTCAGTAATTTATTTCAGTCTCTGACTCCCTTGCCTACCAATGTGCTAGTTTATAGTCATGATTTAATTTAATTTAATTTAATTGCAATGGAGCACACGCTCTGGTGGGAATTTCTACACATCCATCTTCCCCCTTTCCTACACCCACCTACATTTGCCCTCTACAAACTTTTAATTCCCTCATCACCTCCCTTGGTAACTTATGATCTGCTCTTCCATCCCACTGTGGCTGATTCTAGACAAAGTACTTTTTCAGACCACATGCCTTGTACATCCATATCACCTACTTATCCATCTCCTATCATCAATTCACTCCAAACCATCTTCTTTATCATATCGATTACAAATGTCTTATACAACAGTTTTAGCTCATAAATCTAGCCGTCCTCATACTTTTCTAACCTTCCTTCAGCTTGGTATTCGATCTCACTAATTGGATCCCCATTATACTGAAGCAAGATGCTGTCCAAGATTTTGTAGTTCAGCTCTATTACTTCTCCAGTGCACTTCAAATCACTCTATTGAATTAATGAAGCACCTTGGAATCTTATCATACCACCTCTTCAGTGTGCCCTGTCAAGTTGAACTTTTTATAGTCGTATTCCCAGGAATTTTCAGTGTACTGATTATTACATAAAATGTTTATTTCCATATCTGTGCACTTAATAGTCTAACATGCTCTCTAACATTTATCTTCATTTCATGCTAATGTAATTAATTTGGTACTATATATAGATACCTCTATTACTGTATCAAGTCCTCTGTAAATGTGATCATTTATTATATATCCCTTATTTCATCTGTAAACAACCTGCAAAATGTTACAAAAGAATCACTGAGTAGAGTAATAAATCACAAAAGTTCAAATACACTAATCTGTACCACTCTTATTCACCCTTCCATCTTTTCCTGTACTGAATTTTCTACCATCTCTCTTTCTATCTCTTAAGAATGCCTCTTCTCTGAAAGCCATTCTCTCAGTCCCAATGGCTTTACCTTTATTCACCACCATTCTGTTACTTTGATAGATCTCACGCTGCAGTATCTGTTTGCCCATACGTTCATTTTATCCTGGATATGACACATATTTGCCAGTTGGATAATATGTGACATACCGCAGATGTTGTCAGAAGGGTCAGATGATCACACACACACACACACACACACACACACACACACACACACACACACAACAACAACAACAACAACACACTTTACAATATTTAGGCTAAGCACATTACTCGTGTATAAGCTGAGATATCTTATTTTCATTCCCTAAGGGAGCGTGCATAAACCACGTAGCTCCATTTTGGCCTCCTGTGAACCCCCCCTCCCCCCCACGTAGCCCTACGTGGCTTTTGCCTCTACCCCCCTCCCTCCCCACATAGCACGTAGCTTTTCTCCCTTTTTATTCCAGAAGACATTTTGTACTGTTTTCTCTTGTCAGACGATTGTAAATTACATAAGGAGATAATTAACCGAGGGAAATAAATATTCACATGCTGTGTTGTGTTCTGTTCCCAGGGCCGGCGCTAGGATTCTCGGGCCCAAGGTAAGTGTTCTCGGTCGTCTCACCCCCCCCCCCCCCACCTCGATTTTTTTTTTTTTTTTTTTTTTTTTTTTTTTTTTTTTTTTTTTTTTTTTTTAACTGTACACTTTGATTTTTTTGGATAAAGTCAGAAAATTTTAATCAAATAACACCTTTTTTAGAATGTTTTTGTTTTTGTTTTATTTCTGCTTAGCCAGACACCATGTCCGGAGGGCCCTCTTCGGGGGCTCGGGCCCCGGGTACTTTTGCCCCGCTTACCCCTCCCTTACGCCGGCCCTGCCTGTTCCTCATTTTAACTGTGAAAAATGTTATGAAAGGAAAGCTACGTGGCCTGGCTCGGCCCCCCCCTTCCCCCACATAGCCCAGCGTAGTCTTCCAGCCAACCCCCCCCCCCCCTGCACTGAGCCACATAGTTTGTACACGCTCCCTAACTGCAGTTTCATTGTCATTATTATCCAGCTGTGTAATGGATTAATGATACAAGTGAGCAAAAATTTTCAGACACCTTAGTAAGGAAAAACTACTTTACACAGGCAGGAGAGTGCAGTGGGGCAAAATGTGTTGTATACATTGTTATTATTTTGATTACAGTGTAGCCGAGGTGGTTACATAACAGAGCCTCCATCAACTGACCTACCATTTGTGTCTTACTACTTGTCCTTTAATCATTAAACCCTATTTATTGCCCCTATTTATGAGCTGTTACTTCTGTAGCACTCTTCCAGTCCTCTTGATATGCAGCAAGTCTATATGCTCAATCCAAATAATTTTTTAAGGCATGCTACCATGCAATATCCCATATATTTAGAACATCTGTTGTAATATTATATATACTGTATGATTTTTTAACCTATCTAGTTTTCTTGTAATATTCTAATTTCATAGTGTGTGTCAGGGCTTTTAATTTGTACTGTCATGAATAATGTGAAAGGTTATCAGACATGATTATGGCTACATGGCATGAATTAACAGACTATGAATGTGGAATGGCAGTTGGCATTAGACACATTCTATTTTGGAAATTGTTCGTAAATTTAACATTCCTTGTTCTACAGTGAATATGTGGACAATGCAGTGGGCAGCCATGTCTGTTTAATGACTGACACCAGCAACATCTGCATTGAGGTCTTGTTGTCGAATGAAAGGAAACAGTGCATCATAGAGTGTGAGACATACGACTCAGTATGAGACATACGACAGATGGGTCCATGGGAGAAGGGCATTGAAATTTGGTATTGCTGAGAAGTGGCAGCAGAAGATCGACACAAATGCTTGTGATTACAAAATGCAATTGGCTGCACAGTCTCTCCTGGAATCGGTAGGACCCTAGATGACTAAAAAAAAGATTATGTGGCCAGATTAGTCATGATTTCAATTGGTAAGTGGTGATGGTACAGTTTGAGTGTGGTACAGATTCCACGATACCATGGACCCATTTTATCAGGAAGATACTGTGCAAGAGGGTGAGGGTTCCATCCTGGAAGGGGCTGTGTTTACATGGTATGGACTGTGAACTTTGGACAAACTGAAGTGACCATCGACTGAAAATGGTTATGTTCAGCTTCTTGGGGACCATTTGCATCAATTCATGTCTTTTATGTTCCCAAAAAATGATGGGTGTACCATGTCATAATCATTCATGTTTGGTTTGAGGTGCATTCTGGACAATTAGAGTGAATGGTCTGACCAGCTACATTGCCAGACATGTATCCAATCAAAAATATCTGCTATATATTGAAAGTTCAGTTTGTTCACAATGTCCTGCAATGACAAAAAGGTTGCAGTTATGTATTGCTGTAGAGGAAGCATGGCTAAATATTTCTTGACTGTTGGGTCAGTGCCAAGTTGGGTTGCTGCACTTCAGGCAAAAGGTAGTCTCACACAACATTAGTAGATATCCCATTACTTTTGGCACTTCACTGTATTATCCCATTTTTTCATCATGTTGTATATGATTTTTAGCACAGTAAGTCCTGTAAATAATAATTTTTCTCTTCAGATTTGTCATCCTCTGCTCAAAACTAGATTTCTGAGACACCTATAGAATTCTTATGCTTTTCAGCATTTTTCATTAATTTCCTTCCAGTTTCTGTTTTACCACACTTCCCAAATACTTATACAACTTCCAGTCCCTCACTTCTGTGTATGACATCCCAATTAGTTGCAGATTAAAAATGAATGGAGCTAGGAAAGGATTTATCAAGAAAGTTAAAGGCATATATAAGGAATATGAGAGTTACTTGAAACTGGTTCTTGAAAGGAAATCATGGCTCAGATTGAACAGTGGCACCCACTTCTATATATTATAATTGTGGATGAAATAATAACGAAGTAAGATCAGAGAGAAAACATGAAAGCCATGGATGGCATTTGCAAATGATATGTTATGGATGTTTGGCTTGATCTCTCTGTTACTGTTATTTGTGTTTTATTATTGGCTTGAATTGATCAGTAGGCAGTTCTCTGCTGCAGACATAAAGCAAATGTGACTGAATTTAATTGCTGTTTGCCCCAAGTAAATTCTACTGAATGCCCAATAATTACTTCGTGTGGCCTAATTTGTTAATATGCTGTGTGTGAATTATGCTTGATTGAATGAACAATTCCTGGCATGTATGCCATGAAATATAACATCTTGTGAAACCAAATAAAACTTGAAATTATCTGAAATACTAAAATATGTTCATTACATTTCTTTTCTCATTTTTTAGTTATTTATTCTCATTAAATACAAACTGATTATTGGTGGTTCTACCTAAAGGTTTTCATAATTCCCATTTCCCATTTTAGCTAGCTCTTTTCTCTGATGATTCTATATTTATTGTTGTTAAAAATAATTTCTACTGCACTATTTTAGACCATATTTATCTAAGTTTTAAATAAATATTGTTATTTTGAATATATTATATCTATAGGAATTATAAATTTTCCTTATATTTATCATAATGTCAGAGTTACTTCTAATGTGATTCTATATATTATGAATCCAAATAAACCACGACCTAATATCTCTTCGACTTCTCCTTTCCTGAGAATATTTTATATGTTAGTAATTTTGTTATTCAATCAGTTTTTCATCACAAGATCTAACAGTTATTACATTTTACATCTTGTGTATCCATCACGCGAGGGCTGGCATTAGGGAGGAGTTAGTGGGGTATAAGTACCCTGGGCCCGCCCTCCAAAGGAGGCCATCAGGGCCAGGGTGCCTATCTAAATTGAAATCAAACATTAAAAAACTATTATTTTTTTTTTTTTAAAAGATGTTATTTGATTTTTGTATTAAAATTTTCTGACTTTATAAAAAAAAAAAAGTTTATAGTAAATAAAATTGTCAGGGGAGGGGGCCCAAGAACACTTACCCAGGGCCTGCAATTCCTAGGGACGGCCTTGCCTCAGATTTGTGGTTTATCAAAATCTTTGGTGTCTTTCGAATCTGATTCTGTTTTTTTGTCTATTCTTTTATGTATTTATTTTTTGGTTTCAGTGTTAGTATTTCAGTAAAGAGTTGTATAGACTTTTTGTTACTGTTTTTATTTTAGGAACTATGTAATAGTTGGATTTGATGTATGTTATATTTATATTCTTGTGATCAGGTGGCTATGTTTAATAAGTATGCTGAGGAACAGTCTCATTACTATACAACTGATAATATTTTGATGACTATGGGTGGAGATTTCACATATCAAGATGCCCACATGTGGTATAAAAATATGGACAAACTAATAAGGTAATTTAATTATTTCATTTCCTTTGATGTCCAGCCTTGTTTTCCAATAACTTGGGTTTTTCTGAATTTTTGCACTAAAGCCATAAAATGTGAGGTACTACAATGAAGGATATTAAACTAATATTTTTAAACAGTCTTATTTCTGTGACAGAGCTATTTTGGCAGCTTTTCAAATCACAATTAAGGTACAGTTTTGGCTAATAAGATATACACGCTCAGAGATTTGTGCCACTCTCAGACCAGTCACTCGTTGTTATCATGTGTCGAATTAATCAGTGCTCATAGATTTTATCGTATGTCCCCAAATAAGACATCTTAATCAACAGCTGCCGGTGTACTCAGAGAAACAGTTGCTACCCCAGAATTTGATAGAGATTTGAATGTTTTAAAACCAAATAAGGCAGTTGGAATTGATGAGATTCTTGCAGAACTTTTTAAATCCTAGGAGAAGAAGGAATCCAAAGATTAGTCAAACTGATGTCAAAAAGTTATGAAACACAAGAGATTCCAATTAATTTTAATAAAAGTATCATCTTCACGCATCTGAAGAAAACACAAGCTGATAAATGTGAGGATTACTGCACTATAAGTCTAACATCACATGCTTCAAAATTAGTTACCAGAATAATGTATGAAATAATGGAAATGTTAGTAGAAGAAATGGTAGGTGAAGATCAGTTTGGGTTTAGGTACAAGAGAAGCAATTTTTATCTTAAGACTAATACCTGAAGGGTAAAAATACTTTTGTGGCCTTTGTTGACTTAGATAAAGCTTTAGATAATGTTAGGTGGGACAAGATGTTCAAAATTTTAAAGAAGTCAGGTGTAAAATACAGAGATAGAAGAATACTTTATCTTCTTATATATAAAAATCAATGTTTGTGGGTTTGTTCGTCTTCTATGCATTCCTATACCATTTATCAGATTGCAATGAAACTTTGGAGAGTTTTTGAGTGTGCGTCTGCGAAGGTTCCTGTGAAAAAAAATTTCCAAAAAGTCACCCACTATTCCCCATAACACCCCATAATTTAGGCAAAACCACATTTTTTATCCGATTTAGATAGGAATTTGTACACTTATACTTTAAAACAAACATAAAAATACTGCCTACATACGGTTTCCGAATATTAATCCCCTCGCCCCCTTTTCACCCCCATAATTTTTTCACCCCATAATTTAGGCAATACCACATTTTTTATCCGATTTAGATAGGAATTTGTACACTTATACTTTAAAACAAACATAAAAATACTGCCTACATACGGTTTCCGAATATTAATCCCCTCGCCCCCTTTCCACCCCCATAATTTAGGCAATACCACATTTTTTATCCGATTTAGATAGGAATTTGTACACTTATACTTTAAAACAAACATAAAAATACTGCCTACATACGGTTTCCGAATATTAATCCCCTCGCCCCCTTTTCACCCCCATAATTTTTTCACCCCATAATTTAGGCAATACCACATTTTTTATCCGATTTACATAGGAATTTGTACACTTATACTTCAAAACAAACATAAAAATACTGCCTACATACGGTTTCCGAATATTAATCCCCTCGCCCCCTTTCCACCCCCATAATTTTTTCACCCCATAATTTAGGCAATACCACATTTTTTATTCGATTTAGATAACAATTTGTACACTTATACTGTAAAACAAACAGAAAAATACTGCCTACGTATGGTTTCCGAATATTCATCCCCTCTCCCCCTTTCCAACCCCATTACGTTTTTACCCCATAATTTAGGCAAATCACATTTTTTATCCGATTTAGATAATAATTTGTACACTTATACTTTAAGACAAACAGAAAAATACTGCCTACGTATGGTTTCCGAATATTCATCCCCTCTCCCCCTTTCCACCCCCATTACGTTTTTACCCCATAATTTAGGCAAAGTACATTTTTTATCCGATTTAGATAAGAATTTGTACGCTTATACTTTAAAACAATACTGCCTACATATGTTTTCCAAAGCGCATCCTCTCTCACCCTTTCCAACCGAAAATGAATGAAACAGCAGTTTAAAATTTATATGTAAATATTTTTTCATTTAATCTATGTGCCTACTCAAGTCCAGCAATAGTGAAGCATTGCTGGGTCAGCTAGTAATCTATATAAGAATCATGTGGCTATAATAAAAGTAGAGAATCATGAGAGACTTTCATCAGTTAAAAAGGATGTGAGACAAGGTTGTAGTCTATCGCTGTTAATATTCAACTTCTATGTAGAGGAACAAAGCGAATGAAAAATTTGAATGTGGTATAAATGTTCAAGAAGAAAAAATCAGTATACCACAATTTGCTGATGACATTGTAGCATAATGGACTGAGGATCTTGAGAAATTACTGAAGGAAGATTTTGAACTAAACATATACCAAAGGAAGAAATGTAGCAGAAATAATAGCGATAATAGTAGATTAAATATAAAAATAGGATTGGATGGAAAGGAGAAGTAAGTGAATTCTGCTACTTAGGAAGTAATATTACAACTGGTGGCTGAAGCAGAAATGGTGTTAAAAGCACAGCACTTTGTGGTAGTGAAACATGGACTTTAGGAATACCAGAAAGAAAGAAAATTGAAACACTTGAAGGATAGAAGGATGCTTAAAATCAAATGGGCCGATAAAGAATGAAATAAACGTGTTTTGGAAATAGTGGGTGAGGAAAGAAGTTTGTGGAAGAGTCTTACAGAAATAAGATGACAGGATGGTGGGTCATAGTTTGAGACATACAGGACTGGTTAATTTGTTAGTGAAGGGAACAGTCAAGTGTAAGAACTGCAGAAGAAGACTGATATTAGAATATATGAAGCAGATAATTAATAAGGGGTTTGTTGAGATGAAGAGGTTAGTTCCTTCCTTAAAGTATATTGTTTCCATATCCAATACGTTTGTCCATATCATCTAAGATAAGTGGTGTTTATTTCCCTAACTTAATTTGTAATTGTACCCAAGGTGAATATGACCTAAAGTAATGAAAATAGTGAAGGCTAGAGAAAAATACCATGAAGGCAACAGAGCAGAGACAAACACAAAAAACAGGTGAAAAGATGCACTTGGATTATACAATATTTTGGGGCTGAACTTTAATTTTGTGGGTAGCTGAGACATATAACAATATGGTCCATTATGTCATCGACACCCACCATGTAAATAAGAAACCAAGCAACGTTGGCAAGAGTGGTAGTAGAAGGAGGAAGAAAAATTCTAAATAACACTGTGCCAAATTGACAGCATGTGCATATAACAGGGAGCCATAGTAGTGGAAATATGAGGCAGCAGGATATATATATATATATATATATTGTTAGAATAGCAGCTATCATACAGCTACCTCACTCAAATGTTGAAGAAGTGATATAAACCTAAAAATTTCAATGCTGTATTTGTGTATATGTCTATCCATGTTTCAACACCATGGCAACCTTCCAACTTTGGTAAGCAGTGTTTATTCTTCATATATACTGTGAGAGTGTGTGTGCAGAGAAGAATAGTTAAAGTAACCCAACACTCACCACAGATGAAGGCAGGAGATCTGTGACAAACAAATAAACATGAACACACTATACAATAGTTTGGTACAGACCTTGAACGTGTTTAGAGGCCCAAGAGTATTAAATGGGCACACTCTGAGATCTATCACATGTGTGACAACCAGAGCTAAACAGGTTAAGAAGAAGTTTAAGGATGGCAGTGGTGAGGGGAGAAGTAGGCAGTCAACAATTATGGAAAAATATACAAAGAAGTAAAATAATAATTTTGATCATACAAACACACACATAACACCAGTAATTTAATTTCACGGTTTACTGTTTGTGTAATAGAATCCATGATAGCAGATGCTCCTATGCGTTCAGGGTAAATACTGGGCAACAGTTTCTATGAACTCAGGAGTACATATTGAGCACCAGGCATTCAGCTGGTCTGAATCTAGGGTAATCTGTCTTCTCTTTCTTCCTACCCATAACCCATTTTTCTTGCCTTTTCTTGTTCTTCTGCTTCAGCAGGTACCATTATTTTCCATGAGTGACACACATATTATCTCAATATTTTCCATTTTAAAAATAATTTATTCTTACCTAACACTACTCCCTTTCATTTAATTTCCTTTTTTGTTCCAGATTTAAATCCACTCCTATTCATCCTCCCATACACCACACCTCTTTCTGTGAGAATGAACAATATGTAGACAGTGTTGTGTGTAACCCAAGAATTGGTTGACAAGACTGGGCTGCAAATATCCCTGATATAAAATAACAATATTGACCTACAGGTTCAACAATTTATTACGTATGCTGAAAATCAGGCTGAACATTATGCGTCTGAAAACATAATTATGACAATGGGAGATGATTTCAATTACCAAAATGCTCATATGTGGTTTAAAAATCTGGACAAACTCATACGGTAAGAACATTTTTCCATTTAAGATTTTACAACCAGAATATCAGATTTCACTGCCAGTTACTTATGAAAAACAAAGCTGTTATACATTCACTCTTTGACATAAATTTGTAAGTGCAAATTTTGTTTAGTCTGTAAATTTCTAAACATAACTGGTGTTTGCACTTAATGATTTTTGTAACTTATATAAAGTCAAGCTACACAAAGATATATCCATCAATCATGAAAATTAGAGCAGGAGGTGTATGTATGAAATCACAAACAGTTACACAATATTTCCAGTGAATCCTCAGTTACTTGAGAATTTTAACTGAAATGTGTGGCACACTGCATCTTTATAAAAGAATTTGCTGTCTCCAGTGATAAAATTATCATGTATACACTGGTATGCATCTAGATTTCTTTCTTTGTTAATCTTAATACAAATTACTCACTTCACAATGACTTGACACTTTGAAACTACCATGTTCATTGAAGGAACATTAGTTCATACCAAACCTTCATTACATTCTAGGCAGTCAGGTGCCATGAATGCTGATGTAAATTATTATAGCACCGTGTCTTTAATGTTACAGTAAAATTATAAGAATCATATCTTTTTTAAAAAAAATGCTTCAGGCTAGTTTTAAACACAAAATAAAATCAAAATTAAATTAAATTTACCACCACTTTATGCCAGATAATTCTATTGAAGCATCAGATACATCATAAATGGCTTTCATGATGTTTTACATTTAAGTGTGTTTCATCAGTTTGGCTATATGCTAGTTTTTCAATTGGCTGCTAGCCCTTATATACACAAAGTATTTGATTGGATGAGGATAATCACTGCATAATTTAAAAGTATTGTCTTGTCTTACAAATACTCAGAATAGAAAATTTTAACAATTCTGACTGTTACAGATAACATGGATATGTAAAAAAAATTGTTGAGCCCTGAGACCATTCCTGCTGTTTCTTCTGTAAAATGACCTCGAAAATCTGAATATGACCCCCATTTTCCTCCATCACCCACAGTTTTTGGGTGACATCCCCTCCTATTTTGATAAATTTTTGATAATTTGGAGGGATGAAAAGGATTATTTTAACCTTTACATTTCTTTTGAGGGGCTAGAGAGGTGAAAATTGTAAAACAGTAATGTTTGTAGCAAGGAGTTTAATAATAATAATGATTGCTTGTTTCTGGTTTTCTCGCAATTTTTTTACTTATTTTCTGGATATACCAGCTTTCAGCCTCCCTCATCCTCCCCCAAACACCCCAAAAAATATAGCAACAATAAATAAAAGTATGTAACAAGAGCTCAGAAGATTCATTTTATCACGTTGCCACTCTCAAAACCTAACACCTACAGGTTTGCATAGAAATATACCATGCTTTTCTTCTTCTTGTTCTTTTCTATTAACTCTATGATTACAGCTAACTTGATTACAATTACAACCAAGTTGGATGTATTTGTAGAGCAATTCATCTTTGCCCTGACTTATTATTTGAAGGTCCAGGCTGTGGCTCAAATTCTTTGTAATCTGATCCGGCTGTAGATTGTAGGTTCTTGGGAGCATTGGGATTGGCAAAGATTCAATGTTAGGAATTGGTCTTTGGGCTGAAGGGATATTAGGATACTGAATTTTATGCTTACTTTTGCTAGAGAAACCAACAGTAGAAGTCAAACAAAAATAACTCTCTGAGATCATAGTGAGATTCACTCCAAACCATAGGCACAGCATATGTTATTGATTTAAGGATACCTATGAACCATTTGTTCAAGCTACTGTAATAAGTAGCAAACTGTTGGATCCCAAACCTTGTCCTGATTCCCATCCAAAGTAAAATTTATAAGCAGTTTTAAGAAGCGGAGAAAATATTTTAACGTCAATTCCCCACAAATATAGCAGAAGCTATCCGAATGATTTTTACACTAGTATGGTATAATTAAACAGAAAATAAATAACTTGATATTTGAAAACAAATCTTCTCTGAGCTAGTTGCCGAAAGCTTGTCGCTTTTTAATAAAATCCGGTTGCAAACCCGAGAAGATTTGTTGTCATTTATTCGCCGGGAAAGCCTACACTCGCATATTAACTTGATATTTATCACAACTTACACTAAATGTAATTCACTTGGAACTAGTGGGAGGAAAAAATGTCTACTGTTTTTCACAAAAATAGTAAGAAAAAACACATCAAAATTCCTAAACAAACCTGTAGGTGTGAGGTATTGAGAGAGGCAGTGTGGTCCGAACTCTTGATATATTTTTATATTTATTGTTACTATATATTTTGATGGTGATGAGGTTGCCACCCCTTGGAACATTATAACATTATTTGCTCCCACCCCAAGTGTCGCCGGCCACCTCAAACAGCTCTTGAGCTTAAAAAAAGCTCGCCTGCTACATAATATGCTACAAATTTTGTTGCGGTGCAATGGAGTGACATCTATCGCGGGGCGGTGACCGTTGATCACTCGATTTACCGCCCCCCCTCGACGAGCCGCACGCGTGCGGTGCACGCCTTGCTCGCCCGCTTACAGCGGGTCTGGGGAGGGGCATCTCCCAAGAACTGTTTGTGATGAGGGGCAACAGATATCATATTCAGGATGTTATTTTAAATAAGAACCAGCAGGAATGGTGTCAGTTCAATTTTCGTGCAGACCAGTGTCATTTAATGTGGATAAATGAGATGACTTACAAAGTTTGTTTTTCTTGTAATGATTTTTTCACACTAGTGCCAGTGACCTCTTAAATACAGTTTTCAATCATTTCTAAAACTTATCCGTAAAGATAGGGATTTTCTTGAATAGAAAATTTGCCTGGCTGATTCAAGTGCAGTTGCACTTCTGTAATTTATTACTGAACAACAGACCACCAACCCATCTATTTGTTTCCACTCACCCACTATAGCCATGATCCATACTAGATTGTGCCTTCAAAATTTTAAGATATACCATGTCAGTGTTAATACAAACAGCATGTGACTGGCTGACTATTATCTTATATGACCTACAACAACTGCCTGTATACTGCAACTGAACTATACTGATCTGACTTAATAACTATTTCATGACTGTGTAAGGCTCGAAGCTAATCACGGGGGTAAGCATAAATGCTTTGGCTCTCAACTATAACCATGTCGTGTTGCCTTTGGATATAGTTTGTGCTTCAAGAACGGCTGCCACCAAGATTGTATAACCTCAATCAAGGAAAAGGTAAATCTGAATCAAAGTCAGTGTTGATATTGAAACCTCAAATGTTCACTATATTCTAAACTTTTTTACAAAGTCACAAACTTAGGCATCAGAAATCTTAACCAGAATAATTTTACTGCAGGAACGATTATTAACACATTCGCATCAGAATAACCTCATTACCCCTAACTGATACAGGATGGGTAACTATTTTACACTTTGGCTTAAATTTTCAAAATATCTGCGGGATGTAGTGCATCATCGTATTGCCTTGTTACTAACTTCCTATCCTCGCATGCCCGATCACACCATGAAGATGTGTGGTGTGTGTCCAACTGATTCCAGTGAACTGGCATGAGGCTTTTCCCTCATCCTTATTTATAGGTGTCACTTCTTGCCTCGTGGGAAAGTAAAAATTTCAATGTTTACGTGCTGAAATCCCAAATTCACTGTCGCTAAATAAACTCCTGTCAGTAAGAGATTCAGGCCTGCTGCTAGCTGTTTGAGTGCCCGTGTGCAATACCGATTATGCCGCCCCCTGGCTAACTACAACCAATGGTGGATCTAGGGGAAATTTCTGAACCGGGTCAAAAAACTGTGAGATTGCCGCCCCTTCGAACATTATTTGCCGTCCCCATTGTTGCCATCCCGAGGGCCGCCAAGGAGCTATTGAGCTAAAAAAAAAAAGGTCACTCACTACAATAATACGCTGCAAATTTCGTCGCTGCAACAATGGAGTGGCAACTATCGCGGGGCGACGACTGTCAATCACTCGTTTTGCCGCCCCCCTTGATGTGCCACCCGCGTGCTAAATGTCAAAGTCACTCCTAATAAAAAATTTAATAGCTATCATACTTTAGTTGTAAAAAATTATTTTCCAAAAATTTCTAAGAATTTCCATAACTTTCAAAGTTAGTAGTTACTAAGCTGAAATGACTTTTAACTTGCTTCAGTTTCGCTACTCTTACATCTGATACCAAATTCCACTCTCTTACTATTTTTAAACTGGGTGAATAAAATTGTTATATGACGTTTAATTTCGAAATTTAATATTGTGTTTACTACTTAACTTACAGCTCTGAAACATTCTTTATAAAATTCTATGTACCATTTTCTATAAGAAAGCATAACTCTTTAACTGTATAACAGTTACTTAATAGCTTTTTCACTGAATTACAATTTCACCCCCTCCCCTTTATAGTTTAATTCTTACAAAACTTCTGGCAGGAACGCCGTCGTGGGATAAATTGCAGTTATTTCTTTTTCAGATGTCTGCCTGACTATTGCATAAATTCTAAAACCAATTGCATTTTCATGCCTAGAAAAAATTTATCTTTCAATTAAATAAAAAACACTCAATGAAAATTTTGTCTCCCAAACTTATTGACACACAATTTTCCAAATCTTCTCCAAAGATCCTTTAAACTCCAGCTACCTTTCTCAAAATTTAATATGACATTTAAGCCATAATTATGCTTCTTTTAAGATATAAACTGTTTCCCTTTCTTTAAAATTGTGGCTGCTAGAATTTTAAATGTGTTATCGCATCATTCTGATTCCATACAAACTAGACTTTAAAATGCCGATATTTCTTCAGGGAAAATTCCTAGCTGTGAGATTACTAATCTCATTTTACTACTTATAGTCTGAAATAGCTCTGAGAATGACTGAAACATTTTCATTTCAAAAATAATTTGAATTCCATTATATGAAAATATTAATACTACGTTCTGACTTTATGTAACTGTTTACTCTGATATAAGACTTGAATTATCTAAACAAATGACTTTAAACCTGATCTGCAATGTTATGGGGTTGAACTTGATGTTCTATGAACAAATTTGGTTATGAAGTAACAAAATTTTAGGTTATCTCACAACTGCCTTCAGACTTAACTCATATGTCACTTTCTACTGTACAGAACTAATCCACAACTGGCTTCTGGTTGGATTCAAACTGGTAACTGAACTAATGCCATGTGAAAAATGCTTCAAATCTTTCTGCCTCTTTAACATTTGAAGTATGTGTGATTTCCCAAAATAAACCCCCATTGGAAACTTTGCTGTCATCCAGTACTGTCCTTAAATAGCCTGGCTGATTTCTTGCTGACACCTATATCTGATCAGATCTTGTGTGTCTACGTTTCTGAGCTGCAGTGGAAAACTAATATTACAATGAGACACTTCTTAAAAATTGCCCCAGAGAATTACTAAATAATGCTAATACATTTTTAAGAGGTAACAAGGCTTATGTTATTAAATGCAATGGGCACAAAGTAGGAAGTTTTGGTGTTTAGTCAAAGTTAATTTAGGCATGATTTGGGCTTCATGACATTACAAAAGCAAAGTGACATCTCATACTTGACATAATTTTGTGAAGTACAAGTACATAGTGGAAAATAAAATTGCAAATCTCCAAACCATTCTCTACCAGCAGTCTTCATTGTCTTCTCTGCAGGTGTAGAGCTTAACATTTGTATATTTGTTTATGAATCACATTATTGCCTAAGCCACTGGAACCACATTTCAAGCAATTAAATTTGACATGTGGCATTTGAAATAATCAAGTATGTTATTAAACTATTTGTACCATTTATAGTATCTCCAAATCTAGAACAAAATTAATTTTTTAGTTTCTCCAAAATCGTTAGAAGTTGCTGGATAGTAAGTTAAAGAAACTTGTATCCAATTCAGGTCTCTTCACATAAATGTAAAATGCTGAAGCCATCCCTTTCCTTGTCAGTAAATAATTTTTTATTTTTTTTTGAAAAGGGAAAAAAGGTAACTTATAAATCTGACATTATTTCAATGAAGCATTAAATGCCTTAAAATTAGCACCAAAATTTTGAAAGGGGACAAGCTAAATATATAAATTATATTGTATTTGCCTTTAAGAAAGCAAGGAAGATGTATAGTTTTCTCATCTTGCAGAATTTTGTGAGGTTATGTTTACAATGAATGATTCAAAATATATTATTATAAATATTAATTGCTGTTATATTCATATCTTCTGAGCCTATGTGAAACCTATTTGTTGTTTATCTTTGCACAGGCATGTCAATGCAAAGCAAGGAAATGGAAGTCGCCTAAATCTCTTTTATTCGACTCCTGCTTGTTACTTGAAGGTTGTCAATGAGGAAGAGCGTACCTGGCCAGTTAAGAAAGACGACTTCTTCCCATACGCTAGTGATCCTCATGCGTATTGGACAGGTTATTTCACTTCAAGGCCTACTTTAAAACGTTTTGAACGAATGGGAAACAACTTCTTACAGGTAGCCTGAAGATTATTTATTTACCTAATTCATATCAGTTTTCTAACTCTTAGTTCTGCAAGTTAATTTGAAGATTAGCATTGCCTTTGTAACTGTGCTCTCATACTAACCTTTCCATCAACAAATTGTGTTTAACATTGTTCCTATAGATATTTTTCACACTTTGCTCTTTATAAAGGTACTATTACTGTCTATGGCCACATTTATCATACAATATGAGACAGTGTTAAATCTTCTTAGACTGTCTTAAACAGATACTACTTGTCAGTACTCTACTTTAAAAAAATCATGAACTATTTCTCATCAATATTAGATTATGTTGTTTAAATGTAAGCAGAAAGGCTTAAAACAGGTTAAACTTCATAGAACATGTTACCAAATCAAGCTGAAAATCTGTTGGTGTGGATTTTTGGATATTTGTAGATCAGTAAGCCTATCCTGAACAAGGTTAAAGAAGAGAACTCATATAATCAAATTACTCACAGGTTATAACTAAACATGCTGTGATAAGAGTTAGAAGAGAGATTATACAACTTGCAATATGTTAGCAAAGTCAAGTTAAATATTTGTTGAGAGCAATTTCTGTTGTTTCCTTCACTTCTTACTTCTTTTAATTTTACATTTTTATTCATTAGTTTAAATTATTGTATTTAAAAAGTGCCGTAAAACAGTTTTACTAGACCAATCCCATTAATTTAATTCCACTCTTGTTCGTTAGCTTTTATACTCTTGTGAGACAAACAACACCAAAGAGGTGTAAGCATGTTACCAAATCAAAATGAAAAGAATTTTTGTGTGATATTGTAAAATCATTTGACTGTGTAAATCATGAATTATTATTTTTTAAATGGAATACTGTGGAATTTATGGAACTGCAGGTAAATGGTTTAAATCATACACGGAAAGTCAAATGCAAAAAGCTGGAGCTGATACGCCGCGATTTTGAACCAGCTATCGTAGACCTGTTTGAGCACGTACTGACTTCCACCTACTTCATGTATGGAGGGAAATACTTTGAACAGACCGACGGAGTAGTGATGGGATCGCCGCTCTCCCCAGTAGTAGCGAACCGATACATGGAAGAGTTCGTGGAGAGGGCACTAGAGAGTGCCACCCTCAAGCCATCTTGTTTCTACCAGTATGTGGATGACTCTTTTGCTGTGTGGCAACATGGCATCGAGGCACTGCATGAATTTCTCAAACATCTCAATGGGATTCATCGTAATATCCGTTTTACGATGGAGGTAGAGGTTGACGGGTGCCTCCCCTTCCTGGACATCCTGGTGAAAAGAAGACCTGACGGTACTTTATCGCACAGCGTGTACCGCAAGACCACCCACACGGATCGTTACTTGGGTGCAGAGAGCTTTCATCATCTGGCCCAGCGCAACTCTGTGCTGTCCACTTTGGTGCAAAGGACGAGAGCTATCTCCGACAAGGAGAGCTTGCCTGTTGAATTGAAGCATCTTAGGACGGTCTTCGAATGAAACGGTTATTCCTGGCGGCAGATCAAATGGGCCTTTACCCAGAAACCACCGAGAACACCATCGGAGCAAGAAGAACCTCCAAAAACTCTTGCCTTCCTGCCATATGCCGGAAACACATCAGGGAAGATTGGTAGACTTCTGGCACAGTTTGGTATAAAAAGTATTTTCCGGCCCCCCCGCCAAGATACGAGGACATACTGCCCTCGCTCAAAGATGATCTAGGCTTGAGGACCCCAGGCATTTACTCCATACTGTGTGAATGCGGCAAGGTGTACATTGGACAGACCACCAGATCCATTGAAGAGCGCCTTTCCCAACATAAACGTCATCTAAGGCTGGGGCAGCTTGAAAAGTCAGCCCTAGTGGAGCATGCTTTTGACAACGAGCACATGATTGAGTTTGACAAAACGGTAGTGTTGACCAGGGCCTCCACTTTCTGGGACTCGGTCATAAAGGAGGCGTTGGCGATTCGACTGAACGACCAGAACATAAATAGGGACGGCGGGCTCTTTCCTGAGTGAAGCCTGGAGGCCCATTATTAATGACCTCCGATGAGAGCGAAGCAGGACACAACACGCTGTCAAAGTAGCTAATGACACCAGTCGGGCGCTGCGGGTATCCGCGGACTAGCCATCGACCAATCAGGGGGGGTCTCCCACTGGCCGAGATCGCTGGCACTCCCTGGTGGGGCGGGTGCGCTCTGATTGGTCGGACGCCCCACGCGGGCAGGTAGATAAGGAGGTGAGTCGAGGAGCTAAGTCAGTCGACGCGGGTGACAGCCAGCAGACACCGATACCTGATGAAGACAGCCGAGCTTGCTGTCGAAACGTCGTGTTACTTCGACACCATCCGGCTGAACACCCGTGAAGATTATATTTCATCTCTGTCATTAGTACAAAGAGGAGATAATTATTCTGGGACACATCTGTTATATAAACTTACCTAAAGTATAAAATAGTTTGCAGATAATAAAGATATATTTAAAGAGAAACTGAGAGAATATCTTATTGGCAACTTCATTCAAGAATTTGAACAAAATAATTAATTGTATTCAATATGATGTTTTCCAAAACTCTGTTGTAAAAATTAATGTTTATTTTTTTTTCCATTCTAACATATATATATTATTTTCACTATGATTACTACTCATATTGTATGTAAGTGTATTAGCCATGACAAGTTTCACATCCCAGAGGACCTTCCTCAGCAGGGTTCCAAGGAACAAGATTGATAAATAAATAAATAAAATAAAAACTCTATTAGTGTGTATCTAGATATTTGTAGATCAGTTAGCCTATTCTGAAAAAGGTTGAAGAAGATAACTAAAATAATTCTAGTACTGAGGAATTCCTTTAAAATACAGATTGCAGTACTTAATTTTTGTTCTAAATAACTTGGCATATTTAAGCCATGTTTATTTAAATAAAGATATGATGAAATGATTAAAAATACATGTTAAGTTTGTTGTTCTTTAGTGTAATAATATATTTCCTCATCTTAAAAAGATGTCTGCTTGTTATATTGTATACTAGTAAAATAAAGGTGAAATGTAGCCGCCAATTCCATCTATCTACCATAATGAGTTCATACAATATATTTTATTAGATTATTAGTTATGGTACATGAAAAGACACATCTGCTCATTAGTAAAAGTAAATATTTGAATAGACAGAAAGTAAATCAGTCTGTAAAATAAGTAATAGTAAGCAACAAACAACATACATGTGAAATGAAAGTAAACTTTTACTTTAACCCCTTTGTAATATGGAAGATTACTTTTTTTAAAATGGGAGTAACAGCCAATTTTGTACTAGATCTGCAGTCTGTGGTGGTAAATGTAGAATGCTGTTGTATCTAAAAGGGATGACTGAAATTGTGTGGTTGTGATGGGAAAGTTAAGAGAGAACCTTAAAGTCACGAATTGAAGAATTATTTGAGAATGTAACTAAGACAATATCTGGTGTTGCAGATTAATAGGAGTTATTATATGCATAGTTCAGAGTGATATGTAATTTTTTATGTGTGATGCCGAGTTCCAGTGCTATATAGCAGGTTATGAGACTGTTAAATTGTTTTATGTGGAAACTCTACTGAACAGAGACTAGAAGTTCGCACTCCTTCATGGAAAACATCTGCATATGAATGTTTAATCTTGTATGTAGCTGGTTGTTAGGGCCAGTAAAAGAGAATTGGTATTTGATTTGCGAGTTGATGTATGTGACATTTTAAGTGTTATATGATGTTTATAGTAAAGGTGTTGGAGTAAGCATTGATGGCAGTGGCCATCTGCTAGTGGTCTTCAGTTGTTTTGGGAGGTAGAGAGAGGCAGATGGATTCATTAGCTTCACGACTTCACATTTATTAAAAAAAAAAAAAACAACTGTAGAGCCAAAAAATGTGTGCATGTACTTATTTAAGTAAAAGCTTATTCAGAAGATCATTATAAACAGGCCCTAAAAATTGTTGGATTTGAAAGATTACATTCTTGGACATGATTTGTTTTGTTGTGATATATAGAACTTCAAGTAATAAGGACCATGAGTGTAACTGCATGGATACTATGATATAATCATAAATAATAATAAAACAATTAAATAGTGGCTGTTGTTAATCAAGTGATAAATTTAAAATTTCAAAATGATGGTTGTCACAACATACAGGGTATTATTATTTGCTCTGTTGCACTACTATGTTTATCCCACAGTTTATATGATTTTTTCATAGTCATATGTTGGTTTGCCATAACCAATCTAAGTCATTCTGCTTCACTTCATCTATGCAGAAATGTTGATCTCCAAGAAACTCTTTTAGGAGTCCAAAAGGTGAAAATCGCTGTAGTGTGCATGTATTTCAGTGACCAGTCTTGGAGAAATAGTTCTCTATTATTCATCAAAACACCCGTTTTTCTGAAAACACATATGCACACAACTTAGAATATTTATTATCTATAGTGGCATCATGGGTAAAAAATCTGTATTTATAATACCACGTGTGGGTAAAAACTTTGCTATCATGTTGTTTGCTGACCAAATGACTGAAATTTTATAGAGTGTGGAGAGTCCACAATCATAAACTGCTATGATGCTCATTTTGATTCTGGAGTGCTTCAGTTTTGTCACATGTGATGATGCTATCAAGAAAATCCTGGTACTTTATGTTAAAACATTTTTTCAACTTGGTTCAGACTGTGCAGTCCAAAGCAGTAAGCTGTTTTCATATGCAGCATATGGTAATGACAAATTATTTTTTAAAGAAAGATATGTGAAAGTAATCTGCGATTGGGCATTCTGTACATTGAATGTTCACTGAAATGTATGCTTTGGGGTGGGGGGTGGGGTGGGGGGTGGGGTGGGGGGGGAAGACTCAGATGATCACTGAAACACTACACACATCCATCATATTAGCATTTAAACCATTCAAATATGCTACTGCAGCTGAATGTCTAATCACCTTATCTTGCTTGGAGGTTATCTTGTTTTGTAGATATCCTTTGGTTTTACATCTTCAATCACTAGAAAATTTATCTTCACAATTTGTTTCATGAATGCACTAACACTATGGTCTACCATCTTGGCTAATCTACTACATGTAATACCACCATCTCATAATCCCTCTTTATATTAGTCAAATCAAATTTTTTTTTTTTTTTTTTTTTTAACAGTTTAACGTCCCTTTTTAAAAACGTGGTCTTTAGAGACGGGAAAGGATGGGGGCAAGGAATGGGAAGGAATTCGGCCATGGCCTTTTGAAGGAAGCATCCCGGCATTCACCTGGAGTGATTTGGGGAAACCATGGAAAACCCAAATCTGGATGCCCGGACGGGGATTCGAACCGCCGTCCTCCCGAATGCGAGGCCAGAACGCTATCCATTACACCACCACGCTTCAAATCAAAAGTCCCAGTTCGAGGTGGTCACTCATTGTATCAGCACCAGTTGATTTTTTTGGCTTTGCATATTGTTAAGGAAACTAAAGAATTGGTGCAATAATTTTATTGCACTTGTACTTATTGTAGTTATATTTAGTCTCTTTATTCCCTTCATGTAACAAGTGTAATATTTCTCATAATGGTTTTTTTGACTGGAGTCTCTCAGTTTCATTTGAAACTTATTGCAACTTGTTGGTTAGGAAGGAGGACAAGAAAAAAAAAATCTATTTTTGGACTGTACCTTGCAACTTATGCTATAATTATTAACTGATGTATATCCTCCTGCAGCAATCATGGTCAAAATTGAAAGAGAATTCATAAACAGTATTCATGCAATGAATAGTCAAAGATGCTTCATGTAATTAATCTGCAGTGGATTTTGATCATAGCATTCTTAACTGTCACTTGACCTTTCATACAAGAATTCTCATAAAATTCTCCAAAGTGCAGAAAGTAGTTTATGTATTTTAGTTTATGACTTGTCTGTAAAAATAATAATGGCCCCTCAGAAACTTTATAAAATATTTTATTATTACAAAATTGAAATAACATTTTCCCACAGGTCTGCAAGCAGCTCTATGCCATTGCTGATTTAGGCCCTGAAGATATGGTTGATCTTAATACAATGCGGGAAGCAATGGGAATCATGCAACACCATGATGCTGTTACAGGCACAGAAAAACAGAATGTTGCAAAAGATTATGCCAGAAAATTGTCAGAAGGCTTTGCAGAGTGTCAGTTAGTAGCTGAAGCAGCTATCAGGTAAGACAACAGTGAAGTTTATTTATATTTGATACTGCTGTTGTATTATCTATTAGCAAATCTGGGTGAAGAAACTGAAAGTCCTTATATTCGCATAGAACTCTGAGGAGAGACTATGTTAGAATAAGAAGAAACTGATGTATTGGTAATATATTTAAAAATGGGTGACTTATTTCCCTTTTTGTTAGTGTGAATTTAAAAATTCTGTAAAATATGAATGATATATTGTACAAATTCTATAACAGGTTTTTAAATTATTTTGCCATTGTATAATGTTCCATGTATCTATTAAAATATTTGTTTCATACAGCAAAATATCAAAATATATTAAAGATGGAAAGAATATGAATGCTGACAAAGCAGAGGTACCTTTAAGCTCCTGCTTAAAGCTCAATGTCAGTGAATGTGAAGTCTCAGAAAAATCCAGTACTTTTGTAGTTACAGTGTACAATCCATTGAGTAGGACAGTTTCTAAGTATGTGAGATTTCCTGTAACAGGACATTCATACAGTGTGAAAGATCCAACAGGTGAACAGATGCTGTATATAAATATATACTACATGTAGTAAAAATATAGCACAGATTAAAAAATGTAATGCAGTTTTATCTACTTTTTGCAGGGAAAGAACAAATCACTCAGCTGGTCCGTTTGCCAGAACCCTTGGTAACATTGCCTGGGAGATCAAGCAAAGCTGCTCAGGAACTTGTGTTTCAGGCACAGGACTTGCCTCCTCTTGGCTACAGATCATATTTTGTAACAAAATTGAAGAATGTGGTTGATGAGGATGACATAAGCTATGAATACGGTACAAAGTTTGAAATTGGTGACAAGGTCAGTTTATTTTGTTATTGTAAGTTGTATTAATTATTTTAAATTGTTTAGTACACTACAATGTAACATACAGTACTGTTCATTATTATTGCGTACTTTCTTCAGTAAATCTATTAAAAATGTTCATAGAAACTTCGCATAAGGTTCAACAAGTACTCCGGCCGTGTTAAAAGCCTTACCAATGATGGTCAGGAAATGAGTTTCACCCAAGATTTTCTCTATTATAAAGGTTTTATTGGAGACAACTCAAAGTTTGAGAACAGGTCATCTGGAGCATATATCTTCAGACCAAATGGTTCAACACCAATACGTATCAGTGATGCTGTGAAGCACAAAACATATAAGGGTAAGAACAAGTATAATTACAAAGGTTTTCTACATATTTAAATAAGCTTAAATGCACTTTTTAAAATAATATTCTCCTTTACTTTTCATTGCCACCACGGGTACTTTATTAAATTTTAAGTAGATTTAATTCTTCTGATATTGTGAATGTTGATCTGCCTCCAGCTACAGCATAAAGATTTGAAACCAACTTTTAATTAATTTTAATTGTGTCCAAACATTTGAAGGTCCGTTGGTTGAAGAAGTTCATCAGAAATTCTCAGATTGGGTGAGTCAAGTAATACGAATTTACAAAGGAGAAAACCATGCAGAGTTTGAATGGATGGTTGGACCAATTCCTGTCAAGTAAGTAGATAAATATTCAAATGTTTTACATCTGATTAATAAATTAAATCTTTACTTACAAAATGCAAGTTTTGGTCATCTGCCAAACCATAAAGTCACGCCATGATGTCACACTTATTGCCTTTGTAGCCAAACTGACCAGAGATGTCGTTCTAGGTATTGCATAATCTTATATATATAAAAATTTCATTTCATGATGTTTGCCAAAGATAAACTCCGAAACTACTTAACCGATGTTTATAAAATTTGGCTTATTGTCTGTAATTTGGTCCAACTTAAAAGACAGGATAGTTTTTATCTCAATTATTGACCTCAATATTTATTAAGAATTAAATGTTTGTTATAGGATAATGGTTTGTAATTTATTGTAATTTCTGTAAGTTTGAGTGGTCTGGTGGCTCAGTGGTTATGGTTTCTGACTGGAGGGCCACGATTTGAATCCCTGTCTCAGTTGGGATTTTCTGGCACAGCTTGCTGTGTAATGTGAAATACACCTTGACGGTACCGTGGTTCGGATTCCACATTAAACTGTAGGTCCCCTGTACCTGACAGGTTTAGCGGGCTAGGTTAAGGCGGCTACAACAGAGGCGGACTGTGCAGCCAATAGAAACCCTGTCACCAGGTCATTACAACAACACAAAATTATTATTATAGTTCCCAAGTTTCTAACAGATAGTGTTGTGTTAATTTGTCGACACAACACTTGGTTATCTACGTATGGTAACCATCCAGTAGTGTGTTTTGGTTTCTTTATGCTACTGTCTATTCCACGCCATATGTGTTTATATTTATGACATAGCTGAGTTTCTTGAATTTTTTGTGTATTATCATTTTTATAAGTGTGCTGTGTATCTATACTAATATTATAAATGTGAAAGTAACGCTGTCTCTCTGTCTGTTTGTTATGCTTCTTGGGCTAAACGGCTAATCCGATCATGATGAAATTTGACGAGGAGATGCTATTTGGCATTAGGATGGACATAGCATACGTTTTCTGTATAAATAATACATGTTGTCATATATTTTTGAAAAATTACTGAACGGCAATAGACAGACTCATAGGATGTGTAAGTCTCTGTAGAACCTTTCCACATAGTGGTATGGTAGCTCAGTGGTTAAAGTGCTTGCTTACTGATTTTTGAAGTGTGACCTCTGGACCAAATCCCAATTGAAGCAAAGGGTTTTAAAAATGTTTGTGATTGTATGAGTTACGCCTGGACGTCAACTGTTCAAATTGCATGTTAAACTGTAGATACCACAAATTTAGGTGTGCAGTGAGGCAAATGATATGTAGTCTAGCAATAGGTGTACAGTTTTTTATGTTATATTGATCCCTCAGGGGTTGTTACTCTCGCAGACAGTGTGTGTGTGTAATCTGCACTAATCTATGCTAATATTATAAATGTGAAAGTAACTCTGTCTCTCTCTGCCTGTTTGTTACGTTTCTTAGGCTAAACGGAAAATCCAATCATAATGAAATTTGACGAGGAGATGCTATTTGACATTAAGATGGACATAGAATACTTTTTTCTGTATAAATAATACATGTTGTCATATAATTTTGAAAAATTACTGAACGGTGACAGACAGACACATAGGTTGTGTAGGTCTCAGTTCTACCTATCCATATAGCGATCTGGTAGCTCAGTGATTAAAGAACCTGCTTACTGATGTTTGGAATATGGTCTCCTGTTCAAATCTCGGTGGAAATAAAGGTTTTAAAAAATTATTTGTGATTGTACGAGTCACGTCTGGACTGTCGGTTGTTCGGATTGCATGTTAAAGTGCAGCTATCACAAATTTAGGAGTGCAATGCAAGTCAAATTGTAGGTAGTCTAGCAATGCAGTAGGTGTGCAGATTTTTACATTATATTGATCCCTCAAGGGATTTTACTCTCACAGTCAGTGTGTGTGTGTGTGATCTGCACTAATAATACTATAAATGCAGAAGTAAGTCTCTGTTACATTTTGATGACTAAATGGCTGTACCAATATTGATAGAATTTCACAAGGAAATACTTTGTATCTGTGGGAAGGACACATCACAATTTTTTTGGGATGGATAACAGTTGTAGTCATAAAATTTTGAGAACTTATCAGATGGCGACAGAGAGACGGATGTGAGTGTTAGTCTGTAATATTACGTTGGTTGCTCCACCTGTGCTTCTTGCACATTATGTTAGTGTATGATCTGATAATAAATTTCGTTTAGAGACAAAATGTATTATTTAGTATAGATGTTGATTTTCTCTGCACTATTACTTTGTGTCTACTTAAATGTTTCTAGCATCAGTTTATTTTTCCTTCTTGCCCTTTGCCTTGGGGGCAAAAGTATAGCTTTAGCAGAGCATGAGCAGCTAAAGTTATTAGAATCAAAGAATCGGATTCTCATGCTGAAGAAAGAAGAAAAGACCAAGCTGAAATAATGATATAGTGATGGCTATCCTGCCATATTATGCCAACTCGGTGTTATTTGGGACCAATCCTACATTACCAACAGCTTTATATATTCAATTCTGGCAACAAAATTCTTAACCACGCATACGAAGTTGCAGGTGTCAGCTAATATTTTTATATTTCTCACTTTGCTATGAAAAAAAAAAATATATTTCTGCTTTCTCTAGCCTGGTTTGGAGCTGTATACAACTGTGAAGAGAAATGTTGAATCTCAGTTAAATTATTGAATTGAATAATTTTGTACTTTCTGTTTGTTTATATTTTAAATTGTTGCTAGGGTTATGTTTTGTTCATTATATGTTTTTTAAAAGATAAATGCATATGAGTATTATAAACTGTTTCATATATTAGCAACTTTTAATGAGATTTGAAACACTATAACAGGTTTAGAGAATAAGCATATTAAAAGTGTTGTTATTTAAACTGGGGTATCAATACTTCTGACATATGTATTACTTAAATTTAAGTGATTTATTTCTGGCAAACAAAATCTTTCTGATTATAACATAAGGCTCTGAGTTATTAATTTTTTTCATTTAAATGCTTTCAATTAATCTTTCAGTGATGGTATTGGTAAAGAGGTCATAAGTCGATTTATATATCCTGTGAAAAGCAAAGGCATCTTTTACACTGATTCAAATGGAAGAGAGATTCTGGAACGCAAGATAAACTTTAGACCAACATGGAAACTAAATGTGACTGAACCAGCTGCTGGTAATTACTATCCAGTGACCACAAGAATTATGCTACGTGATGAGGAAAATGAATTTGCTGTAGTCACTGACAGGGCACAAGGTGGATCAAGTCTTATCGATGGAGAGGTGGAATTAATGGTAAAATGATTTTTTTTTGTCATAGTAACTAGATGATAGAAAATTTAATTTTTTAAAATTCAGTTTAAGCTTCTAGATTTTTGCAACTACTGAAAGCTTACTGTGATATCAAATTCTCTTTGTAACAGTGTATACATATAGCCATGATGCTTCTTTAAAGCCAGTAGGAGCTGATTTAATTCCAGTTTCAATAAAAGAAAAGTCAGGGAAGCATCCAACCAGTTTTGAAACATATTAAAAATATCCACTAAATCATCTTCAGTTTTAATTTTTAAGAGCTTACATAATTTTAACATCTGTGTTGCAGCATCTTTCAGTTTCACGAGTCTATACATATGTTTACTAAAAGATTTTCATATTAAATCAATCTGGTAGGTACATCGGCGCCTACTGCATGATGATGCATTTGGTGTAGGAGAAGCTCTGAATGAAACTGAAAATGGCAAAGGATTGGTTGCGAGAGGAAAGCACTATATAATTGCAGGACCTATTAATCCATCTGGAAATATTTCATTAGCAGCTCAAGAAAGAAAACTTGTACAAGAACAAGTGCTTTCACCTTGGTTATTCTTCACTCCAGCTGATGGAATAACTTTCAAGAAGTGGAGCAGTACATATAGAATGGAGGTAAGATTGTTTCAGGGAATGATTTCAAAAATGTAAGACATCTTTTTCCTATTTTGTGTAACTTTAAAGTGTTTACAATTTTTGCTTGGAAAGGATACCTGAGAATGTTCCACCTTTCTGATAAAGTCAGATTAAGATTTTTTAAAAATCTTTTTATTAAAATGCATCAGCTCCAATAAAAGTGGAAAAAGTATAAAACCTACATAATCATTATCTTTAATGGACTTTTTACATTTTCTTCGGTTAGTACTTGCATTTCCCCTTTCTGAAGGCTTGTCCTTCCTTGAAAAGCATATTTATCAATCAGACTACTTGCTAGACATGTTGTAGTCTTACAGGGAAACAGAAGTATTTCCATCTGTTTGCGAAATATGTAACTATGTTCTGTGTGAAAAGTGGATTTTTAGCTTGTGTAGGGTGATGTTTATGAGGCGGAGGCTGTCGCAGCAATCACCTTGATGATTACGGAAAACTGCCTAAAACGGCCATGAAGATGGCCTGTACATTGGCGCTGGTACTTAAACCTGGTCTGATTTTACCTGCCTGCACCAGTGATGTAGCTTTACCATTGTGGCCCATGGCAAATTCATTGGATTGTGCCCTCCCTCAATGTAAAGAATCTCAACCAACATTGTAGTTTCTTTTTAATAAATCATTATGTAAATTACATACCAATGCTATTATAATTATTCATTGATTTTATAGTACCTTTTAATTTAAAGAGCGTATTGAATTAAAAAAAAAAAATTTCAAAATTTTAAGCTTTTTTTCGGGCCTCTGTTCCGCAAAAGTGTTAGTGACAACATCAAAGTTGAAATTTTGGGCCATGGATAGATTAACCAAGTTGTGTAACCTTACTTGTCCCATAGAATTTCTTAAATAAGAATTTATCAACTTTAATTTTGGAACATGATCACTTGGCACTAACAGCAGTACCGTATTTTATGGACTGTAAGACACACCTTAATTTTTAAGCAATTTTTTTAATAACATTTACCATTTTTGTTATTAGACTGCAAAGCTAGACTAAAAAAAAATTCTTAGTTTATAAAACTGAACTGACCTCAAAAATCCCTGAAAATCGTCATCTGAACTTTCTTCTTTGTCATCATCATTGTCCTCTTTAGATATAAGATGGTCTTCACTGCCATCAAAAGCGTTACTTATGCCACACTTCTTGAAAGATTGAACAATATAATCTTCTCTCATTGTAGACCACGACTGTTTTATCCACTGACACACTAGTTTCATTATAGGTTGTTTTAAAACTCCAGCGTGAATTCATGTTGAGTTTCATCCATCATCCATTTGTTCCATTCCTCTCTTATACACACTTTAAATGGTTTATTTATTGAGACATCAAGACTAAGTCCTCCCAGAATAATAGAAGCTCTGTATTTCCCTGTCTCGGTTTCTCTTTCACACAATTTTACAAATGACTACTAAACTGATCGAGCACAATGTAAGGCAGAAGACTGCTATACCGGGGTAGGTATATGTGTTTATCACCTTAGCTCTAACCGTGTTTTATGTAGCCACTGGATTATAGATTGCATGAACTTGTCTTGGCCGCCACTTGTCTTGATTTAAACCTCAAGCAAGGAAAGGTTAACAATATGAAAGAAAGTCAATGCTATTGTTTCAAAGTTAAAGATCACTATATTCTTGAAAATAATTACAAGTCCAGAATAATTGATGGCTATCAGAAAATTATTCACCAAATGTTAGATTGCAAGTAATGAAAAGCGATCAGACCAGTCCAAACCCCTTAATGAAATTCAAAAGTCACATGTTGGTTACGAAAGTTCCACGACACCACCAAAATCGATCCACTTCCTGCCTGTAGCGTGATGAGCTACTTCGCTCTACCAATCTCTCACACTAAGCCACTTTGCAACTGATCAAAAGATAAAGATGGCCGAGCAGCCACTTGTATATATATGTTCGTATGGTTTAGTGTATCCCTCCACCAGTTCAAAGTTCACCTTTGTGAAGTAGTTCTTCAATATTGGCTAATACTGTTTCTAACGTTCTGAAACTTTATCAGTAGATATATTTACATATAATAATCAATTTATAGCCTTATAAAAATTTATGTATTTATAACGGATTCGCCGTAAAAAGTGATTTTGTGATGTGATACAATCTGTAATAACTTTGGCAGTTTTGATAATAGAGGGTTCAAACAAAGTTTTTAGAGCTTCTGATAAGATTAGCTTTCATTTCATACCAAATATGACCAGTTTAGCAAACATCAATTTTTTCCTGCATGACCCCACTCATATTAGTATTGTGACTTTAAGACCTATTTTAAACAATTCTCCAGTTTTTCAGCTACTTAAAAAGCTTTTGATCTCACCTGTAGCTGTTTTCTCTGCTTTGTAATTAATTTCTGAAAATAGCTCCTTCCTGGTTTCATCATAACATCGCGGCCATGTGCAAAATATCACTGTTTCATCTTATAATTACAGTACTATAGGTTACTCCAAAAGTTTTACAAAATTTGGTTTAAAAGTTACTGTTTCATTCTCTGAAGAATATTTCTTCGACTGAATTTACGCGACTGGTTTGCAATAATTAAAAATATCTGTGAACACAGGGGGTGGTCTATCATATTATATTTAAAAACAATCTTTAAACGGTATAGCTGTATAAGACTTTCTAAAATATTAGTATGTTTTACAGTAGAAAATTAAGTTACTTTCCTGCTACAGGTTGACTTCTAAAATCACTTCTAACAACTGGTTTCATAAAGTTTAATAAATTAATATATCGGCTTTTATGCTTTTCATGACTTTAATCTTTTTATTATGGTTTGTTATAAACAAGATCTATTGACTTTAAGCTGTCAATTATTCAGAAAACTCTCAGAGTGAAGAAAAGTGTAGAATTATAGTGAAATTATGTCGAAACAAAATATTGCATTTACAGTGATGAATTATACTCTACTGCAGTTGTTTAGGTAGGTTTAGCATATGATTTATTACTATTTAAGGTTGGTTTCTGATCTTTATTGACTGTTTCATGAACTTTACTACTTCAGTTAGCTGCATAAATGGCTCTAAGGCTGCAGTATCTGGTCTTTCACCTATGCCCGTTCAACTGTGAATAAACTTCGTTAATAGAATTTGCAAAATTCTAAGGTAGCTTACAACAAGAAGAGAACTCTTCTTTAATAAAGCACCTATCCTTCTCTCCCACACACTGTTAATCCATAATTTCATACCAGCCTCTTCCATCCAACCCTTGTCATGTACATGAACATCTGGCGATAGTATTTCAGAAGGTTTTGGCATTGTTTAGCACTTGAAAATGATCATTAGAATTAGTTTAGTATCATCAGCACAACATGAAAGTACGAAGGTGTAGTGCATTTTTTTCATGTCCACTTGTTTTTATAGTTAAGAGTTTTAGCACCTTTCATGGCAACAGTTTTGTTACTGGGCACATCAAATGTCAGAGGAGTTTAGTCCATATTCGCTATTTGGTTTAGTTCCACGCTGGTTATCTTTCAATGTTGAATAATAAAGTGATAGAATATTTTCTCTTCTTGCTCTTGTGGCATTTTCTGAGATATTTTGGTTTTGGTTCGCATACTAAGTCCGTGATGCTTCGTAAACCTTTAGCATCAACCAACTACACCCTTAACATCTGTTAAGTTCCACTGTAGTGCTAGCTTACGAGCATGTATTTGAATCATTTTTGTACTAATTACAATGCCATTTTGAAGATGTCTTCAAATCCATTTCAATATGCAATGTTCTAGTTTTGGCCATTTTGCATTCAGTCCTCTATTTTCACATTTAGTCTTCCTCATTATTTTTCAGTTCTTCTTTACTAGCCCAACAATCATGAATGGTTTATTCTGTTGGTGGAGGCCTGAAACACTGCTAAGCTGCTCTGTTTCCATGCTCTTCTGCATATGCTATTAGTTTCAATTTATAGCCAGCATCATATGAATATCTTTTATTTTTTTCCATTGCGAAACTAGCTACTAACAAAAATATTCGGCTGTTACCGATAACACAAATCACTTTCAATTCAAGGTCACTGGCACCGTAGATTGCAATGATACATCATAGTCTAGAAAATGTTCTGGGTTTGAGATGGCGGGGCAGGAGGAAGACAGTGTTATCAAGCTTGTGAATCCCCACAACACATGTTCATTCGGTGCACTGCTGCTGCCAGATAGAGATAGGTTTCCTGTGGCATCAAATATGTGGCCATTTTTAAGACTGGCAGGAATTTTAAATCAAGTGCTGGACATTTCAAGTAAAAGACGTTCCTGGGTTTTGTAGGCAATTTTTTGAAGAAAAAAGTGCATCTTACAGTCCGTAAAATATGGTAACAGGAATGGTTACAAGTAGCAGAAATTCAGTGCACACTTCAGGAAATCTTGAAGACGTAAAATTATTCTTTACGATTAATAAATCTATTATAGAAGATGTTTTTTCTATTTTGTGTCTAAAAGCCAATTGAAAGCTGAGAATTACCTTGACAATCAAGACAGTAATGTCTTTTCTTTTTAAAAAAATATATAAATCAACAAATCCTGAAGCCTTTTCCAATTAATTGGTGTCATTTAAATTTTGCAAAGTGGCAGGTTGCAAGACTCTAAAATTGTAAAGAATTTCATTCATTCTAAGGAAACATGATCTCAGTTGGTTAATGATGATCTCCACTTTTTTAAAAATAAAAGCATTTTCTCTCATATGCTTTGGAATGTAATAGAATAGTTTTTGTCAACATTTTTTGAACTTCAATATACTGAACTTTTAAGGCAAAAATGGCATCAAAACATCCTGTCCATCTAGTTAGATTTAATGTTACCAAAGGTGAAACTCCCCTTCTTTATTAGGTATAAAACTTGATAATATATTCAATTTTTTATAGTATATATATATATATATATATAAATTTGTTGCATGGTTTAAAAAAGTTTGTATTTCTATAACCTCTTTTACTGCATGATTAAATACCAGATTTAAGTTAAGAGAAACACAATGGACATGCACCACATTTGGCTTTGTATCTCATATAAGTTTTTGGACTCCACCATAAGTGTTATTAGCACTATTATATCCTAGTTTACAACATTTATTCAGATGAATATTTTTGTCATTTATGGTTTTTATAATCTGGTTGGACATTGCTAAACCAGTTTGATCCTTAATTTCATGAAATCTTAAAAATTTAATTACAAGCACTTTTGGAGTTCCATTTTCATCTTTATCAATCACACAGTAATGATAAGGCTCACACAACTGATCCATTTTCGAAGTATCATGAGTCGTATCAAAAATAATGGAGTAAAATGGTGCGGTTATTATTTCATTACCAGAACAGCAATGAGCTCATTTTGTATTTATGGATTCAAGTATTTTATCTGGCCCTTTGGCTTACTTAAAAATTCTTGGAAAACAGGATTGTAATCGCTAATAACTCAACAATACTCAAAAAATTTCCTCAGTGCTGTATGCCTTTCCTTTGTGGCCATGAAAAGCTAAATTATAGGTTTAAAGTGTCATAGTAACCTCAAGGAGTCTAGTAAGTACTTGACATCAAAAAGATTTTTCTTACTTGATTATGGACATTTGCTGTTCATCAAGTGTTCCATGTAACAACCATTGTTGACATAAAAGACATGAATTCAAATGATTTTTTGTTGAGTCATGTCTTTATATGGCTTCGACAAAATGTTTCCAATCATCATAGCCTTCTATCCAAACACTTTGTATTTTTAGATGCCCTACTTGTGAATAAACAACATGGTTCACAACATGTCTTTTGAAACAATAGAGATTAGGACAACCTTGTATGTTATAGCTTATCGCCAGACTTAGAAACAATATAATAATATTTTTACAAGAAAGGTTTATTGTCACTGTCTTTTAAGAAAGGTACTTCAGTGTTCATTTTTTTATCACAAACTATTTCACTTGATCATTACCACTATCAGTAACATATGGCAAAAATGTAATTTATTTCCACATCAAAAAAGATTCACTTTGAGTTTTGCTCTTATGTGGTTGTGGTTGCTCTGCAACTAGATATTCACTGTTGTCGGGCTCTGCAATACTGTCACTTTTATTCACGGCAATTTCTTCTTTTCTGCTGCACTGTTCATTTGATTCTTCATCAATTCTCAAAGTACTGGCTTATTTTAGGCAACTTTTTTTATTTTTTTCCCATTCTTTCTCTTTTGTTTTTCACTCCCACTTAGATACTTTCTAGAAATAGACATACTGTAATCTCATCATCATCCTCAACGGTTTCCAGTCACTGACCAGCTCTGCTTCATGCACAAGCCACTCCATTTCCTTCTTTCTTCCCACCATCACTCTGTCACCACCTTGTTCCAGTTCTCTCCTCTCTTCCATACACACTCTTCCACTCCTTTCAACCATCCATCTCTTGGTCTTCCTCTGGGTCATCTACCATGAATCTTAATTTTATGGATTTTTCTTTAGATTCTCTAAATCTCCATTCTCTTTACATGTCCATACCATCTCAGTCTGGTCCTCTCTACCTTTTCCTGTATAGTTTCCTCTTTTATGGTGCATCTAGTCACTCCATTCCTTATCCTGTCCATTTTAGTAACTCGCATTCTACCTCTTAAAAAAATTCATTTTGCTTGCTTGTACCCTGCTGATGCCCCACTTCTTCATTGTCCACGTTTCAGCAGCATATGCCAAGGTAGGCACATAGTATATGTGATAAATTACTCTCTTGCTTCTCTTGGGCACTTCTTTATTGCATATCATGCTTCTAATGCCTCTGCTTGTTTTCCTCTTTCACTTATCTTGCCAGCATTTCCTCCACATTCCTCAAATACACTCCCCAAGTACTTGAACCTGCTTACCCTCTTTAGTTGTTCACCTGCCATCATAATTCCCTAGGTTATCCTATTGCTCTTTCTGGTTGTTATCATGTATTCACATTTCTTTTCATTAAATTTTAGGCCATGTTCCTCCACACTGTCTGTCAATACATCCAACTGCCACTGCACTTTGTCTTCATTACCTCCCCAGGTCATCAGATCATCCGCAAAAGCCATCACCTTCATGTTTTCCTCTCCCATCCTCACTGCCGCCTTCTGCATTATATCATCCATGATTACAATAAAGAGTAGTGGTGAGAGGGCACTTCCATGTTTTAGTCCATTCTTTGTTTCAGCCAATCTGTTCTTCCTTCCCCTATTTTCAGATAGCTCACACTTCCTTGATACAGTTCTGTCACTCTCCTGATGGTTTCTTTGGGAACTCCTCTGTTCTCCAAGGCCTTCCATACCTTACTCCTGTGTACACAATCATATGCTTTCTCAATATCGAGAAATACCAATGGTACATCCTTTTGTTGCGGTTTCATGGGTCATCCATTCACATCAGCTACCACAATGTTTTTACTTTAAAACTCGCTCACTGAAAAATAATGTGTATGGTCTAAATTCTTACCGCAAGTTCCTTTTAAAGATGCAGATTCACTAATACGGCCGCCACTCAGTTTCCAACTGAGAATACTCAGAAGTGCTAAATACAATTACGAAATGAAGTATTGCAGTCATTTCACGAAAACTATTTTAATTATTTCTTTATGCACTACTCCAACACCACCAATTTTACAAATATGTTTATCAGACTTCGATGATCGCAAAGTTACAGGTTCCAGTTGTAATAGCTCAGCTATTTGTTCAATTTTACACGCATTCACATGGATACATCTCTTACACTCAGACTTCGCTTCTCCACCAACCACCCTACTTCACATTTGGTGACCAACTGCTCGCCTTGTGCCTACCACAGAGCACACCATGTGCCCTCCGGGGTTCACACTTCCATGGCCACAGACATGGAGCCAGTGACGTCACTGACCAGCGCCAATATTTCCAAACCTCCCATTCTTGCTTACAAAGGAACACAAAGTGGTTCTGTTATACTTTCCATACTCATAACGTTTTTCCTACAGCTGTCTCACAGCAAATATCAGGTTTACCATTGATCTCCCTGATCTGAAGCCATACTGCTCTTCCTTTAGCCCTTTTTCCACCCTGTCATGTATCCTTCTTTCAAATCTTCTCATACACTTTGGTACAGTGGCACATAAGTGTAATCCCTTTATAGTTTTTAAACTCCTTCCTGCTCCCTTTTTTGAATATAGGTATAATTATTCCTTTTTCCCAGTCTTCGGGAGTTGCGCCCTGATTCCATAACTTTCTCACCACACAGTATGGTTATCTAATATTCACAATTAACTTTGTGAGTAATCGTGAATCTGATAAAGCAAAAACTGTGATTCCAAAAAAATAAAAATAAAATCTTTGCCACAAACAATCAATTCTCATAACAAATGATGTATGTGTAATATAGTCTTTCTTATGCTTACAAAACAGAAGATGGGAATTCCCCAAGTGTCACTATTATGTTTCAGGAACATTTGAACTAACAAAAAATCTGTACACTAAACATTTCTTCCATAGCTGTCAGCATTGTTACAGCGTGGCGTCTACAAGTTGTGAAGAGTATATTACTATGTATTAAATGCATTCCAAAAATAGGCAGTATCATTTTATTACAAATGTGTTGAAATCTTCATACATTTTTTGTTTGATTTGTGCATGTACTTTAGTAGGTATCTTAATGTGCTCACAGCCTTCTCAGTCCAAGGATCTCCTCTAACTGGTTGCCCTGTCATTTTGTTCATCTTGCCTCCCTATTGCCATGCCATTGGCTGGCCCCTTATCACACACAATCACACTGGCAGGTATAAAATCTCCATGATATAATTAATTTTGTATATTAATAATTTGAGAATATGTTTTGAATTTCCCCTGTTTTGACATTATGGTGATGTGCTTACTGTTACTATCAGTAGCACTGAGTGGAAAAAAATTAATCCCTCCATTAAAATAACGAAGAAAATATCAAGTCATTATAGATAGTTTTTGGTTTCTGTAAATATTAGGTATAAAATGACCAAAGCTAACAATAACTGTTGCTAAAATGCACCATAACAAATACATAAAAAAATTATAGTGGCTTCCAGATTCACATAGGTATTAATCACACACATACAGCTATTTAAATTTTTAAAAGGCATAGAAAGAAATGTATTTTAAATTTCAAGTAAACCTGTAGACTGAAAGTAAAATTCGGAGACATCGTAACTTGGAATGGCAACTATCACAGAGAATATCAGTAATATGGCCTTAACTATAACTTAAAATTGGAATTTCAGTGGCAATTAGGTATTTGACTAGTTTGGAATTATTTTGTGTAATTTTAATTCAGTTACTGAACAAAATTTATTTAATGTATTTCCAGTTTAAAATCTGTTTTAGTTTGTAAAAGTGTATTGAAAAGTATGTTTTTTATTGCAAGATATTTCAGGGTAACAAATATTAATAAAAGTTACTACTGCACATTTTTCGTATTGCAGTTTTCAAGTCTAAAGAAGAGTCTACCAGCAAATGTACAGATTCTGACATTGGAACCATGGAAGGGGAGGTCTTTACTCCTTAGACTTGAGCACATAATGGAGAAGGATGATGATCCTGAACTATCCAAACCTGTATCTATTGACCTGCAGGTAATTATAAAACTGTGTTTCAGTTTATCAACTTGTGAAGATAATGTTAATCAGCTTAGTAATTACGTACACAAACAACACATTGATCAGTGAACTACATAGATGATTTTAATGTAAGTGCTATATTGCACTTGTAATGTTTGCATATTGATGAATAATACGTACTACTAAATAATATGAACAGAGTTGGTAAGATGCCAAAAGCCGGCCTCGGTAGCGTAGGGGCTAGAGTGCTAGCTCCACGTGCCGAAGGCCGCCGGTTCGAATCCGGCCGCGGGCATGGATGTTAAGTGTTGTGTGTCTGTGTGAATGTCTTATCCGTCCTGTGGCGTCCATACACTGAAAGCAATTAAATCACCTTGAGCTGGCTGTATGGCCTCCGTTGCCAAATGCCATTTAAAAAAAAAAAAAAAAAAAAAAAAAAAAAAATGCCAAAACTCACTTATAATAGATATGGACCATTAATATCAATTCACATAGTGAAGAAAAACATTTTAACATTAAAATAAGGTCAGTAGGCATATTGAATCTTAACACATGAATTAAAAGGGTTTGTTGTAGCTTATTTGGTTCGCAGTAGGGATGGTGGGGAAGGCCAAGAAGTGAAAAAATAATATACTGAGGAGAAATATTTTTGAAAGGAAGTATCAGTACATAGTATAAAATGAAGTCTCCTTTGCACATCAGACTGTCTATATGGCCACACCTATTTTGAGAATGATTGGACAAAATTTTATGCAGTTTCCATTGTTATGTAGTGCAGGTCTCAAGGTTTAAATATATTAAAAATTTACCTAATCTATATGTCAACTGTTCAATAATGAATTTACTGAATCAAGTTGGCAAAAAGATGGTCATTAGTACAATTTCCTGAAGTGCACTGTTCAAATGATTAAAAATGTAACTACATAATGTAGGGAAGAATCATAAAAAAAAAAATTGTACAGAAAATACTCCAGGGTAGCTTATTTGTATTTTTCAAAATTTTCACATTTGTAAGTACCATATGAAATATAATTTCATGAAATGTATAATGATCTCTATTTAAATGTCACATGTTATTCCAGATGAAATGGACAAGGGAGGCCAAATTGATAGTGTAGCACTATATCTTTCAAAGGCGTTTGACAGAGTAAGCCACAAAATGGTAGTAAATAGGGTAAAAAACTATTGGAGTGGATGAGAAAGTGATTTGCTGGGTAGAAGAATTTTTAAAAGGTAGAAAACAGAAAGTTAGGGTGGGAAATGCGGTATCAAAGGAAGTGGAAGTAAAAATGGGAGTGCCGCAGGGTAGCGTATTGGGATCATTACTATTCATTATTCTAATGAATAATTGTGTTGATTGTTTACAATCTGAAATTAGATTGTTTCCAGATGACATAATGCTGTATAAAAGGATCAAAACGATAGAGGACTGTAAACAGTTGCAGGGTGATCTGGACAGGATATCTAGTTGGGTTGGTAAACATGGGATGAAGATAAATGCAAAGAAGAGTCAGCTAATTAGATACACAAATAAAAAACAAAAGGTTAATTATGAATATAAGGTGGGGAAAGAATTGCTTGCTGAAGACTTGAAATGTAAATATCTTGGCATTACATTTGATAACAAGCTTAACTGGGCAGGACACATTGGTTAGGTGGTAGGAAAAGGTTTCAAAATTCTGCACTTGTTGGAGAGAGTGATGAGGGGATGCACGAGAGAAGTAAAGGAATTGGGTTACAAAACTTTGGTCAGACCATTGCTCGAATATGGTAATGTAGTATGGGACCCACATTTAGAGTATCAAATACAGGAGTTGGAGAAGGTGCAAAGAAGGGCTGCTAGATTTGTTTCTGGAAATTATCGCAGAATGCAATCAGTGACAGATATGATAAAGGAGCTGGAATGGGATTCATTGCAAGACAGGAGGAGGATGAGGAGGGTAATGGGAGTGTACAGGGCGTATACTGGTGATGAGGCATGGAAAGATATTGCAGTAGGTATGAAAAGTAGTGCATGGAAGGGAAAAGATAACCATGACCACAAGCTGGCACTCGATTTCAGGCACAAGGTAAGGGTGTCAGGGATTGGAATGAGTTACCAAAGGGAATGATGAATAACCTACCGAAAACGTTAAAAGAATTTAAAGTTAAAATTTGTAGAGGGCAAATGTAGGTGAGTGTAGGATAGGGGGAAGTTAGGTGTGTAGTGAAATTGCCACCGGAGCTTGTGCTCCATTACAATTAAAATTAAATTAAATTAAAAAATTAAGTTATTGATTTTTTTTTAAGAAAATGTTTGTACAACTGTTTTATTGTATACTATTTAATACTCATCCTGGGAATGGGACCCTCATTGTACACTTATTATATTATGTGTTACTAATTTAATATGCATCCACTACTTCTAACTGCTCAACTGCCACAGATCGTTACAATTGTCCCTTGACCCTTGCCATTTGTACACCAGGTTCTGATGCTGTGGAATGTTTCATGTGTGTTAATATCTTTATTGTTTGTCAACTTCATTTTAAAATCATCTTTGGTAAGCATTTGTTTGTTCCCCTATACTATTTTTTTTTTTGGTCTTTCCGCACATCTTTTAGCTTAGATGTTCATATTAAAGTAGGCCTTTCCTCTTCTTTCTTCCTCCATCCTTTGAACATGTCCAAACCACCTCAGGTGAGAATGCTGTAAGCATTTTGCCACACTGATTGTCAGGAATCCATTAATTTTGTAACTACGTGACAAAATTTGTTTTCCGAACCATGAGTTAGATTAAATAGTATTGCATGTTATTTATATAGTCAGTTTCTATGTTAATTCAAACTAGAAAGCAGATTTACACAGTTTTGAGACAGTATTTTCAATTGCAACATTCTCAAGCATTCACCTGGAGTAATATTTCGAATATTCGTATCAAAATTATTTATTTTCCGTTATACTATTAAAGTTACGAAATTTTTTATAATAACTAAAGTTGACGTTTGTTACAAGATCTAGCGATTTGCAAAGTTTCAGAGTGATAGTATTATTTTAGTTTTCAAGGGCAGAAGGATGATGAAACCTTTCAGACCTGAGATTTGATATCTGATCAGCTTTCTGAAAGTTACTTGTGGGAACGCGGAAGTGAGTGACTTTCCCACGGTCTGTGTGAGCGCAGATAACCGACTGGAACCTTCCCTCGACGGCCAGTATTATGGAAACAGTCGATGTGACAAGTGGTAGACCTCAGTCTTGCAGGAACCATGAATGCAACAACATGTAGCTCAGTCAGCCAGCTAATTTCAGTAAAAGCGCAACTATGTAGATCGGCCTGTCTTGCAGGAACTGCGAACATGACAACCTGTAGCTCAGTCGGCCAGCCAGTATGGTTTAGAGCACTATTGTGCTACCGTGTTGGCAAGATGTAGGCATCGCAAAATTTGTCCAAACCACCTCAGGTGAGAATGCTGTAAGGATTTTGCCACAATGATGTTTATATTGGCTTCTGCACAATTGATTTCATTCCTTATTTTGTCCTTTCATGTTCTATGAAGCATGGTACATACTTCATTTCAGAGGCTTGAAGTCTACTATTGTCTCTTCTGGACAGGGTACATGTTTCTACACATGGGGATGTAATAGGTTCTGAATAGTGTATGTTTATACTTTCTGGTCACTTTGTTGTCCCAAAACTGAGTTCTCACCTAGTTATAAAAGACTGCTGCATTATTATTTCTGTTAGTAATCTCACATTTACTCAGAGTACTGCCAAGATATTAGAATTGATCAGTATTTGTAGTTGTTGATTGTTTAGGTAAATATTCACATTGGAAGTCCCTGTACCTATTGCCATGACCACCATCTTACTCTGGCTGATTTTCAGTCCATACTTCTCAAACAGCTTGTTCCAAGTGACTTTGCGTGAAGTGGAGAAGAGGTGCAAGAAAAGCTGGAGTCATGACATTATCAGCAAAGACTTTCTTTTCCACGCACTTCTTTGAATTTTTTCAAGATGTCATTCATCACAGCAATGAAGAGTAGGGGTGACACAGTCCTGTTGTACTCCTCTTCTTGTCTCAAACCACTTGCTCTCTCCATTGCCTATTTGTACACATGCTTTTATGTTTTCATACAGCATTTTAATCTAGGCAATTCCAAAATTTTGATCTTGCAATGCTATCATGGGACTTTTGATATCAAGGAAGACCATGATGATTTCTTTACCCCAATCTAGATGTTTTTCAATTAATATTGCTGCAAAGATCAACAACTGTAGTACTTCTTCCTGATCTGAAACCATGTTGCACATCCTCTAATAAGATTTTCAGATGTCTTTGTAACCTTTTCTCAATCACCTTTTCCGAGATGTTCAATCCATGTGAAAGAAATATGATTCCACAATAATTTCCACACTTTTTTCTGTTGCCCTTTTTAAATATGGTTATCATAACACCCTTAGCCCAATCCTCTGGGATCTTGTCCTTCCAAATGGTATTTAACACTCTATACAACCGCAGGATCTCATTCACCCCAGATGCTTTTATCATGTCTGAGTTAAACTTGTCATAACAACTTGATGTATACATATATATATTCTTACATAATTAATATATCATGAAATTCTGGATATTGTTTTCCTCGTTTCCACAGATTAATATGTCAATTTTTTACCTGAGTCAGAAGAGGGATTTCAATAGTGGTTATTTCAATGAAGGCTGACTCCGGTGAGCTGAGGCATATGTTTTTCAAATGATGAATCAATGCTTATATGCATGACATTGCCATAGATTTGATGATAAATTCTGGAATCAAATCAAAAGAAGCTGTTTAGTAGCATGTATGTAAATGGTACAAATGGGCTTTTGGGGAATACTGTTAGGAAACACTCGAATATGGGATATAAGTATGTAATGAGGTAACATTGATGGATACTAGGATTAATTGCTAGAGCAGGGGTGTGGGAGCTGTGGTATTATACTCTAGAAAAAGTCACTATTAAAGAATCACAGTTGTAGACTATGAGATGAAGGGCTAGAAAGGCAGCAACAATTAGTGATTATGGTTGCTGATTTTGTGTTTTTTTTGATTAATTTACAGAGAGTTGGAAATTATGGTATGGACTAGGGTTCTAATCCCAAAACTGACCATTAATGTCTAGGAAGGTGCAGAAAGTAAGCTTGATGTCTGGAAGTGGTAGGTTTAGATTCTAGACAGAAGATGAATTGTGCTTGCCTCACAGTCACTATGACTGTACAATACTGTTAAGGTCATCAAGAAGATACTAGCCGTATTAAACTCTATTGTTGGGATCTGGCATATCAGAGTATCTGAATAGCTCAGATTGCTGGGTCACTTCTAGTCCCTCTCTCTCTGTATCTATCTCCATATCCTTCTATTTTTATTTACCAATCTTAATTATTGCTCTCCCTCTGTGTCTTTCTATCTTTTCTCTATCTGCTTCCCCCCCTCCTGCCATCATTTCTCCTGTTTATGTATATTAACTCTTAGGCTTTCACTAATAGTGCTCAAATTTTTCATTTTCAGTCTATTTATCATCCACTTATAAATATTTATTAACTTTGGCTTACAATTTTCCCTCTGTCCTTTCTGTAGAGATGTGTGTGTGCATTTTTATATGATTGGGGGAGGGGGGTAGGGGTAGGGGAAAAGAGGGAGCCATATGTTTATACACACAATTTTTTTTTTTTTTTTTTTTTTTTTTTTTTTTTTTTTTTTTTTTTTTTTTTTTTGTGACCAACTTTGCCTACTGCCTAAGATCTATGAGGAAACTCTGCATCACTACTCTTAGCCACCTTATCTCATGCATCCCACCTCAATTGCTGCAGTTATTTAGACGTGTGTCCATTTCACGTATTGAAGAAGAGGTTTTCTTCAGAACTTTACATATTTTTGTGTATGTTTCCTGTTTCCTGCCACTAGCCCTCTGCTATGTTATGCATTAGCCTTCCTCTGTATCTTTAACCTTTTTGTACTACAAAACATGCTTTCCTTCGTATGTTACAAAATATTGTGTCATTCTTTTGTAAAATTTTAATAACTCTGGTCTTATTATATCCTTTTAGTTTAAAGAAACTACTTAATTCAATAATTTACCATGGTTTATTAAAATTCATTTTATTCCCTAGGAAATCTTTGCTCCATTTTCCATTTCTTCTGCCTGTGAGACAACACTTGGTGCTAATCAGTGGCTAGATAAGTCAAAGAGAATGGATTGGAAGCTGGATTCAAACGAAATTGATGAAGACTCAATGCAGGATTATATTTGTGGAGATCATAAATTAAGCATTTCACTTGCACCAATGCAAATTCGTTCATTTATCATTGAAATAGAAAAGAATACACAGTATTGATTAAAGATAATGAAATATTTATGTTTTATCCTCATTTGTTTCATTTTTCTCGAGCAGTAAAATACAACATTTTTTAATGTATTTTTTACTTTTATGAATTGAATTTAAACACATGACTTGTCATTTTTTTAAATGTTTTTATGGATTTTATGAAATAAATAATTTTGTACATTTCTAGTGATTTTTAAAATATTTCTCTATTAGCTTTTGTCTACAACTTCACTCTCATTATTAACCACAAGCAGCAAGAAAGCCTAGGTTGCTTTAGGGATAGCAGAACAAGTTCAGTTAATCAAATAAAACTCAATCACAGTGGCTACACACGAGCCAATTTCGGTCCCCATCTGCAGGGGTAATCAGCAGAGCAATCATATGGTGCTTCCCTCCACACATCAAAATTTCGCTCCAAATTTTAGTTTACATTGTGATCACAAGCACTTAACAATGGCTCCTTTTATGTCAAACAACAAAAAGTAGACATTGTTTTAACAATAACCTGTTTACAGTTTGTACTGGGAGAAAAAGAAGATATTGGATGAAGACAGGGATTTTATTAAGAAATAGGTTATTTTACATTAATATTTTGAGAAGCGTAAAGCCAGAAGCTTTTAAAAAAATTCTGAAAGTAAATTCTGGAATTTTTGCAGAGATACTTAGTGATCTTATATATAATGCATGAAAGTATGAGTGCCAGAGAATGATTATTTGTTACTTTGTTACTTTACAATTTTTGGCAAGTAGACAAACCTATGAAGGTATGAAATTTTTCGCCGTAAATGCTTTCAGACATAATTCCTGAAACATGTAATGCTATCTGCAAATGTCTTAAACACTACATTAAGGAAGAAAAAAAAAAAAAGACTGTGACTCTTACTTACTGGTCCAATTCTTTGTAAATTTTGAGCAAAACTTGTAATACTTCTTCCACATTTTGCAGTTTCTGTAGTTTTACTTGTGTCTGTCCCACAATTGGGGTATATTCTTATAAATTTCGAAAATATTCATCCCCACCTCTTTCTTAAGACATTTTTAACGACAATCACGACTAAAGCACAAAATGCACTTGCTCCCTGCTCCAAGCCAACAGAGCTGAAAGTGTCTTAATCATTGCAATTGCGCTACGAATGTCTAAATTTTCTCCCTGTCTGCAGGGACAATCTGTAAATTGTTTGCCAGGTTCTGCCAATCTCCCGATATCGGGAGTAGCAGACCCAATTGCCAATTGGCCTACTTACATGGCAATCTGCAGGGCATCTGCCGGATCGCCCCTGCAGATTGGCACTGAAATTAGGTCATCTGTAGCTGCTTTAACAAACATGCTGAGGAAATATGAGGTAGGTACGAGTAATGAGCAGTTCCACCAGAACATTTGGCAGAGTGTTAACACTGACCATTAAAAGGTTGCAACCAGAGCAACAGAGGAAATGGTTTCTACCAGCAAATGCGAGGCCACACGTGACCCAGCGGGCTTGATCTGTGCATGTGGATACTCTGCGTGACCTAATCTGTATATTAAGGCCAGAAGATATTGCCTGTTATTTGGTTGCTTACTCTGTTCCGGAACCATTGCTAGCTGCCCACACGGCCCGTTCTGCCATCGGCCTCAGTGTCGTGACCAGATATTCTCCTCTGGCAGCCAGCTCACCTAGCTAGTAAACCATAAGGTTATAGTAATTGTCATGGACACAAAGTGTCTTAACACATGGCTTCTCATTTTAACAGTAAATTCTGTCCTCCATTAATAACTTGATGTATTGGAGCTGGTGTCAGTAACTAACCAATCTAACATAAGGACAGTGGAGTCAGCCTGAAAAGATCCTACCAGGGGCTGTTGACGTTGGCGGTAAAATACTAATACGTAAGTGAACCGGAACTTATCTTCTGGTCTGGACACCATCCATCTCTGACAGATGTAATCAGTCCAAGCAAAAGTCATATGGTTGGTTAAACCCTCACAGCAGAGGAGGGACATCACAGAATAGGACACATTGACAGATGTTTAACAACAGAAAAATACTAAAATTTAATGTGTAAAACTGTTCATATCCCCTAATTAAAATCCCTCTAAACAACAAAATTGAAGCCCCATTCTTATTAAATTAATATGATTTAATCTGGCGAATGTTTGTAAAAATAAATTTGTAATGCTGCAAGCAGTTAATTATATTCAAAATGAAATCTTGCAGAAAAAAAATCTTAAACAGGGATGGAACCTATGACCCTTAGCTAATGAACAAAACACCTTTAAAACATTTTAATTTCATCCAGCTTTTCTACTGGTATAGAGAAAGTATTTATTATTTTGCAATTTTTTAGTGCTTGATTTCTCATAAATGAGACCTGCCTGAATGAATGACATTATGCTTGAGATACCTGAGGGGTTCAACTATACATCAACCTTTGTCTGCACTGAAAACACCTCATACCACCTGAACTTACAGAAAGAAATGACATATGATGTTAGGAATGTTTGAGGTTAGGAACAGATTTGAATTTCTTGCTCAAGTTGCATCTTAAAACAAACCCCAGATTTTGAGTCAGATCCCATAGTTTCAAACTGTGAAAACCCAAAAGCCCCATCAAAATCTGTGAAATATTTTTACTTGATCTCAGAACAGCCTAGATTTGTAGTAGTATACACTATCTCCATGTACTTATTTTTGATGGTAAGAAAATTGGTTACTATTTGTGTTACTTTTACTAGTCATGTCACTGAGTGTGCTGGGTGAGTTTTAACGCTCTGGCATCATATTTGGGAACACGCTGGTTCAAATCCCCATGCGGTCATCCAGATTTCAGTGTTTCATGGTTTCTCCAGATCACTCCAACCAAATGCTGGGATGGTTCCTTTGAAAGGTCATTGCAGAATTTCTTCCTGTTCCTTGGCCATAGCCCTTTCATGCCCCTACTGAAAATAAAGGAGATTGTGTCAGACTTTTAAAATTTAATCCTGCTTAGTCGGAGAAATGTCATTTATTCTCCAATCACGTAAATATTCTTGCTCACTCTCATTAGGGGCATCAGAAACATTTTATTCGCAGACAGGCACAGACTTTAGTATTGAAGAGATATTGGAGGGAAGATTCAGCAAATGGAAGAATGGCACAAGTACAGTGAAGGCGAAGTGGAAAGAATTTAAGGTGATAATAAAACATAGGTGAGGAAATGTTTGTTCCAAACCAGTAAACAAACAGATTTACAGAACTTACATACTACAGTAGGCATGTGAGGAGGTTATAGAGGTTAGTGAGATGAGAACACAACAGAGTTAAGAGACAGATGGTAGTTGGGAATACTTAAAATAACTATACAAGCAATTATTAAGAGCTAAGGATGGGTTCATGAAGAATATTATTGTTACAGGAGGATCACTGAATGATACATCTAGAAATTTGTATGGCTATGTTAGACAAATGAGAGGAAGGGTAGATATTCAGACAATTTTAGATAACAATGGAGATGAAGTCACTAAGGATTATAAAACAGCAGACATATTGAGTGACTGATTTAATTAGACCATCAGGGCCACATTTAGGCTCTGTGGGCCCCTAGGCTATACATGTAGTTACTGTCCTAGGTGGGGGGACCCAGGGTTGTAGTGTGGGCCCCCTCTTTGTGGTGTGGGCCCACCTTTGTGGTGCGGGCCCCTATGCTTAAATGCGACCCTAGAGACCATTAGGGACTATCATCCTAAGATGGGAGGAAATACATCAGAAGAGCGTCTCCATATAAACAGAAATAAGGTAACTACAAAATGTCAGGTAGATTCTCAGGAAATTATGAAGGAACTCAAAAGCTAAAAAAAAAAAAAGCAAAGGGGCTCTTATAGATAATGTTACTACAGATGTATTAAAGATTGTGAGATACGATATTACACCTACCATTGAAATTTTATTTAAAATTAGTCTGGAGTCTTGCTGTTAATCATAGGACTGGAAAAGAATGATAGTAGTACTATTTGATAAAGGAACGGTGACAATTAGGAAGAAAATTACAGGCCGATTACCTTGACATCAGTGATAGGAAAAATAATGGAGCGGTTGATACGCAACTATATTAGAAATGTCTGTGAGGAAAGAAACAGGTTTGCAGGTCAACATCAAGGTTTTAGGCAAGGATATTCATGTGAATCTCAGATGGTGGGCTACATAAAAGATATTTCAGATGAATTGGACAAGGAAGACTAAGCTGATAGTGTAGCACTAGATCTTTCTGAGGCATTTGACTAGACCTTTCTAAGGCATTTGACAGAGTGACCTGTTAAATTGTTTTTAAATAAATTGAAAATATTACAATGGATGAAAAAGTGACTTACTGGGTAGAGGAATTCTTAAAAGCTTGAAAGCAAAGTGTTAGAATAGGAAATACTTTATCAAATGAGGTGGAAGCGAATGTGGGAGTGCCACAGGGTAATGTATTGTGACCGTCATTCATTACTAATGGCTTATGGCCAGAATTTAGGTTGTTTGCAGATGACATAATCGTATATAATAGGATCAAAACACAAGAAGAGCAGAGTACACTAAGCAAGCGGTAGGAAAAATTTACAAAATCATTCATTTAATGGAGAGGGTGATGAGAGGATGTACCAGAGTAGTTAGGGAACTGGGTCAGATGTTTGGTTCAATATGGTGGTGTAGTTTAGGACCCACATTTTTGCTATCAAATATAGAAGTTTGGGGGCGTGCAAAGAATAGCAGCTAGATTTGTTTGAAGAAATTATCACAGGATCCAGTCAGTAGCTAATATATAAAGGAACTGGATTGGGACTTACTGGGGGAAAGGAGGATGGTGAAGAGAGTGCTTGGAATGTAAAGGGAAATTGTTGGTGATGGGGCTTGGAAGGATATTAGTACAAAAATTAGGAACAGTGCTTGGAAGGCAAAAGATGTCCATGACCTCACCCACTCAATCTCATGCATAAGGAAGTAGGAAATTTTTCTTTTGTGGCTAAGGGGGCGAAGATTCGAACAAATTACAAAGTGAGGTGATGAGTAATTTATCAAAAAGGCTGAAAGAATTTAAAATTTAAAGTTGTTAATCGCAAAAGTAGATGGGGGAGGAATTTATTATAAAAGATAATAAAAAAATAAAAATAAAAGTAGTTACATGACTAAGGGAGTTACCACCAGAGTGTGTGCTCCGTCACAATTAAATTAATGATAATAATAATAAAATCAGTATTTTCTGTAGGATTTTACAAGCAAAGTTTACAATTAACAAAATATTCAGGCACTAATATTGATACTTACTTGAAAAGCGGGCTTTGTATTTTACCAGTTATATTCTATTAAAAACAAAGTAACTTTCACAAACATATGTATCATTACTGTCAGCTATTCAGTGATGTACATGTCTGAGTTCTGTGGGTTAAGATCGGTTAGTGTTACAACTTTTTATAGGAGTGACACTTGTGCTGGCATAGTAAACAGGAAATAGCAGTCACTCCAAAATTGTGGCATATGAAAGCAGGATGAATAGAAGTGTTAATCTGTTGGCATAATCCGTTGTGCTGTAACACATAAATAGGCATGCTGAGTTTATAAATGAATTATTAAGTTACAATATGTGAAAAAACTTTAAGTATGTGATGAAGTGTCTTATTTCCAAAGAGGATAAGAAGTTAATAAGTTTTAGTGAGTTAAATCAAGTGTTGTGCAACTAATTTAAATCTCTGAAAAAGATCCAGCAATGTTTGAGATACAGATAATTAAATAGGGAGTAATGTCTTGTATTAATTGCAGTCCAATAAACATTGGCTGTGTGTGAAGACTATAATCGCAATTTTAATTTTGACAATTCATACCAACTTGCATTATTGAATTGTATGTGTTCTGGTGGATGTATGTAGAATTATATGGTTCTACATAGATACATGGTCAATACCAAAAGTAGTAGGACTGATATAAAAAAAAAATATTGGAGATATGTTTACAATTCATTAATACTCTTTGAAATAGCACCCTTGGGCAGCTACACAGTTAGAATTACACTGCTGCCATTGGCCGTATGCCTTCTGGAAGTCTGATTCTGTGATGCTGTTGAGAGCCCTCGTCGATGCTGCTTGAACGTCCTGAATTGAGGTAAACCGCTGTCCCTTCAGCTGCCTTTTCATCTGTGTGAGTAAAAAAATGTCAGATGGAGGCAGATCAGGACTGTAGGCCGGGTGCAGCAACGCGGCAATATCGAATCGGTTCAACAATTGCCTCATGATGAGCACGCCATCGCATGGCGCATTGTTGTGATGCAGTGTCCAGTTGTCAGAGATGACTTGTCGGACACGATTCACTCGGTCTCGCACTTAAAAGTTTCAATTTACAGTTTCCCCAGGGGGAACGAACTCCTAATGAATCACCCCACAAAGGTCAAAAAACACGATCAGCATTGTCTTGATCTTTGATTTGCTCAATCGAGCCTTCGTTGGACGGGAGGACATGGAAGGCATCTGTTGGCCCAATTCGGCATTGTCCAATCTGGTTCCAACTGACTTTTTTTTTTTATTCCCACGGATGAAAAGGCAGCTGAAGAGACAGCGGTTTGACTCAATTGAGGAGGATCAAGCTGCATCGATGAGGGCTCTCAACAGCATCCTCAAATCTAACTTCCAGAAGGTGTACGGCCAATGGCAGCAGCGTAATTGTAAGTATGTAGCTGCCCAAGGGTGCTATTTCGAAGAGGTTTAAGGAATTTTAAACATATCCTCAATAATATTTTTTTAAAAAACCAGTCCTACTACTTGGTATTGACCTTGTACTGTTAAAAACTAACCTAGCATTTTGTGTCACACCCCTGATGAGTAGTGGGACAGTGTGGGCTGCATTTCATGATGGCTTTGGCAGTGACTCCAAAAAACATTAAAAGGAGTGTATACATGTTAAAAGTAACAGAATTAACATTACCAGATGTATTGGATGAGGACAGTTACTGACAGTCAAAATGCAAGTGGCTATAGTTAATAAAATCACTTTACAGTATGTTACAAACACCGGCATTGATACGTACTGAAAAAATCTTTATACTATATTAAACAAATTATACACATGTAACAGTACATTGCAACAGTGAAGTTACTTGCTTATAAAGTCTTTTTTACAAACACTGATACTAATACCTGAATTTAACATTAAAAAAGAAATAGATTTCTAAATAATTTTACTCACTGTATTCAATAAACAGTGTATTGCAACATTCTGCTCATGGCAAATTACAACAAAATAGTAATAATAATAATAATTGTACTTGCAATTCACAAGAAGAATTCTTACTTTTACAGTATATTACAAACACTGAAATTGCTGCTTGCTCAGAAAATGTGACAGTATATTAGAAACACTATGTTCTATTAACAGTGAACATTACAAACACTGAAGTTACTACTTTACACATAAACAGTGCATTCATTAGAATAAAATTACTAATTTACACATAATTTTTGTCAGTGTAATTCAATTTTGATGCAACATATTCGTTGATGGCAATTTCCCTGTGACAATATCCATACATACTTATTTTTCTATTTCTTGTTTTTATTTTAAATTCAATTTTTAGTGAAATTTCACTTCCCACTTTTACATTTCATGGATTTTAATTTTAATTACTTTCAGTGTTTTGGTAAACTTCTCATTAATTCCCTTGATAATTTATTCCAATACCTGACTCCTATACTTAGAAAAGAAAAATTTCCACTGCTTTATGCCTAAAATCAAGTGTACCTAGTAGTTATTGTCATCACTGTCCTATGTACTATTCCTATTTCTTTGATCCAAGCCTCAACACTAAAATACACAGTAAAATCCAAAGTCCCAGTAATCCACTTCTACCTCCTCCTATCTTCCAATGACTCCACTCCAGTTGTATCTGATAGCCAAAATTAACATCCCATACTACATCACCACATTCAAGCAGCAACATCATCCCTTCACTTAGTACTTCCCCTTAATGAGTCATTCTGTCAAATGCCTAGAATAGATCTAGTACTACACTATCAAATTTGGTCTCCCCTGTCTATTTCAGTGGAAATATCTTGAATGTAGCCCACTATCCAAGATTCTTGTGAATATGCTTGCCTACGGCCGTGCTGTCGAATTACAAACCAGTTTATTTGTTCACAGACATTTTACCTACTAATAAGCCTCTAGTTTTCTGCTATATTTGTCTCCTCTCCTATATGAAACTACTGTTGTCACACTTTTTCACCCCTTGTCTAAGCAGCAAGTATGCAGACTCAGTCTAAATAATATTACAAGGTAAGGTCAAATACTGTACCCACCTGTCTTTAATATATCTGTAGTAATAATACTGACACCGGCACAAACACTTTTCTAGCTTCCCGAATTCCTTCATAACATCAATAGGATCTATTTCATACTTTTTAGTTTGCTCATTTCTATCTTCTTATATGGAGAAACTACTTTCTGATATATACCCTCTGCAAGATAGCCCCCAATGGTCTCATTAATCCATGGGGGAAATAAATATGTGGAGAAGAAATTATGTTAAATCTGTGACACTGCCTCTAAACTCTCGGCTGATACTGCGCATGCGTGGCAGCGGTGGCGGTCATATTACGTATCCCTTACAATTACTAAGTTCACATTGTGTTTGATGCTGTGATTATTTCATTTTCTAATGTGTCTAAGTTTTTTATAATTCCAGCTTGTGCTGCATACGGTTGCTCAAATAGGACAGATAGTAAAGAACCTGGAATATCATTTCATAATTAAGTTGCGTTGTAATTATTGTTCTTGAAGTGTGCAGTAGGTATTGGCAAGCTTGGTGCCTGTCTGTAAATATTTATTCATAGCTCTCAATAGGATTTTGTTCTCAAATTTTTGTTGGTGTAGTATAGAAAATCAGCATATGTTGCTATTTTTCACATAATAGACTAGCATTACTTTCTAACAAGTGTTCAAAATGAGATTTAAAGGGGTGATATTTACATCGCGATTCAGTGAATTTAGTACTGCACTTTCTTTCATCACATTGCAGTTTATACTGACAGTGTATGATGAAATTAAATGTTTTAAATTATACTATTCAATCTAGGACTCTTGATGAAGCAAACAATGTTGTTACTCCAAATGCAGTTTGCTATTCAAATGTGCGTGTGAGGGTGTGTCCGCATAGTTTGATTCTGTAGTGGCAATGTAATGGAGATTGTGGTTAGGTCTAAATGCAGTGTGTACCAGAATGGTTTTGCTGTTTCAGAAGGGGCAAAGAATTTATCTATTATTGTTAGTAATTTCATGAGAACCATGTTAATGACAAAATGTGTATCGTAATGTAAACTACTTACAGGTATTCTCAATTAAGCTTATTATTTAGGGTAACAAGATAACTATTTTTATTCTGGTCTAGGCTGCATTTCAACCTAACCACAAGTGATAGTAATAAAACTGAAATATCCATTCTGCATGTCCACTATGTAATTCATTGTGGCTTTGGCAGAATTAATTTTTGTTCCAGGCCTCATCCCAACCCAATCCCCTCAATTTGGAGACAGTATATCCCGAAAACTAAGCAAGATATAGAAACATTTTATTCTTTATTTTAGATTTGTCTCATCGTGTTACATAAGAATCCATCATTAAATTTGACTTTTGCGAAATTTTTTCATCTGCGTTTCAACTCAAGACACCTCACTTTTGAGACAGTATAACTCGAGACCTAGGCGAGATATCGAGAATTTTATTCTTTATTTTTTATTTGTCTCATCTTTATAAATAAGAATCCATCATCAAATTTGACTTGGACCATTTTTTTCTTCTGAATTTCAACCAAAAACATTCCACATTTGAGACACTAAGCAGGAAATCAAAAAAATTTATTCTTCATTTTTTTATTTGTCTCATCTAGTTACATAATAATCCATCACCAGATTGCGGCATCACATTTATTCTAGAGTTCCTTTGAGGTTTTTGTACATATTCCCCGTATCTGTATGGATAGGTAATATGGCGGCCACGCCCCCCCCCTCCCCCCCTCACTCCTCCTCTGCCCGGCATCACTTCAATGCGTGGTGAAGGTACCTTGCGTCGTCTCCATATATTTCTTTCTTCCATGCATTAAACTAGTTATTTAATATCTCTAACAGTTTCAAGTCCTCAGTAACGTCATCTTATGTGTGAGATTGCGTTTGTGAATCACAGCGAGAGTGACGTGTGATTCCCACAGTACGCATGCGAGTGTGCTCACAGAATACTTTGTGCACGTTTAGATGATATTTGCAGCTATATCGTTCTGTCTATGTGCTGAGATGCAGGGCGCATTTAGGCATAGGCTACCTAGGCTGAAGCCTAGGGCCCGCACCACATGCAAAAATAAAAATATATTACTCGCTGTCATCCTGTCGACACGCATTGTGAATAATCAATATTGTGTTTTTCATCTTTCTCTATGCGTGCTTTGGTGATGTTAATCGTCTTTTAGTGTTTGTTTTGTTTTAATATGTAGGCCTACTGTTTCATGTTGTTACTAAAACTTTTCAGTTTGTAATTTTGCGGCCTTTTACTGAGAATGTTTGGTTGCAACAACAGCACTAAAATACACAGCACCTTATCTATCGATAATTGAACGTGCGAGAATCACTAGTTAACATCGTTCACTTCAGTTTCAGAAATGATGAATAAAGCACGTCATGAAATTTCGATTATTTAATAAGTTATTCTCGTATATTTTTACTATCATTACATTATTCATGCTTTACTTTACTTAAAATTGTAAATATGGTTGTGCTGTTTTCAGTGGCGTAGCTAGATAAAGAAGGGCCCCGGTGCAAAAAATTTATTTTAGGCCCTCAGGCCAGATGCGCGACCTTTCTTTGCTTTGTGTTGCTGGCAGGGGCCCCCTTAGTGGAGGCTGGGGGTCCCTAAGTTGTGTTTTGGGGTCCCCTGAGCAACGGTTGGGGACCCCCGTGAGCAGTGAGTGCCCTTAGTGAGGGGCTCCCTGTGTCACACGGGCCCCCTTAGACAATGGTAGAGCTAAAAATAAAAAAGGTCGCCAGTTTGCTGTGAAGGCCCGCGGGCCTTCTGAACTGCACTGTGGGGGCCACCAGAGGTGCGCTTGGGGCCCCGTGAGGTATGCTTGGGGGCCCCCTGAGCGTAGGGGCCCCGGTGCACTGCACCGCCTAGCCCCATAGTAGCTACGCCCCTGGCTGTTTTATCCCACATATATGATTTAATCTCCACCAATGCAGTTAATGTCACAGTATGGCCCGCACCACAAGTGTAGCCTATGTACCCTAAATACGGCCCTGCTGAGATGTAGAAGTTTATAATGTTTAAGAAATTGATATAAAGTCTGATTGTACTATTATTTTTTATATCATCCCAAATATAGTTTGTCACAACCGCGGGCGCATTGCAGTGAGAAATTAACAAAATAAATTGTGTAAACTATTCTGTATTGTTATTACTAATAATAAATGTACAATTCATCAACTTTCAGTTGTTCTTTTTTTCCTTTCACGTTGAAATCTTCTTTTGGAAATATACACATCTTTTCCACGCCTACAGTTTACTGCTTGTGCTTATTCCCAATCTGTATGTGTCATGTAAGTCAATAAAGGTTGCTCCTGAAACTTAAGAATCAAAAGAAAAAATATAATAAATTTAAAGTTTCTTGTGTCCTATTCGTAGATTCCAGTCACAGTCATAATATCTATTGCTTAATATTGTTTTTAAAAATTGTTGATTTACTAATTGAGTAAAATTATTCAATGAAATAAAAATATAGCAGAATATTTGCGTAGGCCTACTTAATTTATTTCACTATTTTTCTAATTTTTTTATTTTTAAGTCAATAGAACAACTATCCAGTGCTTCGTTTTAGTTAAATATTTTCTGTACTTCCTTCTAAGGTATAATAATCTATTATAATAACGTTTTTTTGAATGACGTACCCATTAAGGCGCTTTCCCACGATCCCTTGTAATGAAGGCGAGACGGGACGGGACGGGACGAATACTCAACCAAACGCCATGGGAACAAGGCCGCCTCTGCTGGCGGGGACGAGACGCAGCTACCCACTCTGAGTAGGTAAAGATCACGGGCGTGTGTAGTGGTGCGCTGTTGCCATCAGTTTGCAGAAGTGGTGCGCACCCTTTCTGTTGCTGTATAGTGCTCTGTGCCAAACGACACTAACATGGTGCGGAGGTGGTGGCGAGGTAAGCTAAGACTAACCTGCGGCCCGCGGTCGTCCCTACACTTCGGCTAATGAGGTCCCGTCCCGTCTCGACTTCGTTACAAGGGATCGTGGGAATGCGCCTTCAGAAAGTGGGTGAGAATGTTCAAGGACGGGCGGGTTAACGCGCATGACGAGTCATGGCTGGGCCGACCTTATCTGATTTCTGAAGATTTGATTCGTGATGTGGACAACAAAATTCGAGAGGACCGACGTTCGAAGTTTTACAGTTATCAGTTGATTTTCCACAGGTTTCGAGGTCAGTTTTGTACACCATTGTTTCGGAGAAACTGAATTATCGAAAATGTTTTGTGGGTCCCAGACTGCTTTCTGAAGATCACAAAATAAAAATATTGTGCCGTGCTTTGCCACTTTTGACTCGATGCCATCAGGAGAGAGACTAATTTTTGGACAACATACCGAGCGTGTTGGGTGAGCGGTTAACGCTCAGGCCTCATATTCGGGAGGACCCCGGTTCTAATCCCCTTCCGGGCATCCAGATTTGGGTTTTCCATGGTTTCCCCCAAGTCACTCCAGGCAAATGCCGGGATACTTCCTTCAAAAGACCATAGACGAATTCCTTCCCGTTACTTGTCCCCAGTCCTGTCCCGCCTCTAATGACCTCGACGTCGACGAGGCGCAAAGTCATAAGTTAAAAAAAAAAAAGACTTGTGTGTCTCACATGTCTCCTGAGTCCAAGCGACAGTTAATGGAATGGCGATACACATTGTAATCAACCAAAGTGAAAGACAAACAATTTCAGCATGAAAGAATCATAACTGTCTTTTGAGACAGGAAAGGAATTTGTTAGTGCATTTTATGGGGAGAGGTACAACTATCAATTCTGATGCGTATCACATAACTTTGGAAAAAAAACCTAGGGTGCCATACAAAACAAGCGGCGTGGCCCCACTGTCTTCCGGAGTGATGACAATACAAGGCCACATGTCAATGCACAAACACCAGGTCTAATCAGTTCTTTTGGATGGAAACAAATGGATCGTCTATTTTGTAGTCCAGACCTTCCACCCATTGATTTTCAACTGTTTCGGTAATTACAGGAATTCCTGGATGGTCAATGGTTCAGCAACGACGAAAAAGTGACAACTACAGCCATAGCATCCTCATAGGCAGCAGATTTCTTTGACGATGGAATTAAAAAACTTGTTTAACGGTACGACATACGTTTTAGCAAAAAACCGAGATTATGTAGAAAAGTAGATGAAATAATGTAGTATATGGAAAGAAATGTTTTTAATTATATTTTTAGTACTGTATGTTCGTTTTTATTATGAGGGACTTTATTTTAAAAATAATCACAGTAAATTTTCTTGTCAAGTCAGTTATTATTCTTTTTGTTTTTGTTTGGATTCCTTGTTTGTGTGTTAAGAATTCAATATTCAACCAGTTTTTTAATATGATTTAATGATGATTTATGACCTATACGTGTGATTTTAAAATTCAAAGTATCCTATCTCTCTCTCCAATATATTATTTTTTTTTATTTCGGTATTTTCGTGCCGCCATTTCTTAAATTTTTAAGCCTGTTTATTTGAAAAAATAAAAAATAAAAATTTGAAGCACCCAAAGGGGAGGAGAAAACGAAATGAAAATTTACAGGTTGAGAGGGTATGTGATATTATTTCAGTGGTTACAAAATCGAGACAAATTTTGAAAGGGCTTGGCAATATGAGCCCGCTTATCATTATAACACTGCACTTACTCTGGTCTGGATGCATACACTAATTTCGGTCGGGAAGGGTGTCATAAAGCCGTTGTATTCTTTCTTGATGCAAGCTGGCCCACAACTGTTTTAACCGGTCTTTGATATCCTAGATACTGGCGCTGAGACGTCCAAGCTGGACCAACACATGTTCTATCGTAGTCAAAATGAGGATCTTGGTGGCCCCAAGAGTGCCTCAACATCAGGCAGACAGTTCATAAAGACACGTGCCGTTTAAGGACGAGCATTTTTTCTGTTTAAAAATGACGCCACGATACAGTCCTGGATCTTTGGGGGGGGGGGGGGAGGGTCAAACCGGGGCACTTGCCCCCTGCGGCAACTTCAGGAGGGCGGCAAAATCGTGTTTGAAGGGGCATTAATGGCAAATTCGTTTGGCGTCGACCTTTTTTTTAGCTCTACTGCCTCGAGCGGCAACCATCAGAGGGGCGGCAAAATGGAAGAATAGCACTATACTGCCCCAGGCGGAAAAACTCATGTTTGTAGGGGCGGCAATCTCAAGTTTTTTTCCGGCTCGGAAAATTCGTAGATCCGTCACTGCCGCGATACTGTCGCGTGAGAGGTAATGCATGAAGACGCAGGGCGTCCCTGAGGTACCATTGTGCCGTCAGAATTCCTTCAATTACCTCCAGCCTGACCTGAAGTAATATCCGAGGTTCCCCACACCATGACGCCAGAAGCAGGGCCGGCGTTTCATGTCAATCCCGGGTGGGTAGTTAGGCATAGAGGAGGTCGGGGGGGGGGGGGGGGGTTGCCTGAAAATGTTGTTTGGTTATCTTACCAAAAAAAAGTAATAATAATGATGATCATACAAAAAGATCGATAGGGGTAGAAACTACAAAACGAATTTAAAAAAATATATCATATAATTTATTAAATATATTTTAATTGTGTACAATTTTTAAAAAATATTTACTGTTACTCACTACTACTAGTTGCGCAATGCAAAAACTGTACTGCACTTTGCTTTTTTTTAAATAAACTGATTCCACTATATTTGCAAATCAAGTCTGTCTGTGAGTTTATAAATGTAATATTTCCATATTACTGAGTCAATCTTGCAACATTGTCGATCTTAAGTAAAACCGAAAAACTTCATTCTTTGGAACAGGACGAGCCAGAAATCGTGACGAGTAGCCGGACGAATCGCACAAACTCTGCTATGAGTCCTCTCGTACATTTGTACTTCTGTAAATAATTTATAACCCCTCTTAAATTTTTTGCCTGCTTCTCAAAATTTGCAAAAATATGTCTAGGCTATCGCTCAGCAATCTTTCTCGCTCGGTGTTATGGTTATGAAAATTTATAATCGTTTCAACGTGTGCGGGCTGTCCCAAAGCGGATCATTCTTACAATGTGAAGAAGTGGGTGGAATCGACTCTTTAACATGAGAACTTGATCATAAACTTTAAGATTTTCGGAAAATCTTGAGTATGTTTAATCGGAATTTTTCGCTCTTACCTTCCTAGAGGCGCTTGGGAATTATACGCTGATGTGAGATTTTTTGATTCGTTGATCTCATCGTTAGTATCTGACTAGACACTTTTTCGCCAAATTTCTTTGAATTTTTAGTCTGGAACGATGTGCAAAATATCTGTGATTGCTTCCATGTCATTATTCGATTCTGTAATACACGGATTTGATTTATGTAGATCTGTTAAATATTCTTTAACGAGTACGCCAATACAACTGTTGATGTTATTTATTTTCGGACGCGTTTCGCCTCTCGTCGTGGTATCGTTAAGCGTACACGTTTTTCTGTAATATGTTACGAGTTTTTAATTCTACAGAACAGGTTTTTAGATATGATACTAATTACATAGTAAATCATAATGCGATTCACACATGTAAGATTAGTATCACATGTAAGCAAAAACCAGTATGTATAAAAGTTAAAAACTGATAACCTATTACACAGAAAAGTGTACCTTGAAGATACGTCGAAGAGACGAAACGCGTCCGAAAATAAATAACATCAATAACAGTTGCATTGCCGTACTCGTTATATGATATTTTTTATTTTAACAAACAGCTGCAGAAGACGTACAGTTATCATGTATGTAGATCTGCATTCAAAATTGGGAGGGAATGAGAAATTTCTATCATTGTGAAGAGATTCCATATGGGGTATAATCCAGAAGTCTCAACAGCAACAGCGCTTTCTACTTTTCTGGCTACAGAATGATCGTATAAAAATTCAATTAGCTGCCTATAATTTTCTATTACTGATTTCAGAGATTCTTGTTACGCATGTGTAAAAAATTAATAATTACGTTTAAAAGTACAAAATCCTTATTTAAAAAATTATATTAAGCTTGTAATCTCTGTAATTCGTTGTAGGACAATAGGTTGCAAGAAAACGCAAATCATCGTTAGTTCCTTTTTCTATTCCCATTTGCTGTTGCTTTAACTGTCAAAGTCATTTCGGCAAGTCTCGCAGAAAGTTTACCAAATATTTTACTGTTCCAATTAATTTTCTCATTACTATAATTCTATTTTGTACTACGATGTTGAGAGTGTGAGTATTATAATGCTCCAGGCTCTTCTTTGCGTATTCATTACTGTAATACCGTTATTTTTGCAGAAACATCAGAAGCTCCATCATAGCATCAGGATTTTGAGAGTGGCAAATTGTGCTTAGCGAAAATGTAAAGGGCCAGATCAAATACGGTTTCTGCCTTGGTGTTCACAGTTGAAAATAAATCAATAAAATATTCATTTTCAATGAAATCGTCAAAGAAGATTCTCAAGTAAACGAACACTTGCTCAGTTTTGCAAATATCGGAAGTGTCGTCTAGTAAAATAGGAAAAAAAAAAAAATCAGGTGGTCTTATTTCTTCCATTAAATCAAGAAGTTTAGTGTGTCAATCATGAAAAGCTATTTGTGAGCATCTCTCAGCAGTCATGATTTCAGTTCAGTCACATCTTCAGCTAGAGCCTTTAAAAAAAAGACACAAAATTTGAATTTTCATTCTTGTTGGCTCCTTTCGCAGACCCTCCGCCCACCGCAACGGAATACGATCGACGGTGTCGCATATAAATGTGACGTCGATCTTTGTAATTAAATAAATACAATTTGTAGACTGTATTTCGTTTATAATCTTTTGCAGTTTATTTCTTTCGGTTGCCTGTTTAAAAAGTTCTCTAATGTCAATAACGACCGTGTTTGAGACAACCTTGACATCCCAAGATTTGCCGGTTTGTTCCTACTCAAGATCTCTCAACTTAATTTTTACGCTGCTGCTAAATCAATCTTGTCTTGGTCTTTTCCTCTACTCAACAATTCTCTCCTAACTTCACTTCTTTTTCAGAGATCATATCCTTTAAAGCCTCTCTGGGCAAACGATATTTATTAACCTTTGTATTCTTTTTTTTTTCTTTATATATATAAATCATTTTAACTTTTAATTTACCACTATGTCACAACGGGACCATCTTGTTCTTAATTTTGACGGAGACCTATTCCCAGGAGACGTAATTGGAAAAAAATAAACAGAACAGAATGAGGTTGAGGCCACGGAGAAGCGTCAACAGAATTGGAAATAACCTGCTGCAATTTTTTATTCAATAGAAAAAATCATATTTCGCATTGCTTCAAAAAAAAAAAAAAAATACTTTTTAGGTTTTTGGAAATGGATTTGGAAATATGAAATTCAATGTGTAACTTGCCTAAGTTTGTAAAATTGTACCCTACCAAAAATGTGTGTACCACAAATTTATAGGTCTTGTCCGACTGGCTGACTGTAGAAAAAATATCAAATTGGGGATACAAAAACTGCCATTCCGTCTCTCTCTAACAGCAAATGGTATTACAGTGAACAGTGACTGTATTCTCTATCTTGAAACGATAAGCAGTCTATTCTAAACGGTAGGTGGTGTGCTCTCTCTTTTCCTGCCAGTTTGTTTCCTCTATGCACGCTCGATCGTTCTCAAATTTCGCGTGGGTAAAATACCCACCCGGAATTTCCCGGGTGGGTACTTCTACCCACCATACCCACATTATCCGCCGGGCCTGGCCAGAAGTAACCCCGCTGTGTCTCTTTAAAACATTGGAAGGCTGGAGCCTCTCTCCAGTTCTCGCCATACTCTCCTACGATGGTTATAAGAGGTAGTGCAGAATCGCGATTCATCGCTGAATACAATGCGACGCCATTTATCAGCACCACACGTGCTTTCTGTATCGTTTCAGAGACTGCAGTGAACAAGGTTAGCAAGTGATGTTCGCACGCTCAATTTTTCGATTGATGATCAATAGATTGTCGTTACGTTGTTGCAACGAAACATCTTCAGCAAAAGTCAGCAGAATTACAAACTCAAAAGTTTTAATAACACATGAAACAAAAATTGTACACGACAGGTATAAAAATCATTACCTCAGAAACTAAGGTAGAAAATTTTGTCGTTTTAAAATTAAATTAACAAAATAACATAAAAAACGATTAAGATCGCGAAAGCAGGCAATAGAGAAAGATTAGAAACACGATATTGATTATTAACACACGCATGTCAACAGGAAGACAGCGACTAATATATTTTTATTTTTGCGTATGGTGCGGGCCCCTAGGCTACAGCCAACGTAGCCTATGCCTAAATGCGGCTCTGCTTCACAAGCTCTTATAATTATACATCTTAGATCTGGTGCTTTGAGCCATTCAACTGCTTTGATGGATGTGTGATGTATGTCCATTATTATTCCTTTGTAAGCTAGAAGAGGACAGCCAGAAACAATATGGTAGGTTGACTGTGAGGTGGCGCCACATTAGCAATTTGCAGAGCTGATCCAGCTCCATTTGTGAAGTAAGTAACCGTATCTGCCTTGTTAACCTCGTCCAATGATAATATTTCAATTTATTTTTGGTTGGTTGGAATGTTTACAAGTGGTTTATGATACTAATTACTTTTCATTGCTCTTGTGCTGTCTCGTTGTCTTTTTTCCAGGTTGAGTGTGATTTTATGAATTTGCTCATATGTGGAGGCCGGTATCGTCTAGGAATTTAATGATGGCTGATAAAATTTGAGGGTTATTCTCATACAACAAGGTTGTGATGTTAATAGGTAAAGGAATATTTTGTTTTATAATGCAGCCAAGTAATTCATTTTGTGAGCAAGCAAAACAGATGGTCTAGGTCAGATGTTTCTGAGGGGTGTTCTTTACAGGAGGGGGTTTCGAACTCTTTAATATGGTGCAGGTGGGCCAGGTAGCACCCATGCCCTAACCTCATTCTTATTATTGATGACGCATGTCGTCTACTCAGGTTTATTTTATTGTACCAAGGTTTTGATGGTATTTCTGGTTGAATAGTCACGTAATGTCGTCCCTTTTCTTGTTTTGTTATTTCCCATTTTTCATAGGCTATTTTTCTTATTTTACAGTGGAAATCGGTGTGAGGTAACGGAATTGCTTTAAATTTTCCTTCAGCTATTGCAGCCTTTTCCAGGTCGTCAACAATTTCGTTGTTATCTATTCCTGCGTGTCCTTTAATCCACATTAAATTAATTTCCTTATTTGCTTGTTTGGATTGTAGTATCAAATCTATCAGACTGTATACATAGGGGTTTGTACGTGTGGTCCAATTCTGATGCTCTATTTTGCTAAGTACGCTTTTCGCATCTGTGAGAATTAGGATTTTTCCAAAATGTTGTACTCAGGGCCGCCGTAAGCGGGCGTGCAAGGCGTGCACCGCACGCGGGCGGCACGTCGAGGGGGCGGCAAAACGAGTGATCACCCCGCGATAGTTCCCACTCCATTGTCGCCGCGACGGAATTTGCCGCGTATTATGTAGCGGGCGACCTTTTTTTTTTAGCTCAACAGCTGCTTCGGGGCGGCCGGCGACACTCAGGATGGCAACAATGGGGGCGGCATATAATGTTCGAAGGGCGGCAATCTCACAGTTTTTTTACCCGGTTCGGAAATTTCCTAGATATACCACCGCTGTAGACAGGGGGCGGCATAATCGGTATTGCACGCGGGCGCTCAAACAGCTAGCGGCGGGCCTGGTGTACTCCGTATTGAATTGCTTCCGTTATCGCTAGAATTTCCTCAGTATATGTGCTTGTCTCTAGTGGGAGGGTGTACTTTCCAGTGGCTCCTGTTTTGGGGCAGTAAAAGGCGTAGCCCATTCCTTCTGTGGTTTTGGATCCATCGGTATAAATTTCTATGAAGTCGTGCCAACTGTCCCTGATATGATTCTGTATGTGTTTATTGATTTTTCCTGCATAGGACTCAATGCTTCGTTGTTGATAGATCGGTGGCTTATAAAGATATGGGAACTGTAGACCAAGGAGGAAAGGAATATATGGAGACGACGCAAGGGACCTTCACCACGCATTGAATAGACGCCAGGGGGAGAGGAATGGGGAGGCGTGGCCTCCATATTACCTACCCATACAGACATGGGGAATATGAGCAAAAACCTCAAGGGACTCTAGGATAAACGTGACGCCGCAATGTGATGATGGATTATTATGTAACTCGATGAGACAAATAAAAAATGAAGAATAATGTTTTTTGATATCCTGCTTAGTTTTCGAGATATTCCGTCTCAAATGTGAGATGTTTTTGGTTGAAATTCAGAAGAAACAATTGGTCAAAGTCAAATTTGATGATGGATTCTTATTTAAAGAGACGAGACAAATACAAAATAAAGAATAAAATGTTTCGATATCTTGCCTTGTTCTCGAGATATACTGTCCCAAAAGTGAGATGAAATGCAGAAGAAAAATGTCGCAAAAATAAAATTTGATGATGCATTCTTATATAACCCGACGAGACAAATCGAAAATAAAGAATAAAATTTTTCAATATCTTGCTTAGTTTTCGGGATATACTGTCTCCAAATAGCAATTGTATGGATAGGTAATATGGCCGCCACTGCGCAAGCGCAGTATCAGCCAGAGTTTAGAGGCGGCGTCACGGTATAAGCGGTATTTCCTCTCCATATATTTCTTTCCTCCATGCTGTAGACTGGCAGCTCTCTGTCTTGGTAGATCAAAGGAAAGATTGTCCTCAGTTGTTTAAAGCATCTAAGTATAAGAGGTTTCCTTTCTTGGTTTGCGCTTCCTTGCGAGTTTCTAATTCTCAGTAATATCTTCAGTTTGCATAGAAGTGGGTGATGTTATTGCTGCTCGTTGGATGAAAAAATGTTTGTCACTAGTTTAGTCCAGGTTTCGGCAATTGGCTTTTATTTCAAATGTTGTTGTACAGTTTCAGTAGGGTTTTTTTCGGCGATATTGGTAATTTCGAAATCATGCAGTAGTGAATGTCATCAATTCCCGGAGCCGCGTTGTTCGTGCATTTTAGGGCTTTCTCAAATTCTTCCACAGTAAATCATTGCGTTAAGTCTTCGTTTTGGTGTGATGGTTCTGTGTTGTTGATATTCCAGATAGTTTCCGATTGTGGCAATACTGTGGGTGGGGCTAAGATGTCAGCAAACTCTTACTTCTGTCAGTGGTTGGCTTGGCCCGTTTTCTCCCTAAAGCCAAGCTATCATTGACCATGTCTAAGATTGTGGTGTGGTGTTGGATATTTTCTCGCAGAACTGTTTCCAAGATGAGCGTTTGTTTTCTTTGAGGAAGCGCTTCGTTTCAGCATCTATCTTCTTATATTGTAAGTAGTTCGCCCAAGTGCTCTGTCGCTTGTATGTAGTCAATGCTAACCTCCTTCTTGGGATTGCGCGAGAACATTCTGGATTCCACCATGGCACTGATGGTGTTCTTAGGTTGTCCTTTTCTTTTCTACGTGGGATGGTTATGTTGGCTGTTTTATTTATTAATTTTATATATTCGTTATATGTACATTGTTTCCATTGTTTCTACCCTTGCCACTATATCGATTTCCTTATCTTTGATATTACTGCACTTCCCCAAGTATGCTTTGTTTATATTCCATTTTTGGTTGTTGGTTTATGGGGATTGAAACTATTAGCGTTATTTGCTGTTAGTTCTATGGAGAGATGGTCAGATCCCATAGACTGATTGCTTACTTTCCCATTAAATTCTGTTGCGAAGTCTATTGAATAAATGGTGAGATCGACAGCTGACAGTCATAGTTCTGGCGTCTGTATTAGAGTGGGTGTGCCGTCGTTTAAAATTGTTAAATGCAATTAATCTAATATGACTAAGATTGAGTTTCCACCAGCATCGTTGTAGGCGAAGTCACAACTGGTGTGGTGAGCGTTCTAATCTCCACACAACAGGTGTGGTGGTTCCGGTTGTGACATCAGTGTGTACCTTTCTCTGAGTGTTGTAACTGTTTTTGGAGTACGGAAGATAGATACGATTGTGACTTCTCGCTTACGAGCGCGCACTCGTGCTGCTACTGCTTGGAAGTTCCATTCGTTCGAGTTATTTTGAATGATTTCAGCATGGGATACATCTGAATTTATTATAAGTACTACACCAGCTTTTCCATCTTTTCTGTTATGTGTAATTGTGTGATATCCTGGGAATGTGATATTTCTTCCGGGATTTATCCATGTTTCTGATATGGCTGCTATTGTTATTCTTGGCTGTGTAATTCTTGTTGTAATGATTCTTTGTTTACGACAACTGACCTTGCATTCCACTGTAAGAGTTTCATTTTGGTTTCCCTACATGAAATACTCCTTAATCATCTATATTATTGCAGCCGAATCTATAATGGGGGGTTGTGAGCCCTGCATGCCATTAATTATTTGCATAATGATGCTGAATACTTTTTCTACTGTGGTATCCTCCTGGTATCCGTTGTGTGCTGTGCATTGGTTTCTGTTAGGTGATCCTACTTGTTATAGTCCTCTGTTATGGTATTTCACATGCCTGAGGAGAGTATGGGTTATGTCGTATGGGTCCTAATGGTAGTTCCTGTGGCTGGTAATATATTCGCGGTATGATCTGTGTTGTGGTTGTAGCTGGTGGAGGTGATCGTGCGCGTCTGTTGACAGTAAACTTCCGCTGCGGATTAGGTAGTGCTGGGAAAGTTGGTCTTTCCTGGATCTGTGGGGCTGGAGTGGATACTACCGGGTATGTTTTCTGGGTGATAATTTTTTCTGAATCCTTGAAAGTTATGTTTAATTTGGCATTATTTTAACCCGTTTGCTAAACTCTGGGCATGATTTGTCCGTGGCTTCATGTTCTTTGTGGGAATGTACGTAACTTGGTTTCGGGATAGTTCAGTGTGTTTTTACATGGTTTCCTCCACATATTGCGCATCTTGTTTATGATTTGAACTGATTGCTTGAATGTCCAAATTTCAAACAGTTATAGCACTCACGGACTGTTGCCATATATGGAGAAACTTGACAGCGCATTCCGTACACCGGTACATATTCTGGTAAAGTCTGACTGTCAAATATCACTACAAAAGTTCGTAATGGGATTACTTTTGTTTGATTTTTTATTAGTACCCTTTTAGTCATTCGTCTAAGTCTAATTACCGGTACCAGTGATTCTAGAACGCTATTTAATTCGTCGACCCCGATACTTGTATCTACGTTCCTTATTACTCCTTGTCTAGTTAGTACATGAGCCGGGATGTATGCTGCAAGTTGTGGTGTAGAAAATACTGGGGAATCAACGAGGCTGTTGGCAGCCTGTGGTGTCGCAACATCTATTTTGATTCTGTATTTTTTTTTCCTTGTGCAACAATTTTTTTTTAGATAAGTTTCCAGTATTCTGGGCTAGTTCCGAATATTATTTTCCCCAACGCCATGGGATGTAGCTTTCCAATATTCTTTCCCAATCCGTTTACATACAGGTATATGTAATAAGGTCCTGGTGAATCTACTTTGTGACGATTTGCCTTATTGTGTACATAAGCAGGTAGGTGGGACACATTATTTTCCGTCAAGAGGTAGCCAGATGCTACTCTGGTGGTTATATTTTCTAGTTACGTGACATTTATCTTGTCTTGTGTTGACGACAGGGTTGGCGATGTTGGAGTTTCTAAACTATTAACTGCGTTATTTCCATTCATTGCATTAACTACAGAGTTTTCTGTTGGCTTACTCACATTATATGATGCCAAGAATTTCCGCTTGTTGTTGCTTCCGTTATTTTCTTCATTGCGTCGCTCGTGGTTCTTAGGTTTACATATTTGGGTGCACGGCAGTGCACCCGCCAAGTCGAGCCAACGGCGACACTGCCTGCCCTTTTCTCGACGCGATTCGGGCCATTTTTGAACCTCAATTATTTCGGTGGTATTTATGCTACATGTCTCAAATTTCTGTTATGCATAGATATCAGCAATCTTAGCAAACATAATTAATTTTATTATGTTACTGTTCTTAGTTCGTATGTTATTCGGACGCAAACTTCAGAGATTTTGTCAGTCACTCACTGACTGACTGATGATCATCAAAATTCTAAGGCACTTCCCGTAGCCATAGAAAGCTGAAATTTGGTACACAGACAAAATTTTCCCCACATATTATAAGAAAAGTCTGAAACTCGTAAATTTTCCTGTACAACCATTCTATCGAAGCGACGCGGCTCAGCACTAAGTGCACCAGATGAGGATGCTGTTTCGAATAGTACCCCCACCTTCAGACTATCACAATCTCCTTCTCTAGCGCCTTCCAAAGATGTCTGTGTGTTACATGAATACAATTACTTATTTTTCAGCCGTTGTGCACCCCACTGACCCGCAGCGCACACACCAGTCTTGCGCAGTTTTCGCGTTTTCTTTCCAACACCGCGTAGCTCTGTTCACTCGTCACTGTAATGTTTGGGGTTAGGGGGTTCATACTGATGCGTGATTTCATGTGAATGGCGTTTTCTGTAATTCCGAGCATATGTTTGAGTCCTTTGAGACGAAATAGTGAATTACTTTGAGATTTGCAAATTAATAATAATAAAAAAATACTTTTATTCTTGAGATATATTTCACTTCTTTACTTTAGGTCTTAGTAGTTTTCCATGAACTGTTCAAAAGACTTCAGAATCAATGCCTTACCTTAACCGTTTCAGAGCTACTCTAGTTTAAATATTTACTATTACACTTATCCGCTTACATATGAGAGATGATAGCAACGTTAAATTGCATCCAGCGCGACAAATACATGATGATATGAACCAACCGAACGCCTGCTTGCAAACCTGATATTGCCATCTATTTCATTACTTATACAATATCATATTTAGTTAACGAATTTTAACAGTTTAAATATACTGATAAGACAAAAATAGTTCTTGTACAGCATTATGACGTCATTTAACTATCAAAACGAACGTTATTTATTGACAAAACAAGAATTTTCCAAGCCAGGGCAAAAGATTGGAGATTGCCGCACCTTCAAACATTATTTTGCCGCCACCCAAAAGAGGTCTTCATTACATAAATTTGCGATTTGCTGTCCCCTGAAGTTGCCGCCCGGGGCAAATGCCGCGGTTTCTTCCCCCCCCCCCCCCGTTTTCTCCATTATCTTACACTGACCATTAGACAAAAATTTTCAAAGTGAAACAACTTGTAACTTACTCACTTCACAGCCATCTTAATTTCCATTAATATATTTTCTGTTCAGTCGTAAGTTATATATATACACAATAGGCCTACACTGATGAGTCAAAACAATATGACTACCTGATCAGTAGCTTGTTGGTCCACGTCTGGAACGCAGTACAGCAGCGTGGCATGGATTCAACGTGTCTGGGCACGCCATTCCTCTCCCGGATGTGTTCTCCTTGGTGGAGATCTGGCGAATCTGGAGACCAAGACATATACGTGAGATCGTAGCACGATTCTGACATTGTGACAAAAACAGAAATTTTTTGGAAGATGCCATTGTCGTCATGGGTGACATGAAGCAAGAAGGGATACAGGTGATGTGAAATAATTTTCCCGTTGTCCACAGCTGTTGTGATGCCTTCGATCACTACCACAGTGAAACCTACCGATCAGCCGCGCCGTTTCCGAGATTCTCGTTTCCAGACGCCGGGCCATAGCTATCCGTTCTTCGTCAAAGTCATTTATATCCGTGTATTTCAACATTTGCCACACATATCGCCGCTAGAATGACTCCCTATTCGCCTGTGCTCCTCTAATATACTTTCCTTACCGCATGTCGAACCCGCAATCTTACCAGACGGCATTCAGTTTCGAGGTGTGCAGTGATCATGATGTTTTGGCTCACTAGTGTTTATACGTGACAAAATAAAGAAAATATACTATCGGTTATAATATAGTGACCAATCCAGAATAAAAATAAGCTCAGTTTGAAAAATAGGATGGCTGGTATTACCTTCAGTAGCCTAAATCCATTACTATTAACTAACGAGTCAAAGGAAAATTTAAATACATGTCATAGGCATATTATGGTAGATAATGAACTTTCCCAGAACGCTTTTACTCTGATGTTGCTCATCTTAGGTAGTTATTTTAATTAACAGCATCAATGCATTCAAAACGATGGACTTCCGGAGTGGATGTTAATTTGCGTAGCGAAAAGAATTCCGTTTTAGCAAGTCAGGTAAATGTAACTACTGTGGAGCAACCGACGCTACGTTTTTCAGAAAAAAATTTCCTAGTTTATTATCAGCAGTGGCGTGCGGAGAGGAAAGACCCGAGGGCATAAAACTCCTTGTCACTCAAGAACGGAATTACATGAACTAAAGTCTTGGAATCCGTCAAGATGGTTGTGTCAGTGGACATCATTGATGTGAGGATTTACGCTATGTTTTAGTAGTAGGATGAAGTAATTATAAAAAGTCAATTCCAGTTAATATAGGGTTAGGACAGTGCTTTAGTGACTGCTAGTGAGGATATAGGATTAGATGGCTAGATCTAGTGACAAAAATAATAAATACCAGCAATGGAACAATACAAGTGGGTTGTGACTGCTGGAATGAAGGATAATAATATGCCAAAGCTAGTTGTCAGACCACTACTGGTAACCTGTGGGATTACAATGAACGAAAGTTGTAAAATTTGTTTACTTAGTATAGATGCACAAAGTCATAACAGTTATAGAGGTGGCTTAAGAAAGGGTTGCTAGAAAATAAGATATTCCCCAAGGGTGATAGAATGATTGGCGGAGATAAATAAATAGTTGGTTTGTGAAGATTCTTACCTGTTAGCAGGATCTACTTTATTTTGCTGGTTTCGTAGAAGATACGATTGATTTTTGGAGAATACTTAACGCTTCTGAGAGTGGTATGTATGGAAATATACATCCAGTGGGGGATCCAGGAGGGGGTGGGGGGCTAGGGGGTAGGGGGCAAGATGTTTTCTAATCCAGTCAACAGCTGACGTATAATTTAACATTTATATTCCACTTACATTTCAGACAGTACTAGGATTATTCTTATTACACACTGGGTTGCAGTCAACCAATATTTTTTATTTAATTTAGTAGTGATACTGACCTCCAGTTATTGCAAAGCTTTGCTTTGTTAATGTGTCTGTCGTTCGGATTCTATGTTAAAACTATATGTTCATTTTACTAGGTTAGGTAAAGAGGTTATGAAAGAGGCGGTTTGCACAGTTGGTAAGAAACTCTGTCATTACGTCACTAAAATTAAATAAAATTACTAACCATTACAACATCACATCTGGCGGTGACTGCCGATTGTAATATGGTGATCTGGCCCTATGTAAAACGGTGTGCCTCCTTTCAGCCATTTGACGGTCTAACTTATACATAATCTCATTGGTTGAAATAAGGTGCCAAAGTGGGTGGTGCATTTGTTCGGTATGCAGCACACTACGGTTTGATTCGAATGACGACAGCGCATTTAATCTGGGTCTCCTGACACCACTTATCGCAGAAAATATTGCTCTTATCGCTTCTACTCTGGCTTAAGCTTGTAAACAAAATGACAGGCTGTAAGCTACCTGAAATAGCTCCTATTAAAAGTCAGACCACATATACTTTATTAAATTCAACCTGTATGAGTAAACTTAGTGGGTTTACATATAGAAAAATAAAAATAAATCTCAAAAACTGGGTTGTGTACTCCCAAATCAGATACGTCGTTTATAATGGCTTCAGTTTTAACAGTTTTTCGCTAATTGTCATGACTGAGGTCACTTTATTGTACTAATTGCTGTACAATATACACATTTGGCGGGGGTGACCATAGTTCGTTTGCCTCTACGAGGGGGGGGGGGAAACATACAAAATTAATCGTGGTAAACTTTTTGGTCTCCTTGGCTATAATACAGAGTCTCGTCATTTCAGATGAAACCTTAAAACGCTTACTGAGATCAGTAATTCAGAAAGTATTTTTCGTGTTCATTCATTAATTAGTAATACGACCAGCGTCACTGGCATCTGTTAATGCAACGTTATTGACAAGTTTCAAGTAAGTAAGTCGGATTATGTACAAAGATAAAAGACTAACGGTTGATTATGATTACAAGGTGTGCTTGATGAAGATTTGAAATGTAAATCCCTTCTCACAGCACTTGAACGAAAACTCAACTGCGCAGGACACATTGGACGGATAGTTGGAAAAGGTTTCAAAATTCTTATCTTGCTGGGGAGAGTGATGAGGACATGTATCAGAAAAATAAGGGAATTGGGTTACAAAACTTTGGTCAGACCATTGCTTAAGTATGATAGTGTAGTAAGGGACCCACTTTTCGGGTATCAAATATAAGAACTGGAGGGGATGCAGAGAAGGGCTGCTAGATTTGTTTTTGGTAATTACCGCAGAGCAAAATCAGTAAGTGATATGATAAAGGAGCTGGAATAGGATTTATTGGATGACTGGAGGAGGGTAAAAAGAGTCATAGGAGTGTTCATGGCGCATATTGGTGAATGATGATGAGATGTGGAAAAATATTGGTGGAAGAATTAGAGGAGGTGTGTGGAAGGGAAAAGGTGGCAATGATCGGTACTCGATTTCAGGCATAAGAGTGTGGGATTGCAATAAATCACCAGGAGAGATGGTGAATTACTTACCAAAACCGCTGAAAGAATTTAAAGTTGAAATTTGTAGAGAGCAAAAGTAGGCGGGTACAGAAAAGGAAAAAAGGGAAATCGCCATCGGAGCGTGTGCTCCATCGCAATTATATCTAGACAGAAGAATTCGAACAGAGATCAAAATCTTCGGTGAAACATAAATAACGTGAAAAAAGGCAGCTAACTTACGGATTTAAAATTTTGTGCGGTACTTAATCACTAACTATAATAAATTATTGTATATTAAACTTTACTCTTTTTATTGTGAAAAGTACGTTTTAGGTTAGTTTGCTACCCATAAAAGCATACTTTACAGAAGAAGTGGATTAAGTGTTAAATAATAAAACAAATGTCAAGCTGTTTCAGTATAAGAAAACTGATAAACAAAAACTTTTCTTTCTCCCTGCTGCCCCACACATAGGGAGCGATACACAATTCCCAATTTTAAAAATAGGTAAAAAAACCATCAGGTGATGCCACAGCATTGCCACATATAAATAAGGAAACAAATATTGCCTCCAACTCAATATCTCATTAGGATTTTACACAGACCCAGATTCGGGTATAGGGAGTCCTGAATGGTCACACACCCAAACACAGATAGAAACAAAACCACTACAATGTGATCAATCCGTCAAAACACAACGCGACAGCAATCAACAAGAGCACTCAACAACGCAGTAGCATATATGACCACCATCAACTTAGGCATCGTCCACCACAGCTACCGGTGGCTCCAATCGGTCAGAAACCCTACACTGCCAGGGCGCAGAAAATGGCTAAAGATCCTAATATCACAAACGGAGAAAGTATGGTAGTTGAAGGAATTTTTAATTTAATGGTATCAATAACGATACACGTAAAGAATAGTGGTACAGCGGCTCTGCAGTTGGATGAAATTATAAAATCTATTGAAACGGTTCGGCTTAATTACCCATGATTGCAAATAGTTCGAGAAGAGGCTTGCAATAATCATACAATAAGACGGATAAGTTTAAGATTGAACGTTAGATCATGCGGAGCTAAAAAGGAAATCTTATAACGAAAATTATTTTGTAACAATGTAGGTATTGCTCAGACCTGATGCATTCTTCAACTTCAATGGATACCACTACTACTTATTGCGTAACGACAGGTAGGATGGAAAAGACGGAGTAGTCACATTATTTCAAACATTTAGCGCTTTTGCAGCAATACACATTGATCACACGCACGTTTAATCCTTCCAAGCCATTCCCGCTTGAGTAAAGATTCAGAAGCTAGATTTATCCATTGCTTCAGTGTTCTATTCTCCTGAGAGAAATATCAGATTTTTTGGTGGAGCTTACTTCTTCGACAAATAGCGGAGCCTTACTTAATATGTGGAGATTTTAACGTCCATCATACGTAATGGGGTTGCGAGTTAACGATATTTTCGGAGAAGTCACAATAGAGATCAATGATGAACTCAGTTTATTTGTACTTAACGACGCCTCTACAACATTGGTATCTATGCCTTACCAACGGACATCTGCAACAGATTTAACTTCTGCTCCCCTTTTCTTGCAACCGAATTTCCGTGGAAAATCCTGCGACAGCTCTTGAGATCGGATCAGTACCCTATTATAATTACGAGAAAACAGATGAATGGGCTTCAGAACTTCCAACCTACTACAAAATGGAATATCTGAAAAGCGAATCCTGTTAAATATCCTGAGTCACTTGAATCCAATATAGCACGGGTCAAAGACTACCAGAAAACGATATTAGGTCTGATTGACTATCATAAATGAAGCAGCATAAATATCTATACCTCTGCGTAAAAGAACATCAAGTGGAAGAAGAAATCCGGTTCCATGGTGAAACGAGGACTGTTCACGAATGGTAACCATATGGAAGCCGGATACAAACAGGAAGCCACTTCAAAAAATTATTCAGGTTATAAGAAATTAGATGCTCAAGCCAAAGGATTCTTGAAGTGAAGAAAATAGTTTGCTGGAGGAAATTTCGCAACAATCTGAACAGGAACACGTCGATGATCGCAGTATGGTGTATAATCAACAGAATTTGGAAGAAACCTGTGGAAATAATATCGCCATCCAGATGTCTAGAAGACTCCGTCTGTACCATATGGACCATTAAACCAGGTCAAGGAGCATGACCGGCAAAATATATTAGAAAATGCATTCAAGTTCAGCGAACTTGATTTGGCCCTCAAATTGGCGGCTAACACAGCGCCCGGATAAAAAAAAAACATCCATTATTCGATACACCGCCATCCACCTTAATTTGCCGATACTACATTTGTTCACGAACATCTGTTGAAATAGCAAGTTTCAATGGGACTGGGTCGCACAAATTATTATTCCAGTGAGAAGTTAGGTAAAGAAATTAATAATGCAAGCTCTTATCACCCGGTATCACTTACTTTTTGGATACTACACTGAAGAGCCAAAGAAACTGGTACACCTGCCTAATATCGCGTAGGACCCCCGCGAGCACGCAAAAGTTCCGCAATATGACGTGGCATCAACTCGACTATTGTCTGAAGTAGTGCGGGAGGGAATTGACACCATGCATCCAGCAACTCTGTCTATAAATCCGAGGAGGTGGCGATCTCTTCTGAAGGGCTCATTCCAAGGAATCCCAGATTTTCCCAATGATGTTCATGTCTGGGGAGTTTAGTGGCCACTGAAGGTGTTTAAACTTAGAAGAATTTTTCCTGGAGCCACTCTGTAGCAATTCTGGAAGTGTGGGGTGGCGCATTGTCCTGCTGGAATTTCCCAAATCCGTCGGAATCCACAATGGACATGAATGGATGCAGGTGATCAGCCAGGATGGGTGCGTACATGTCACCTATCAGAGTGGTATCTAGACATATCAGTGGTTCCATATCACTCCAACTGCACACACCCCAGACTATTACAGAGCCTCCAGCAGCTTGAACAGTCCCCTGCTGAAATGCAGATTCCATGAATTCATGAGATTATCTCCATACCAGTACACATCCATCTGCTCGATACAATTGGAAACGAGACTTGTCAGACCAGGCAACATGTTTCCAATCATTAACAGTCCAATGTCGATGTTGACGGGCCCGGGCAAGGCGTAAAGCTTTGTGTTGTGCACTCGGCAACGATACACGAGTGGGTCTTCGGCTCGGAAAGCCCATATCGATGATGTTTCGTTGAATTGATCGCACGCTGACACTTGTTGATGGCCCAGCATTGAAATCCGCAGCAATTTGCGGAAGGGTTGCACTTCTGTCACGTTGAACGATTCTCTTCAGTCGTCGTTGGTCCCATTCTTGCAGGATCTTTTCCATGCCGTAGCGATGTGGGAGATTTGATGTTTTACCGGATTCCCGATATTCACGGTGCACTCGTGAGATAGTCATACGGAAAAGTCCCCACCTCATCGCTACCTCGGAGATGCTGTGTCACATCTCTCGTGCGCCGACTATAATATCCCGTTCAAACACACTTAAATCGTGAAAACCTGCCATTGTAGCAGCAGTAACCGATCTAATGCCTGCGCTAGATACCTGTTGTCTTATATAGGCGTTGCCGACCACAGTGCCGTACTATGAGTGTCTACATATCTCTGTGTTTGCATGTACATGCCTATACCAGTCTCTTTGGCTCTTCAGTGTATTATAAAACTCTGACTGGAATGGTAGCTGTAACATACAACATGTTACCTATGGTATGCATTTAGGATGGAAAAGAGAACAAATGGCAATCTCACGATTCTCACCTTTGATCTGCAACTGTGCAACATAAATGACGGTTACCTGCCACTTTATTTCTGAAAATAATGTTCACATTTCAGTCTTAGTATTGAATATTATGGCACTACATCTCCCAGGAGTGAACCTGTGCGGAATTTACACTCTTTTCCACCGCCAGATTGTATATATTCATCTGCAAGACAAGTCTCTAATAGGACCACACGTTGTCTCAAAGGAATTCCACAAGGAGCAATCCTCAGCCCCATTCTGTTAAATGTTTACACATCCCATATAGAGAATATATTCTACCCTTCAGTAAAGATAATGTAATTTGCAGATTACATGTGTGTGTAGACATCATCTTCCTCCTAAGGGACAAATTATTGGTGACTGAATTACACTGCTAAGAAACTGTTCGAATAGTCGCAGCAGTTAGGACTAACTACATCATCATCACTAAAATCTTCAATTTTGATCTTCACTCACAAATGCAACAAATATCGGGAGGCAGAGATACATCTGGGGAAAAAAATATTTTCTATCCGAATTGTAGTCAGACATCTAGGCCAACAAGTGGTAAGTAAACTCACATAGAGGGGACATATTGATGAAATTACAACAAAAATTGGGTGCTATTTGAACATTTTAAGATCTGTAACTCCGATATGTTGGATAGGAGCAGATCCTGCCACTCATCTCATCTTATATAGAAAGCTAATATGACCTATCTTCAATTATGGAATCTGTTGTTATGAGAATGGCTCCTGGTATATCTCTCCATAACTTGGAAATTGTACAGTACAGGGCCATCAGATTATGCCCCAGAATGATGAAATCCACGTCAATAAACACCTTACTACTGGAAGCTAAGGAAATGCTACTGAACATAAGTCGACAGCTTCTATCTAACGTATATTTAACATGATTGAGACAGCTGCATGATGGTAGCAGGGAACTAATTCTGTTATTTATATATATACCTTATACAAATTTTTATTTTATTTTAAGTAGTTTGGGAAATCTTTTCAGAGATTACATTTCCCATAATTATCAACTGTATACTACTATGCCCACCATTTCCACCCCCACATTTCTGAATTTGTTCATCTCTGGTTTCATTTATATGATGAGTATTGGTCCGCACACATCTGATTCCCTCGCCACATATATCACCTCTAAACATATTAAAATATTGTAAATTGTGTTCATGTTTATTTGTTCTTCATGGCCCTCCTGCCTCTGTTTGCGTGGAGTGATGGGCTTACATTCCCTATCCTCATTATTTTCATTGTGCAACACTGTTTCAATGCCATTATTATCATAATTATGCATGCTTGTAGTTGACAGGCAAAGATACTAAATAATAATTAATTATATTCTTCTGATTTAACTATTAGTACTATAAAAATTCTTCTCAGGTGTTCATCCAGATAAGTTCTGCGAAGTCTGGCATGCATGGCAGAACTTTTCTGGCTGAGCACCCAAAAAGAATTTTAAAGGAGCTGGATTGGGAGTCATTGGAGGAAAGGAGCAGGGTGAAGGGAGTGCTGGGAATTTACAGGGCATATGTTGGTGATGGAGCTTGGAGGGATATTGGTCAAAGAATTAGAAATAGTGCATGGAAGGGGAAAGGCGACCATGACCACAAGCTTGCACTCGATTTCATGCATAAGGGAGTGGGAAAGTTTTCTTTTTTTGGTAAGGGTGTCAGGGATTGGAACAAATTACCAAGTGTAATGATGAAGAATTTTCCAAAAAATGCTTAAGGAATTTAGGATTATAATTTGGAAATCATAATAAAATGGGAGGAATTTAACATTCCAATTGTAAAAGTAAATTAAAAAAAAGTGTATATAAAAAGGTGTAAATGGATGACTGGGAGAATTGCTACCGGAGTGTTAGCTCCATTGCAATTAAATTAATAATAATTGTTAGAAGCTGTATTCCGGAAATAACTCAATTCTCTTACTAATGTTATTGTAGTAATTACAGAATTTGTGCACCTAATATATATATATATGATGTATGTAGACAGCAAGAACAATAATTTTTGAAATGTTACACATGTATTCAAAAAATTCTTTCAAAAAAATTATCATAATAATAATAACAAAAAAATTACTCTCACCATCAGCCAATTCAATCATGGAATGATGTGGGCTATTAGAATCATGAAACATATTTCTAGCTTAATGTGGTGAAAAAAGTTAAAGTAATCATTTAAACTTGTAACATTTGTGTTGATCATAAAGCTGTCAGATAAAGGGGAGATTACAATCTGTTTGTTTTAATAATCTCATAAAATAATCCAGTAGCTAACACGGCATATGAATTCAAGATAACTGGCTTTTATAAAGGAATTGCATCATAAAGGATTTCAATTCTTTTCTTATAATAGTATCTGTCAAGTGAAAAGTAATGGTTCTCTTCAGAAAAGAAATCCTTATATTTTTCCTATTCCTTTCAGGAGTAGTATTGTCCCTTCCAATCAAGGACAGCAGAGCAGACAATACTACATGCGGATACACTGTAAGTTGATATCTCACAAAATTTAATGAACAATGTGACTAGTTTTAATGATGTTCAGTTATTTCTATGATGAATACTCTTTTAAATGTTTTTAACAATTTGTGAAAACAAAATCCAATATAATATTTGATGAAAACAGGTAGATATCATTCAACATGTTTACAAAATAAATCACTGAACATAAAATGATACTTATTCTTATAACAGCTAATCGAAGTATTAGGTTATGCAATTTAACAAACATTATATTTAAACTTTGCAGTTGTTGCTCCATCCACAGCAGAGTATTAAACAACATTGTAACAAAAGATCCAGATATTGAATTTAATCGAACTGAATTGTGAAGAAGCTCATGCTCAAGTACCAATTTTCCTGGTCATCTAATAACTTTTTCCTGCGTGGTTTTTTGTTATTATTATCTTATATACTTTCAGTGTTAAATTCTTTCGGTGTTATTGGTAAATTATTCATCAGTTCCATTGGTGACTTATTGTAATCCCTTACACCCTTATCCACAAAAGAAAATTTTTCCATTCCCTTTTGTATAAAATTGAGTGTCAGCTTGTGCCCATGGTCATCCTATCCATTATACATGCTACTCTTTATTCTTCGACCAATAACCTTCCAAGCTCTATCACCAACATACTCCTTGTACACTGCAAGCACTCTCTTCACCATCCTCCTGTATTCCAATGACTACCAACCCAACTCCTTTTTACTGAGTGCATACTGCACTAATTTTCACAAACAAATCTAGCTGCTCTCCTTTGTGTGACCTCTAACTTCTGTTTGTGGGTCCCAAACTACACCATGTTCAACCAATGGTTTGACCAAAGTTTTGTAACCCAATTTCTTCTCTGGTACATCCTCTCATCACTCTCTCCAGTAAAAGAAGGTTTTTGTAACCTTTTCCTACCACCTGTTCAGTTAAGTTTATTATCAAACATTATACAAAGATATTTACACTTCAACAAACAATTCTGTCCCCACACTATAATACTAAACAACCTTTAGTTTTTAATTTGTATATATAATAAGGTGAATCTGCTTGGTATTTATCTTCATTCCATGTTGACCTACTCAGGTCACCCTCCCACTGTTCACAGTTTTCTCCCATTCTGATCCTATTATATACCACTATATCATCTGCAAACAACCTAAATTCTGACTGCAAACTATCAACACATTAATTCGGTATAATAATGAGCAGCAACGTCCCATTACACTATCAAGTGGTACTCCCATATTTAATTCCGCCTCTTTTGATAATGGATTTCCTACATTAACAGCCTTCTGCCTTTTAAGAATTCCTCTACTCAGAGAGTCACTTTTCCATCCACTCCACTAGTTATCAACTTCTTCAATAACATTAAATGGCTCGCTTTGCCAAATACCTTGGAAATGCTGCTCAATCAACTTGGCCTACCTTGTCCAATTCATCCAAAATATCTTGCGTAAAGGCCACCATTTGAGGTTCTCATGAATGTCCTTGCCTAAACCCATGTTGTTGATTTGAAAACCAGTTTCTTTCCTCACAGATATGTAGCTACGTATCAATCTCTCCATCGTTTTGCCTATCACTGATGTGAAACTAATAGACCTGTAGTTCTTAATCCTATTTATCATCTCTCCTCTATGAACCAGTATTACTATCGTCCTTATCCAGTCCTCTGGTAAGCAGCACAACTCCAGGCTATTTTAAATATAATTTCAAGGTAAGGTACAATATCATGTCCCATTATGTTTAATGCATCTACACATGCCTCTTTGAACTTTTTTAGTATCTGAGTTTCTTAATAATTTCCTGAGGATTTATTTAAAACTTTGTAGTTTCTTCACTTCTACCTATATGGAGATGATGGGGATGCTCTACTGATTTATTTCCTTCTATCCTAGGCTGATAGACCATAATGGTCTCATTAAACCAGTTACTCAATATCTCTGCTGTTTCCAAATTCCCTGTAACTTTGTCTTCATTCTTATTTATAATTGTCTGAATAGCTTCCCTTCCCCTCAGTTTTATAACATAGCCTTAGAAATTTCTAAATACATCATTCAGGGGTCACCGTATTCCAATAATATTCTTCATAAACTTATCTCTCGCATGTTGCTGTTATTAATTGCCTGTTAGATGTTTTAAATATTATGTACTGCCTTGTTGATTCTTAACTCTTTAGTATTCTCTTCTAACTAGCCTCTGAAACATCCTCACCTACCTTTTGTAGTATGTAGGTTCTGTACTTCTCTTCATTTTCTGGTTTGGAATAAATATTTCCTCATTCTCTTTATCAAATCCTTAAATTCCTCTCAATGTGTCACAATTTACAAGGGAGTGCCCAGGATCAGAACAAGAGGGTGGCAAGGGGGGGGGGGGGGGCAACTCATATTAGTTTCGAGGAAGTGGGGTGGGGGACTGAAACATGATGATTTCTTACAAAATGAAACTCAAACCTATTCAGGAAACTGTTTTTATTATTGATTAATATAGTAATCTAACCACTTAACACTTAATCTAAGGGCTTACTATGTAGTTAAGTAAGATCGTAAGTCAGTTAGTTTTATATGTAAACATTAATCGTCTCGGATTCTCTGAAAATTTTTCAATAACTTTCTTTGTCAATATATCACGGTATTGTTTCACGAAATTTCGATGCACACTCATCAGGCATAATCCCGTCAATCTTTCTCTCCCAAAGTGCTCCTGAGCCAGTTCTTCACTTGTCGAAGCGATCTGAATGCAACTTAATTTTTCCCCCTCTGCTCCTCACTGGATATGCCCATGCACACATCCATTTGCTGAATTTATGCCAGAAATATTTGTTCAATGCTATAATACTAATACTATGTATGCATGCAATAATTGATCAGGAAACAACAACACAGGGCAATATTAATGTAAAAAAGGTGAAAATGTAATTATCTGCATACCTTTTTATTTTTCTTCTCTGCACTCCTGAAAAAATATGCTTTCTTTAAAATGAGAAACATCGGCTTGTATAGATTGATTCCCTTTTGAGGCTCATTCTTTCTATTTCATTATTCACTTTGCATGATCAATTTTTGTTTTATACTTCATCCATATAAGCCAAAGAAGTTAAAATTATTATTATTTGTGTGTGTGTTTATTATGCGCATTAGGAATTACATTATTGGTTTCATATTCAGGAGTTGGAAGGGATATAAAGGAAATCAGCTAGATTTGTTTGTGGAAATTACAACAGAAGGCAGCCAGTAACTAATATGCTGAAGGAGCTGGGTTAGGAGTCATTGGAAGGAAAAGGCAGGTGAAGAGAGTGTTTGGTTTGTTCAATGCTTATAAACCCAATAATCCATGGATGGTTGTTAGTAGAAGATTGGGAGTTCGACATGGAACTAAAGAGTTAACCAAAATCTTAAGCTGGCAATTGAATTCTTTTCTAATCTAATTTAATTGTGATGGAAAATATGTTCAAGTGACAATTTCCCCGCACACCCAATCTTCTCCTTTCCTGTACTCACCTACTTTTGCCCTCTACAAATTTCAGCTTTAAATTCTTTCAATGTTTTTGGCAATTTATTCATCATTTCTCTTGGTAACTTATTCCAATCCCTGACACCATTATGTATTGAAAGAAAATTTTCCCACACTCTTGTGCCCAAAATCAAGTGCCAGCTTGTGGTAATCTTTTCCCTTCCATGTACTGCTTCCAATTCTTATACCAATATCCTTCGAAGCCACATCTCCAATATACACCTAGTATAGTCTCATGACTCTCTTCACTCCCCTGTTGGAATCCCAGTCATTCTATAAAGTCTACCTTCTTTCAAAGCAATTACAATTAGCCTGTTGTGTTTATTCAAACTTTCGAAACATTTCCTACATCTACTGTGTTGTATTTGTCTGTTATTGTAGGGTAACTGAACAAATTCATATCCATATCTTGAACATAAAATACATTTTTTATTTTAATTGGAAAATTTGTATCAAAAATAACTAATAATATTTCCTATTTTAGTGCCTTCCAAAATTTTACCGTCCACAAGTTTTACCTCTGCAGGTTGTTTTAAAGCAATGCACTTGGTAAAATATAACATGATCTGTACAAACACTATCCAATAACCAGACAATTTTTATTTGTTGTTTGTTACCTGAATTAGTTTCATTTTGCACCATCATTTATCCAGGGGCGGCTCTAGTTATTCAGGTGATACAAAATCTCAATGTGGCACCCCAAATATGCAACCACTTATTAGTGATTAAGGTGTCCAAATAGACAAACTGAACTCTGAGGACACACATTTTTACATCCTACTAATATTGTAAATGTATAAGTTAGTTTACTTGGATGTTCCTTACTGTTCCACAAAGGAACATCTTAAATTAGGATAAAATTTGGGATAATATATTATCTATATACCTTTATTCCAGTCAAAAAAGTAGTTCCTGTGGGATTCGAATATGAATATGTATACTAATGCATTATTAATTTCACTTAAGCAAAGCCTCGGGCAGCACATAGTCTTTATAAAGGCCTATTAATAATAACTCAAACCTCAGAAAGATTAGTGTAGGATAGCAATGGTATGATAGAGAAACAATTGTAAATAGGAACACTATATGTTTCAAAAGGTTTATTTGAGCTACTATTGCATATACAATGATCACATCGCATATACGTCAAATTCGCATAGTTTTTATAATATATATATATTTTTTAAATGTACACATCAGGAAATAAAATCATAACAAACGCCTAGATTGCCACCTTTGTCGCTTTTGCCTTAGGGCAATATTATTTTCTATAGATAAAATTACAAGATCTGAAAATCTATCTTGAGTCTGAGTTTACCGTAAATAAGATTTGATAAGTTTTAATCTACTGAAACTTCATTCTCCTTTAGCGACAGTTATAGGTAGGCCCTATGGTTGGCAAATTTGAAGAGTTGTCCACACTTTCGGAAATATATCCTGCCATTCATTTTGTTTCATAACTTGAACTTTTATTGGTTCTGCTCATTCAAGCCCCGTCAAAAATAGTTTTAGTTACAAAATTCCTCAAATAATACATAACCAGATATGTGGCATTTTTCTCCATCAGTTAAGCTTCTTTCAAAAACTGCACAGGATATTTCAATTCTGACTTTTCAGGAATTGTTTTGATAATGTGTAAGAACGACACTGTAACATTAAATTTGGGTAGGTGTGTAAATTGAGTGAGCGACACATTTCTCATTTGTATCAAACATATGTTAAAACTTGTTCATTACAAACAATTCTTCTCGATCTGTTGATATCTCATCTATTGTCTTGTAGTAAAAAAAATCTCTACTTTCTTCGGGATCTGACTGGCATAATAATAGGATATGTCCCAGTATGAGAAGCAATTTCTCTAGCTGTTATCAGAGCAGACGAATAATCCTGGCACTCTTCCTCAAATTCCGAGCTATTTTCCAGCAATTGTGAAGTGGTTCATAATTCAGCTTTCAGTCTGCATTACCTTTCTTACAATATTTGCTTTGAACAATGTATGATACCAAGTCTCCATTGTAACTCTGAATTCAAATTGCTACATGATCTGGGTCAGGAACAATGCCTCTGTTGCTGCAACTGAATAATTCGTTTAGAAGGGCGTCACGAACTGAAGAATAGTGATAACGAACTGCAGTGAGGTTACAAACTTTATTCTCCAAACGAGTTTTGCAAATTTTGATGGCTATAGTCCTTCTAAGTGCTTGGATATCATGTCCCATCGCTTTGTTGATCGAGAGAATAGAACAAATGTTCTTAAAGAAATCTGGGTAAGGAAACAGATTTAAGTGATGTTTTGCGGGCACCTGCTATTACCAAATTTAGGATTAAAAAGTGCTCAAAGATATTGGTTTAGAATTCTGCTTTGGACACCTTTGTTTTCTCGTATCATATTGGATTCATTATAATGTCTTTGGCCTTGACAATAGTACATATCCAAATCGAATTTTTGTAAAGTATTCACGAATACTTGTCTATTAGATTAAAGTTCTTTAATCGAATCAACTATTCTATCTAACTGACCATTATGTACTTGTGATTTGAGGAAGTTTCGCGAGTTTTGAAACACTCAGATGAGTAGCTTCTGTTATCGTATCCTTTCTTTCCCAAATAAGAGTGAGACCTTCTGTTGGATAAACAACAGTAAAAACATACTTTATCTGCACATTGAGAGTAAACAAGCCATCTTCTTTTATAAGTTTCTCCATTTGGCATTACTCTTTGAAAATGCATATTTGAAAAATGACGTCCATGAGTTTTTTCTTGGATTTTTTCGTTACTCGAATAATTATTTCATCCCTCGCTGCAGACCATTTTTAAATGTCACCATAATTTGTACTTTGAGAAGATGACGGTGGTGGTATGTCTGGTACACCCCATTTTGTAATATTTTGAATTGCAGACGACGTTCCAGCCATAGCTAAATCTTCTCGTACATACTGACCTTTATTATCAGGAGCCTCGTCTGAAGAACTTGTATTAAATATTTTCTTCATAGATAAGTACAGTACGTTAAATCTCACCCCATGCACATGCACATGCACCCGCATGCGGATGAACTCCAATAGTACAGCTTAAAGGCAAGAAACAGGTGCGGGAGGCACGGCACCGGAGAGCTGTGATTTTCTTGATTCGAATAACTCGATCCTATGACTACATGAGACTAAGCATTAAGCTGAAGGACTTATGTTTATACGTTTTATGATTAGTTTGTTAAAATAATATGTGATCAGCAATCTGTCTTATTTTAGAATTTATTTTTTGCGCAGACAGTCTATCGTTCCATTTCGCCTGGAGCAATTTCAGTTTAAAACGGCCGTTAATGGTTTTACTACTATTATGCCTTTTCAGTTTCAAAGCTGAACTTTCAATTGGTTCTATATTTTTGCTTTTTTCGTCATCTCTGCTTCTACCTCATAATACAGATGCGTCTGTGCGTCTATCAAAATATGTTAAATACTTTGTTTTTAAGATGTTTTCCACCGTCTTTTACACATGTCCACGCTAGCCCATCAATTAAAACTTGACGCCTTTTTGCCATTACCGAAATAAAGAATCTATGTTATGTTCTACAGTTATTGGTAGCTTGTATCAATATCGATTTAACCATGGGCGGTTGATGTTTCTTAACAATTTTTAATCCACGGAATCGAGTCTTGTGGGTAAGTATTGCCAAATACGTTGTAGCATTATCGGGCTCTATCTGAGTGAGGTTTCCTACCTTTATGTCAAGTTTAAAAATTCACCAATAATGATCATTCTATGCTCCCTTCTGAACTCTGAATATGAATTTAGTTTCTCCCCAAGAGCCTTATCTTCATCATTCATTCTTCCACTGTTGTATGCAACCAACACCCTGACTTTTTTTTTTATTGCCCTAGAAGTCTACCCCAAGGAACTCATGGTTATGATCTATAAATACCAGTGAACTGCATTAGTCTTTGCTAACCAGAATGAATACACCTCCACCAACTGCTCCTCTATCTCTGCAATACACTCTATAACCATCGGAAAAAACCTCATTGTCTAGTACTTTTTTTTATTTTTATTTTTTTATTTTAACCACGACTGTATCCCTATATTCACTTGAGGTTTGTGTATATTTATTAGGTTTGCAAACTCTATTATTTTGTTCATTATACACAGACGGAAAAAAAAATCCCAACACCAAGAAAAAATTATTGTAGAGTAATGAAATTTGGACAATGCATTTGTCAAGTTAACATGTTTAATTGATTAAATTTTCAAGATCACAGGTTAATTTAAGCTCAAGAAAATGCATTTCAAATGTGAAATACTGTTAAATTAATAGCCGGTGTAACCTCCAGAATTTTGAATGCAAGCCTGCAAACGTGAATGCATTGTGTCATACAGGTTTCGAATGTCACTTTGTGGTATGGAGTTCCATGCTTGTTGTACTTGTGCTGTCAATACTGGGACGGTCAGTGCTGGCTGTGGATGATGCTGGAGTTGTCGTCCAATGATATCCCATACGTGTTCAATTGGAGACAGATCTGGTGATCTCGCAGGCCAAGGTAACATGTCGACACTCTGTAGAGCACGTTGCGAGACAACAGCGGTATGAGGGCGAGCGTTATCCTGTTGAAAAACTCCCCCTTGAATGCTGTTCATGAATGGCAGCACTACAGGTTGAATTACCAGACTGACGTACAAATTTGCAGTCAGTGTGTTTGGTATAACCACAAGAGTGCTCCTGCTGTCATAGGAAATTGCTCCCCAGACCATGACTCCAGGTGTAGGTCCAGTGTGTCTAGGCCGCAGAAAGTTTGGTTGCAGGCGTTCCCCTGGCCTCCTTCTGACCAACACTGGAGATCTGTTGTGTTTTCTGATGAAAGCAGGTTCTGCCTTGGTGCCAGTGATGGCCGAGTGTTGGTCAGAAGGAGGCCAGGGGAACGCCTGCAACCAAACTGTCTGCGGCCTAGACACACTGGACCTACACCTGGAGTCATGGTCTGGGGAGCAATTTCCTATGACAGCAGGAGCACTCTTGTGGTTATACCAAACACACTGACTGCAAATTTGTACGTCAGTCTGGTAATTCAACCTGTAGTGCTGCCATTCATGAACAGCATTCAAGGGGGAGTTTTTCAACAGGATAACGCTCGCCCTCATACCGCTGTTGTCTCGCAACGTGCTCTACAGAGTGTCGACATGTTACCTTGGCCTGCGAGATCACCAGATCTGTCTCCAATTGAACACGTATGGGATATCATTGGACGACAACTCCAGCATCATCCACAGCCAGCACTGACCGTCCCAGTATTGACAGCACAAGTACAACAAGCATGGAACTCCATACCACAAAGTGACATTCGAAACCTGTATGACACAATGCATTCACGTTTGCAGGCTTGCATTCAAAATTCTGGAGGTTACACCGGCTATTAATTTAACAGTATTTCACATTTGAAATGCATTTTCTTGAGCTTAAATTAACCTGTGATCTTGAAAATTTAATCAATTAAACATGTTAACTTGACAAATGCATTGTCCAAATTTCATTACTCTACAATAATTTTTTCTTGGTGTTGGGATTTTTTTTTCCGTCTGTGTACTTCCACAGTTTACCAGTAACACTCTTATCACTGACTTTGTGAAATTTTCAGCACCAACATTCGCCTTCCCAGATCTGCCACCCTCTTTTGTTGTTTTAAAAGCTTCAGTGATTTTTTTTTCTTACTATGAATCTACACTCAGAATCTCTTTGATTGCCTATTTTTATGCCCTCACCAGCAGCCCCTAACTTAAATCATCACAGTCATGACTCCATCCTAACTGGAAGTGTGCTTCCTTACTGCCTTACTCTACAACTGAGAAAGTAACCCTTTGCCCTTTCTATTTAGGTGTAGGCCATGGCTAGTGAAACCCCACCTACCAGTGTCTCCTCAGGCACAAACCCCACGACAGAACTAATGACGTTCCCAAGTAACACCTCCGTTTCGACATCTACGCGCCTCATATCATAGCTCAACTGCAGCTGGTCACGGCGACTTAGGACTTGCGTGAGCTCCACACTAGTATGCTGTGCCTCCTTTACCACTTTCTTCAGGTAATTCTTTATACTATAATTAGCGTTTCTAAATACTATTCCACACACCTGTCACTATCACTTTTATATCCTCTTTAGTGAAAGCCCTACGAGAGAAACTATATCCTCTGTTACCTGACCTAAAGTTGCACTAGGTTTGAAAAATCTTGTGACTTGGTAGTCTGTGCCCAGCTGATTTAGCAAAAGAAGCCCACACCTCTCCCAAGGCTACTACCTAGAAGCAGAACCCTTTTCTTCCTATTCTTTCCTCGCACTCGCCTATTCATAAAGGCCTGCTGTACCTTACCTACTTCTACATGAGGCTCCTCCCCTCCTGTCTCTGGTAACAACTAAAATCAATTTATTCACACGATTCCTGGCACGTCTGAATTCTTCATCCTATTAACTGTATTTCTACTATGACGAATTATCAGCTCCTAACCGTCATCCATCTCAGCCTCCTCTCTACACATATCATCTTTAATTTCTTCCTCTATAGGTTGAGCCTCCAAAACCTGAGCCCCCACAGGCGCATCTCCACAAGCTGAGCTACCATACGCCAGACCTTCACAGACTATCCCTATTGCAAAGCGGACAAAACCATGGGAGAGCTTCATTTATTTCCCAGGTTCCCTCTCCACTACGTGTCCAATGAAACCCCTTCTTACACCCACTGCACCCACACCATTCGTCATGTTCCTGCGACAGGTGCCACACTTTCCTGGCAAGATTTTCCCCAAATATATCAAGTACCTTCTAAACAAATTTACAGTAACAAGAACAATACTGCGTAAGGGATCAGAAATACGATATTATTGACTGAGCAGGAGTTAATAGGAATAACAAGAGAGAGAAGTGTAAACAGATGCAGAGAAATGCAAATAGGATATCTTAATGAATGGGTCAACATGCCATGAAGATAAATGCCAAAAACAGTTAGATAATTAGGTAAACATGAGAAATATATTGTTATAAAGTGCAGTGAGAATTTCTTGCTATAGACAAAAAGAAAAAAAATATTACCATTTTGTTTGATAAAAAACTTTGTTGCGCAGTACACATTGTGGATGCGGTAAGAAGAGATTTAAAGTATTGCATTTTAGAGGGTAAAGATAGGTTGTACTACAAAGGGAACCATTGTGAGACTGTTGTTTGAGTATGGTATGGAACCCGCAGTTCGAGCATCAAATACAGAAAACGGAGAATCTACGAAGGAAGTCAGATAAATTTGATGACAAAAATTACCTTACAACACAGTCAGTATTCCAGCTGCTCTTTGATTTTGATTATTAATCATTAGGAAAAAAAGGAGGCGGGTGATGAGTGCTGGGTGTGTATAAGGTGATGAGGCCTGGCCTGGATGGAATTTGTTTATGACCATGGCATCAAATAGTGTTTGGTTTGGATGGATGGAAGGAGATTCGAATAGAAGTACACCAAGAATTTTACCACCACTGTATCAGACCTGCTGTTTAAAATTAATTTACTAATTTAGAAAATTTTGTTTAAAACAAAATTCTTTGTTCTCCAGTTGATTGTACTGACTGTATTATTAATTATAGTGCTCATTAGCATTAAGAGATATTGAATCAAGCTTATTTTAACATTATCTTTGTTACAGGCCTGTCATGCTACAGTTCCTGGTTTGATTAATGTGCATTTAATTCCACACTCTCATGATGATGTAGGATGGCTGAAGACCGTTGACCAATATTATTATGGAAGTAAGTTGGGCTTTATTTGCAAATTACTTACTTACTTGCTTGGGAAGATATTAATTAAGATAAATTCTAGAATGTTTTATTTGATTAATAAAAAAACACTGATATCTCTAATTTTAGATTTTTAACGTAAAAAGACAAATACTAATTTCTTTTACAGGCAAACAAGATGTACAGGTTGCCGGAGTACAGTATATAATAGACACAGTCCTCAACGAATTGAGTAATGATGCCAACAGAAGGTGAGCAGAAAAACACATTGTACTCAATTACTTTTACTCTGGCCGAAATTATAAAGCTTATAATTTGTTAATGCGTAACTTAAATAATACTTAGCAATGTGGAATTCCTTCAGACTTTAACTTTTTTTAAATTTAGTTTCATACAATAAAGAAAGAAAATGTTTAAATTTGAACACGAGGAAATTCAGTGGACTGTGCACCAGAATAGTCATATCATTTCTGTGTCCACTTTAACTAAACTATCGAAGGCGAGAAAGTTCTTAGAGACACTGAATAACACTCGAATCGAGCCATAATTAAAATTGTATACTGCAAATAATTTTAACGTATTTAGAGGCAAGGTGAATTTTATAACGTTAATTATTGAAGCTGGATTAGATTGTGCATGCCTTAAAAGAGCTTCTGGTGAAAGTGAATGCCAGGAAAAATATGTATACAGCACACCAAAATTGACCCTCTGATTTGGAAATTTTCTGGAACCATTGCCTTTACTATAGGAGAAAATAAGTCAAGTGATTATAAAGTAAATTCGATGTTTATTCAACATGTCAAAAATTTATAGACACTCAAAGTTGTTTCTTACGATAAATTAGAAACCTATTGTTTTAGTAATAAATTATTATTAGTTTAGTTGTTATGGAGTACATGGTTTGGTGCCATTTTCTCTAGTCTTCTAATTACCCCCTTTTTAAATATTTTTTAAAAGTTATCTTAAACACTTTCAGTGTTAAATTTCATCCCCAATCTACATAGGCGATTTAGGAATTTTAATTTTAAATTTCTCAAGAGTTTTTAGTAAATTATTAATCTGTTTACTTAATACTTTATTCCAATCCCTGACACACTTACCTATAAAAGAAAATTTTTCCCCTCCCTTATGTATGAAATCGAGTCCCAGCTTGTGGTCATGGTCAACTCTTCCATTCCACACACCATTCCTAATTCATCAACCAATATCCTTTGAAGCTACATCACCAACATATTTCTTGTAGACTCCCAGCACTCTCTTCACCCTCCTCCTGTCTTCCAGCCCAGCTAATTTATCATATCAGTTACTGACTGAGTCCTGCGACAATGTCCAGTAACAAATCTGACTGCTCTTCTTTGCACGCCCTGCAACTCCTGTATTTGATCCTCAGAATGTGGATACCATACTGCACCATCATATTCAAGCAATGGCATGACCAATGTTTTGTAACTCATTTCCTTAACATCTCTGGTACATCCTCTCATCACCCTCTCCAGTAAATGAAGGGTTTATAACCTTTTCATACCATCTGCCCAACGTGATGTGCCCAGTTGAGTTTATTATCTCTGATTTATAATCTGGTGTTTATGATCCCTATTTGTAAAATGGTATTTGGCGCGTGTTGTGGTACTTCAAGAAGCTCAAAGATCCATTCGAAATACTTCTGCTGTATAATACATCTGGACAATCTCCGAAGACAGGTACTGGTTACCTGAATATTATTAATTGCTTATTACCATTAAACTCTGCATCTCACATGTGAATAAAGCAATCCTTTAGAATTTCAATTGTTATTTTGGATATCACTGACTTTGGAAAAATATCTGGACTCAAGCTACCGTTTCTGCTTGCAACCCTATCGTCGAGTTTTCGTCTTATAATTATTGCAATATTGCACAAAATTTTGCGGGATGTAGTGAAGTAGTTAGTTTGTTACAACGAGAAAATATTTGGACAAATAATTTTCTTTGAACTGATCGGTAAATTTCATTTCCTGCAGTATTTCATAGTATTATACACATTTCATTTTTATGCTAATCAAATAGCGTTCAAATTAGTTTTACTGAAGAAGAAATGTTCAAGAAGGTGGAACGTATGTGAAAGTGATACAAGTGACCGTATGCAACTTCAGGTTCATCTACGTGGAGACTGCGTTCCTGTGGAAATGGTGGCTGGATCACGATGACGACAGACGGCAGTTGTTCATCGACTTAGTGAATTCAGGTCAGCTGGAGATCGTGGGTGGAGCGTGGAGCATGAACGATGAAGCAGCCACTCACTATCAGTCAACCATTGATCAGTTCACGTGGGGACTGAGGTAAGTCATGTCACCAATCCTCATGTATAAAGCAATCGTTAACCTATTATTAGAAAACTCACGAAATATGTAAATAATGGTCATTCTTGACAACACAAGACTTGTCATCATTCTATAGTATGTAAGCACTTCACGATTACAGTAGTTGCCACAGAAACAGGTCTGTTGTTTCACGTAAAATTAAACAAAACAATTTACTGGTCTTATTAACTGGGCAAATACTTAAAATGTCATGTATAGTGTAAAGAAGATTGTCACTTGTAATCCTATTAAAGGCGAATTCAAATACGCGGTCCAATAACTATATTATTTAATCTATAAATATAATAAATCTCTAACCGGCAGAAAGTGTGTACGAGATTTGTTAAGCGTATAGAGTCCCCGAGAAAGACCTGTTGGTAGTGAAAAGTTTTACATACAAAAGAACGGTTAATAAACTGGAAAGTATTAAGAGTGGAGCATTCAAAATTTCCAGCTTTCAGAAAATCTAACGGAGTAGCGTTGACGGCACAAAGTTTAGTTATCATAGGCACGTATCTCAGGTGGAGAGAATGCTTAAGCTTTTGGTAATCAATATTAGATAAAAATGTTCAAAACTGGTGATTCTAGGACAATGTAACGGAATAATTACATTCATGAGGATTAGCAGCTGGTTAAATTTGAAAAATTGTGAAGCTAAAAACATTATGTATGTATATTCACTGGGGCCTAGTAGGCCACGTTAGGCCTTCGTCTGGCTTCAATTTTCTTTCGATATGTGCACATACGTGTTAGAACGAGGGTTTTTAGCCCTGGCGAGAACCTACAGTTTAACGTGGAATCCGAATCACGGAAGCGTTCTGGTGTACTTCATACTACAAAGCAGGCATTGCGAGAGGTGAAGGTCTTATAAAAATCGCCCCCGAGTCAGAGATTCAAACCTGGGACCATTCGATCACCAATCACACGCCTTAAATCACTGAGCTCACCAACCATAAGCGAACACAAACGTGGATGTAGATCAGATTTTCGATAGCAGCATGTCTAGGACAGTATTTAGAATGTTGCAATCTTTATACGCTTTAGTTAAGTTGATCGTATCGTACGCTGTTGTAAGGTCGATGAAGATACTTCTTTCCAAATGGGCCTTTAATATGTTTGTCACGTGGAGATCTTGTTGCCGCTAGATTTTTCTAGTTTAAAACCAGCTTCTTCCTTGATCATCTTTTTATTGATCGACCCTAATTTACTGCTAGAGATAACCAGTTTCAAGGCCTTGAAGAGATGACATAATTACAAAACGGATCGATAGCACTTAGGCTAGTTGTTTCTCAAATTTCGACAGCGCTGCCAACTTCTTCAATTCCCTTGACACTCTCTGTTCCCTGACACAGACAGAGAATTTTGAAGACTTCCTGGTCCAAAACGTTTAATCTTTCTAGTCTACAGATCGTTGATACCTGCACTTATGTTGAAATTCACATTGCTGATGACAGACTGCAGTCTTACTTTAGTGGAAGTGTCATATAGCAGGCTTTTTTCTCCATCATTTTTTGTTGTAGGAAGCTTACGAATTGTTTTCTCTTTCGTTTTGCCTCTAGCATGTCCTCTGGTCTCGTGTCTCTAATCGGTGAGCTTGGTTGGGTTGGATAGTTTTGTATGGGGTATATTTAAAGTATTCGAAGGCATTCCTGGATTCTTATTGCGGTTTTGGATCAGGTTACAAACTTTCTCGTCTGTGTTATGTAGTTGCCAGGATAACTTCTTCTTTTGCAAATATACTGTACTTCCCTCATCGAACAGACGCTGATATCGTTGAATCCAACTTTTCGAGTTTCGTGTTAAGCAATGTACTGTGTACAGCTCCCTCTAGGGATATACACTACTGTAATAAGTTAAATGAAGTCATCACAACTATCGAGATGTGTGAAAATATCTGGAATGGCTTTTTTAATGTTACAAGTAAATTTCGTCCATTCTAGATTCAATCGTCATTGGAAAGGTACTTCAGCCTAGTTTTACGACTGTTCCTGCAATACAACGTATCAGTCTGTCTTGAATGCTAGATAAATGGCTATTTAAATACTTTTCACGCTGAGTGCGTATCCTCGTTGTGGCGGGTTGTAGCTTCTTCTATCATACGCTGTGAAAAGTTGGTGGCAGTTTGTATTTGTGCACCAGGGAGGCTCTCTTGTATTGGCCTGGTATGTATTACTATATCCCCTTGCGGTCCCGTGACATGAGATTCACACCACTAGTGTTAACTTTACTGGATTCACAAAACGCGAAGGTTGCGTCTGAAGATTTGTAGACCATATTATCGAGTTCAGTGAGGAATTTAATAATTTTGCTTATAGACGAAAAAAAAATTTGAAGTGAAATTGTAAGCTATATCATTAATTGTGTCTTGCTGTGTTCACTATTTTATTATTTTTATTATTACGTTCTATTAGACTATAGTCCATTGTTTTAGAATCTTTACTAAATATTAACTGTTCTGGAATAAATTCGAAAGGAACTTGATTAAAAACTTTCTGTTGCGTTGAGAACATAGTGCTAGGTAAATACATACAAGGAAATATAACATCAGTTTTTTATAGGAAACATGCAAATTAATAAAAATTGCTTATAAATTTTAGCTCCTGTAACAGTACTAATGAGGGCATAACATGGCCAGGTAGAAATTAACCAAATAAAAAATAACGGTAGAGCGTATTAAAGTTTGGTGTGTATATTGTTATAGTTAGGGCATGGCGTAAAATAATGTTTCTCAAATATAATACTGGGCCTCGCACGGGTGTTGGTGACGTTCAGATCTATTATTTTGGAGCAGCGACATTTAAGAATCGGATTTTGGTTTTCCAGATTTTCCCTACATCGTTTTTTGCTAACTGCTAGATAAATCAAGTGGACAAACACTTCCGTATCATATCTTGTAACGTACTCAACGAAGGACGGAGTGATTCCAACAACTAACCAAAGATGAATATTGTGGAGCTATGTCTTAAGTAATTGTAATGGAATTATTGTCCAAGGAAATGTGATAAAAGGAGTAGTGTTTCGGAATCCTAGAACACTTAACTGTTCTAAAACACGATTTGTGAAGTACTGTTAGTTAAGAATATATTTCAAGTGATTGACAAAAAACTATAAGATAGCTGCTTTTAACTGCTTGTCTATAAATGTTTCAGAAAACTGAATGACACGTTTGGTGCATGTGGTCGACCACATATTGGATGGCAAATTGACCCCTTTGGACACTCCCGCGAAATGGCATCTCTTTTCACCCAGCTCGGATATGACGGTGTTTTCTTCGCTAGATCAGATTACCAGGATCGTCAAAACCGCTATAGCACAAATAATACGGAAATGATATGGCAAGGCAGCGCAAATTTAGGTTAGTGACTTGAGTATTAGACTTTATTTAATTGTTGAGACTTAGCAATATTCTTTACTTATCAGTATCATGTATGACAATGGACATACTGAAATTAACACTGCCTGACAAAAAAGTGAAACACCCAGAAGGGTAGGAGGAAACGAAATGAAACCTCATGAATTGAGAGGGTATATGATATTATTTCAGCGAGAGTTAAGTTTACGAAGAACTTGGCAGTATGAGCCCACTTATCAGTATGACGTTGCAACCCCTTTGGTCTGAATGCAAGCGCTGATTCGGTTGAGAATGGTGTCATAAAACCATTGTATCTTATCCTGAGGGAACCTGAATAAGATTAAGATTAATAACAAAAGGGAACAGAGAATTGCAAATACCTAGGTAAAGCAAGGAAGCTTTACGTAAGTGATAGAGCAGACCACAAAGGGACCAAACAGGTTGATGTATTCCTAGTAGAGCCAAGTAAGTGAAGAACTATATGACATCAAACAGTTTTGATAGCAGTTTTGATCGTTGTTAGGCGATTCAGAAAACAAGATCCCAAAATTAAAGGTAAAGTAGGTACAATTGTGAAAAGGCAAACATTTCAGAACTGAAGAGATATTTTAAGGCAACGTTCAGCAAATGGAGAAAGGTACACGTATAGTGCACTCGAAGTGGGAAGAGTTTAAGGAGATAATAAAAACGGGTGAAGAATTGTTTGCTTGAAGACAGAAAATAAAGAGAGATGTGCACAATCTATATACTATAATAGAGAACAAAACAAGGAATTTATAGTAGCAATCAGGGAAGCTAAAGAAGGTTTTAAGAAGCATATTACAGACGCAGGAAGACAACTGAATGACGAATCTCAAAATTTCTGTGGCTGTGTTGGAATACTGACAGTAATGGAAGATATTTAGACAATTGTAGATAAGGAAAGCGGTTAGAAATGGAATAGATATTCCTTGATTGAGACCATTACGGACTATCATCCGGGTATGGAGGGAGTAAATCAGTGGAGGATTTCTCCATATAAATAGAAATGAGGAAGCTACACAATTTGAAATACATTTTTGGGAAATTATGAAGGAACTAAGAAAGCTGAAAAAGCACAAAAGGAAAGGTGTGGTTAGAATTACCACAGGTATATTAAAGACAGTGTTATAGGATATTGTAACTTACCTTGAAATAATTATGTTGTTTAGATTGTGTTTGGAGACTTGCTGTCTACCAGATATTGCAAAGAGCGATAGTAGAGCAGTCAATAAAGGGGAAGTGACAAATAGGATTGAAAATTACAGGCCAATTATTTTGACGATAAATGATGCACAAAATAATATGGAATAACAACAAAAATTTCTCTGTGGAAAGAAATGGTTTACTAATCGACAACATGGCTTTAGACGAGGATATGCATATGAATCACAGTTGTTGAGCTAAATGCAAGGTTTTTCGGATGAAATGGACAAGGGAGGACATGTTGATGGTGTGATCTTTCCACGGCATTTCGCAGTATGAGCAACAATACGGTAATGAGTAAGGTAAAAGCTATTGGCCTGGATGAAAACGTGATCTGCTGGGTAGAGGAATTCTTAAAAGATAGAAAGATAAGCGTTAGAATAGGAAATGCAATGTCAAAAGAGATAGAAGTAAATTTGGAGTGTACATTGGGATCATTGATATTCATTATTGTCGTGAAACATTGAGCTGATAGTGAACAATCAGAAGTTGGGTAGTTTTCAGATTACATAATGGTGTATAAAAGTACTGGAACTGGAGAAGGAACAGCTGCAGGGTGACCTGGACAGGATATCTAACTCAGTAAATTAACACACAAGAGAAATACCATGAACAGTCAGCTTATTAGGTACACAGATAAATAACTGAAGGGTGTTTACGACTATAGGGTGGGAAAAGAATTGTTTGGTGAAGCCTTGAAATGTAAATGTCTTGGCATAGCATTTGATAGTAAACTCTACTGGGCAAAACCACTTGACAGGTTGTAAGAAAACGTTACAAAATCCTTCCTTTACTAAAGAAGATGATGGAGGATGCACCAGGGAAAAGAGGGAACTGTGTTACAAAACTATCGTTAGACCTTTGCTTGAGTAGGCCTACGTTGATTTAGTTTGGGACCTACATTTTGTGTATCAAATACAGGAGTTGGAGAGCATACAAAGAAGAGAAGCTAGATTTTCTTATGGAAATTACGGCAGTAAGCAGTGGCGTAGCTAGCGTGGGTGACACCCGGGGCGGATATCGATGGTGTCACCCTTGGAAACTTAAATTCAAAATTAAGTAAAATATATCATCTTGTAAGTATAAAATATGATATTAATAAAACATAATTAAATAAAAATTTCTTGTTATTCAAAAATAATAGTTAATAAAATTGTAATATTAACAACATTTAAAAGATATACAAATAAACTAAAAACAATTGCTTTCACAATCTCCTATTTCTAGCTTTAATAGCTCGTAAATCACATTTTCAAAATTAACAATTTGAGTTACTTCATGTTCAATAGTTAATATGGCAAGATTTTAGAAACGTGTTGATCACTGGTGATCGAAAGTGGTATTAGATGAGTCTAATTTTAACTCCTCTGAAGATCGGGCCTCGCCTGATACAGTTCCGCACCGTCACGTTTCTTAGGGTCAACTGTTGGCGCTCACTCTATCGAAGTTTGTCCAAAATCCAAATGCACAAGGTGTATCGTCCGACAGACGGCCGATACCCAGCCATCAATGGATTGGTTTATGTTTTGGCGGTGCTGATCAGTGTCGGCCTGCTGGATGTGGAGAAACGCATAGAGAGAGGGTTCGGAAATTTCCCTTCCCTTACGACTAAATGTTGTTTTCATGTTATTATATGCCTTAACAAAAAGTTTTTTTTTATCCATGTTCATCAGATGTTCGTAAAATGTAGGAAGAGTCGTAGCATCTTCGCATTAAAAAATCAAAGCTCTGCCAGAGTTGAAGATCAATTTTAAGACTTACAAAAATTGCAGCCGAGATCCGCATTTGTAACCGAACCTCCCACACCCGAATCGCACGCCGTAACCAGACGCCAGACTAATCTGGAAGTACTGAAAAAATTGTATTCAAAAACATAAAAGTTGATTCGTGTTTTTTATAGCAAAATAGATGGTATAGAAAAAACGTATGTTCATTTTATCATGTTTGCAAACTTATTTTTCATTACACCTACATTCAGACTGGTGACTCAAATGACTGCGTACGAATTGGATACTGAAGGTCCCGATTCAAATCCCGGCCTCGACTGTAATTTTTACGTGCCTAAAATTGACATTTACCTCTGGGAAAGCTTTTATCTGCTAATGCAAGATTCTAGCACGCTCCGTGGTTTGATTTTCACGTTAAATCTGTAGGTCTCCTCTCAAGTTAGGTGACTGCGATATAGGTACACTGCGAGTTTCCCAATAAGAAACTCTGTGACTAGAACTTTGAGACACATGAAATTATAAATTTTTTTTGCACAAAATCTCTACGACCTATATTTAAATTAAAATATGTTATAATCTAGTTCTTTACTAAAAAAAAAAAAAAATACTGAATGAATCGAAAAGAACCTCAAACAAAACAAACACGTCAAGTGCGAAGTGATTCATATTTCATTGTGATGCGTTTGAAACACGCGAGGATCTTTCATTAGGGTACAGTGTGGTGATGATCTGTTAATACTGCGCTGGGATACTATTTTTTTTACATAAAAGATCAACCAGTTAGTTGATTACGTGAGTCAGATAAAAAAAGTATTTTAATGTACTTTCGTACCAAAACTGTGCAAAATAAAGTACTGTATAATAAAGTAGGGTGTCAAACCTACCTGTAATCCCCAACACTGATTCCCTGAAACAATCACTTGAAAACGTTAAAGGATACTAAAACGGAGTAGGAACACGAACGAGCTATGGAAAAGTGTGGACGCGAGGGGCGAGCCATCACTCGGCCGACTGTCGTTGCGGTTACGGTACAGACCAGTATTGGCAAAGTAGAGCTCGACCTTCACGTAGCAACTGATACACAAACTGGCGCAAATTAAAATACCAACACCCAGACGACGTTGTGATAAATGAATGAAATTTGGCCCCAAGTGTGCTCACATGAAGAGTATTAAATGTTTTAAAATTGAAAGTTTTATGTAATAATATGAGATTTACGGTGCTATCTATTATGTAAATTGCTATTTTATATATTTTAACGTACTAGTGGCGAACAGTCTGATGTAACATGACACTTCGTTGTCCACGAGTTCTTGTTGGCTAAGTATGCCAGGCGAAGAGTGTCTAACTGTGAAGAGGTCGGAGAATTGACGTGTTTTAAAAGGTGCATCATATCGTGAAATCTCCCAAAGAATTGGCCGTAGTGCATGCAGTATACAGATTGTTACACAGTGATGAAAGAAAGCTCTAATATCCTAGAGCAGGCCAGGTCCAGCACGTGAAGATCGCCAAATTGTGTGGGTGGCTGCTGCTGGCAAATGGTTGACTGCAGGCCAGATCCAAGAAGTGGTTACAGAGAGAGTCACCCCCCTCCCCGGACGATTGAAACCAATTGCTTGAAGGTGGAGACTCTCTGACCCCAAAGCAATGTGTCCCATTATTGATTTCATTGCCAGCATCATCTAACCTGGTGTAATGCAAAACACAAATAGACAGTGAATGGCGTACATTTGTGTTTACAGACGAGTCTCGATTCTGTCTGTGGCAAAGTGATAATTGATGACATGTTCGCAGGCGTAGTGGAAAAATGGTTACTGCTGTGATTTCAGAACATCACACAAGTCAGTCACTGGTGTCGTTTTGGCGGAATCAGTTTCGACAGCATGACTGAGTCGGCTGTTGCTGAAGGCACAATGACAGCCCACCACTATGTGGACGGGTACTGCATCTTATTGTGATACCCTTCATGTTCACCATTCAAATCGCGTCTTCCAACAAGATAATGCCCGTCCTCATACTGCGACCATCGTTACACAAGCCTTGCAAGGAGTTTCGATCACAATTTGAACAGCACGGTCCCCAGATTTGTTCTCAATAGGGCATGTCTGGGATGGATCAGACACATTAGATCACACTGTGCAACAAATGACTGAAAAAGACATGCAGGCGTAAAGAGAGATACTCCAAGAAGATATCCGAACAGTTGTTGATTCAATGCCGGCAAGGATCCTAGAATGTTTGCGTGCTCAAGTTGGGTGCATTTCTTACAGATAGCTGTATCTAAATGTAATAACCCATTTCTATTTGTTATAATTTCTTCTGGGATATATCTTCAAAGTTTCCTAAAATTCTACCATTCCTGTATGCATGTAGAGATTTTAATTTTCGCCAGTGCAACTATAAGGCGACCATAATATTTCGCTATAAACTACTCGGAAACTACCCTATCATTTGTTATTGAAACGTTAACATAGGCTTTAATTAAATGACTTCGCAACCTTGGTATTTGCAGGATCAAGGGATAATGAGAGGAAAGTTAAAAGTGGCTTGATCCAAATAGAAACAATTCCAGACCCAGGTGGGGTTCCATCGGTGCAAACCCAGAATCCGGGTCCCACAAGTCGTGAGACCCTAGGGGATACTGCATAATCAGAGAAGCAACTCTACATTAAGTTCCTTCATAAAAATAGAAGAATAAATGCAATATAAAAACAACACAATTAAAAAATACAACGGGTCAGGTAACAAAAGAACATGTCTTTGCGATATCGGCCGTCTTTTCATGAAGTATTTAACAAGTGAGGTATTTTACTACTCGCCTAAGAAACATGTAGCTACAGACTCCTAAATATGACGTTGTATGTACTGATGACCGTCTCCACGTGTAAATTTTAGATTTCTAGCGCCACTCTGTAGCGTATAAATAAAAATGTTGTAAACGGCTCGAATGTTCGATCAGTTTATAATTAAAGCTCAATTTTTGTTCAGAAACAGAACTTGGACATCCCTGTCGATTTAAGGAACCCACAATAATTTAGGTACCTGTATTCGACAGAGAGATTAACCATAATACAAATTTTCTACTTCTCTAAATTTATTATGGAAAATTCTTAGAGAATCATACGCTTATTTATTTCATCGCGATCATATATGCATATTCTCGATCAGTAGAAAGCATAGCAAACTTACACGAACCTAGAATTTAAGTGCTTGCTAATGTAACGATTTCGCTGGCAAGATGCGCGGTTCCGACTGTTTTAAAAACACATGCACTACAAAAACTTATTACCAACGACAGACGATACCATCAACGAACACTTGGACCCGTTCGGATTGACCTGACAGTATTGCTAGTTTAATGCACAGTTTTTATTTTCATAAATTCAAACATGATACAATTTCATGTCGAGTATAGGTGCACTGTCGACAATAGGTAAGTAAGCAGAGTGTAAATCGGATAACGCAAAATGTACTGTTTATACAACACGAATCCGTCAGATAATGAATTAAAAAATTACTAGAAAATACTAAGGGCACTTGTGAATCTTAGCTTGAAAGCTAATGGAATTCTGAATAAGCAAAACATTTTGAAACCTAGACTACGCGTATTCCGACATACGTTTGGTTGCTTTGTTTTTATTTTCATTAGGAAAATCTAACATTTTTTCTTTAAATATTTTCGAGGATTTTCAATTTAAATGTATAATTACTATGATTTTAGCAATTATATATATATATATATAAACTTTAATTTTAAAACTTCCTCTCTTTATACAAGAAAACTTACTTTATACCCGCCGCCGCTTCTAACAAACCAAACAACAGTGGAGGGACGGCAAGCACAACAATCAAACGATTTTCTTGTGATTGTTGGAGCTACAGAGCGAAGCTCTCTTTGTTTAAGCGCACGGTATTGCCAACAATTATACTCTACTGTAACGAATGAGCACAGCCCCCTGGATCGCATTTGAAAAAGCGCTAGATCAACCTAAAAACAAATATTCATAACAATAAAAGTAGACGTGTTTCGACGCCAAAGGATCAAAAAAGGTCTATTAATTTTTTGTGTGTCACACTAATTTCGATTACGCCCCGGGTGTCACCCCCAAACGGGTGACACCCGGGGCGCACCGCCCCCACCGCCCCCCCCCCCTAGCTACGCCACTGGCAGTAAGCAGTCAGTAACTCATATGATAAATGAGCTGGAAGAGTGAAGGAGGGTGAAGAGAATACAAGGCGAATGTTGGTGATAACACTTGGAAAGATATTGGTCGAAGAATTTGGTTGTGGGGAAGGGAAAAGTTGACCTTGGCCATAAGCTGGCACTCCATTTCGCGCAAAAGGAAGTGGGGAAAAATTTTCTTTTTTAGGTAAGGAAATTAATTACTGGTGTAAATTAACAAGGAAAGTAATGAATAATCTACGACAATTTTGAAAGAATTTAAAATGGAAATTCGAAAAAAGCACAAATGGATGGGTGAAGGAATTTACACTCAGAGGATATAAAATAATAAATAATAATTATTAGGAGAAGAAAGGGGTAAATAGATTACTAGGAGAGTGGGCTCTATCACGAATTAAATTAAATCAAACTGATTCCCATATGTAACAGTTTACCCTTTGATATTATTTAAAAATTTACTAAAATTTCACTGTTGTAAAATAGAAGAATAAAACAAATTAGGACTTAAATTCATTTATTTGTGAGAGAAATTAAATAACTGATAAAAAAAATATTTGTTACAGAATTTTAGCAGATGAAAGCCATAGAAATTGTGTGAAAAGAAAACTTGCTTTTATAATGGGAAAGATGTACTTTGTAATAATTGTAAATATTATATAGTTATAATGATGACTCACATACAGTATTTTTTGTTGTTGCTAAAACTAATTAACATGTTCAGGCACATCCTCACGTCTGTATGCAGCAACTTTTAATACTTCCTATTATCCTCCAAGTGGTTTCTGCTTCGATATCAACTGCAGTGATGAACCAATCATTGATGACGAAAACAGTCCCGATTATAACGTGGATGCAAGAGTAAGTTTTTGAACATTTAATTATCACTCTAAAGTATCTCTAAGTCTAAGTCAAAGTTAAACAAAAGCGTTAGTATAAATTGAGAAATAAATGCAAAATAATAAAAAACTATAAACTTAATAAGTAGATGATGATAGTAACTATCTTAAGTTCAAACCGTTAGAAAGAGAAGATGATTCTTGCGCCGATCATTGGGGGTCGAAAATAAGTGAATTATGAGCTAGTGAATTAAATTAAAAACAAAAAATTTTAACATAATGAGAATAATAGAAATTAGCTGTGATCAAAATTCTGTTAAATATACAAATTACTAAGCACAAATCAGGAAAATCTTCAAGTATTCTTTTAAAATAGAAAATTAACTACAGAAAATATTTTTTAGTTTCAGGCAGCTGTAATATGGTAAGCTGCACTGGTAGGTTTAAGACAGCATTCTGTGATATAGCCAATGCTGTATCTCATACAATGAAAGTACTAACATAATTAGTAATAGGCTATTTAACAGTATTAACAAATATTATAAATTGAATTCACTCTCGTAGATTAATGATTCAGGAAGCTAATTTTTTCAGTTTTGAAAAGAAAAGTGGATTATTTTAATAAAAAGGCGAAATAAAAATTATACTTGTCTTACCTCTGATCACGTGACAGAAAATGCTCTAGGATTGGTGGTCGCTTGAGTGACGTCACACGTCTGTAAACGCTGCGGCTGGGAATGGAGCGTTTCCTATTATCCAAGTTTTCAACTATTTTTATTGTTTGTTGCTAGTCATTTCTTGTTATTAATGAAATTTCATTTGAATACAAAACCAAGAACATTTTGTAAAAGCCTACAGCTGAAAAATATCGAAAATAGACGCCTTATTTGTGGGGCTGGCTGTAGAAAAAACCTCTTACTTTTATTCTGCTGAGCTTAAAAATATAACAGCTTCAATTTGAGACTGATTTATATTTAACTTGAAAGTTAGAGAATGATTGTTTTGCGTTAGCAAACCATACGTCGAAAAATTCTATACGCGAAATTTATGCAGCCATGCTGAAAATAAAGAAAATTTGTATGGATTTCGCAAATATGCGCAAACAAATGAAGGTATTTCTTGTAGCTAATAAGCAGCTCTTTCAACTAAATATGGTAAGAGATCGGTATAATGTAGTATAATGAACCAAACCTCAACATGAAATTTTCTCAGTAGTTTTTTTTTAATCAAAAATAATCTCGATCTGTTGTGATGATGCTATTGTATCACAGAAAAATCATGCTCGGCAAAAGCAATAGCAACACACAAATCACTACTGACACGCAGAAACACAGCGTAATCATCAACCAAGCTCAGTGGAATGGCGCGGCCGACTGGAGCGCTTGATCGGTGGATCACAGGAAGCCCATTGTTCAAACTATTTTTTCTATTGTTAGGCGCGAATTCGTGGAAAATAAACCTTTGTTCCGAGTAATATGGTTTATCTACTTTGAATGTAAATAGCTATTTTGCCTGCGTAGATAATTATCAAAACTGACTTTTGTCCCTCTAGATCTAGAAAAATATTACACTGTGTGGCATCCTTCCGGATACGAGGCCAGAGCGTTAACCGCTCACTCACCATGCTCGGAACAATTGGATGTTGTTGTCCTATTTTTCTTAATTGCAGATTAAATATTATAGATGAATGATATATTTTGTCAATAAAACTGAATTTGTTTGTTTATTCATTAACTACTTCCTTTCATTTCATCTCACAGGAAGAAACTGTGAAGTGTTTACTATTAACATAAAGAGAAGCAATAAGAAGTACTGCGTGATTGAAGAGTGGTAATGGAATTCAAAACGTTCTACATTCGATCCTTGGTTGGGATAATATTTTTTGCTTGCATTTTTTCCGTTTTTTTTTTTTTTTTTTTTTTTTTTTTTTTTTTTTTTTTTTTTTTTTTTTTTGCACTACCATGTTTTTATTCCAAGAATTCATAATAGTTGCTAAGCGTCATGCAAACGTTTGAAACAAATTGCTACCATACATGAAAACTTTTAATTTTTAAACTTACCAGAGATATATCATGCAAAAAATACAGGTGCACGGCGGTGAATAATGGAATTTATTTTAGAAGTGACATCACTTGTAGAAATTTCAAGCTAATCTAACAAACAGTTTCCGGAACACTTTGTGACCTTTTCGTTGGATTTTTTTTCGTGACGATACAATTGCAGGTTACCTTCCTGACATAACTGCGTCTATTAGGCGGTATTTACTTTTAATGTGCAAGTAATTTTAATTTTTTAAACCTGTTGTTCGGTGTGCAAGTAACGTCCAATTTCCTTTCTGAAATCTTCTTTGATTGTTTAAAATGGTTGTAATTCGCTTGTTATCAAAAAGTTGTGAAGCCTTCAGAAAAAGAAAAATTAAATTGATGTTTTTGAATTTTCGGAAAAAATGATTATGAGATGAAACCAACAGCAACTAATATCCAAAGAAAACGACAAAAGAAAACAAATTGAACATATTCCGAAGTGAGGATCGAAACTTAGGACCCTAACCCTAATAATTCTCACTTTAAACAATGTATTACATTTAACTCTACGAAATTGCGGTGTAAATGAGCTTCACAGAAAGTGACTTTGTCGCAACATCAAATCGAAGTTGTTACATTTTAAGCTCCACAGAATAAAACTCGATGGTTATTTCTATAGATTAGTGCTTTTGGCAGTACTATTAATCTTTCGAAAGAATTGAACGTGTAAATAATATTATTCAGAGACTGTGACAGTCCTGCAGAGTATTTCATAATTGAGTGAAAAACACACCAGAATACTGAAAAGGATATCTTAGGTAACACAGGATGAAACCTAGATGAGATTTTATTACATCTAACATTTTATTACACT
>JARYHS010013630.1:123098239-123133063 GCA_031002005.1 Vandiemenella viatica | reverse complement strand
CCTAGCTTTAAAATTTGTCTCACCCTGTTTATGAGTATACGCTTTTCTAGAAAAGGTGTATATGAAAGCAAAGAGAATCATACCATTAGACGTGATGCAACTGAAAAGTTACGATACGGCACAGAAAAGGTTAATTGTTTATGAAACTGAAATAATGCTATTGAAGCTTACTAAAGTACACTTGTGATAACCATATACTTACATCGAAGTTTTAACATTGCTGAATTCCGATGAGCAAAAGTCGACGTTTGACGCGAAAGTGTTACGGCGTCAATTTTTGGGCAAATTGCTACTGTTTGCTTTACTAAATCCTGGTTTCATTCCGAATTATACTTGTCTTTCAGCATATAACTGAGAACAACTGTATTAACGTTACAAAATTTGGTACAAACAAATAATTTACCAAGTAACCTGTTGTGTTCCAAGAAAATGTTAACAACAACTTTGGCGTTTCGGATGGCGTGACTTGATACTTTCTCATCGGCGTTTGAAGTCACCGTGGCCGAATTCCTGATTTTTGTCGAATTTATTTTCTATAAATAATAATGATCTTTGCCTTTATAATAAATATTTTGTTTTTGTTACCTTCTTAGCATGATTAATCATTAAAGACTGCTATACGTCCAATTTATTCTTAGTGGACACAAACAAGCCTGTTATGAGTTGAGGATTTTACCTCATCACATTTTAATGTGTGCTACCAAAATAATTAAGCAACTGCTTTCCAGAAACAACTTTATTTTCATCTTCAATCGCCCACATTTCGACGACAGAATTGTGGAATTATTTCCGCAGATTTCCGAATTTTCTGTATAACAATTTCCGTTCATAATCCCAGCTGCTTCAACAGATATGTTTCGTCGTAAAAGTAAATCTCCAACTGTTTCCTAAGACAACTTATACTCATTACCCCAGCTCAGTATGACTGCGCAAAGCTGCTTACCTTACCTCGGCATACAGGCCACAGAGTCTACAGAAAGGACGTACGCACGAGAAAACGACGCACGTGCGTGTTCAAGGTTGTCCGGAACGGATCGCATACCTGTAGCGCTTACGTGTTCAGCACGCACTAGAATTCTGTATACTGCCCTCAGCCCTGCTGCCTCAGGTGTAGAAAGGTAAATGTATGGTATATAGCTGTAATTGGATAACAGACTCCTGCTTATAACATTTAGTATCACAACAGAAATTCTAAAGATTTTTTTTTTTTTTTTAATTTATTTGGCCTTTAGCCATGCTGGCCATTTAGCCATTACCAAGTGTACAAGCTTTTATTACATTGTTTGTCTATTACATCTGTAACATTTTGCACATCGTAGCAGTAAATCTTAATATACATTGTCTCTGTAGGTTATCCGTATTTCATAGTACCTTACACACATTAAAAGCCAGAACTAATACATTTACGTAATACGCTGGGTGCATAAGGTAGTAACTTTGTCTGGCACATACATACCTTAAAATGGACGATTTGATATTACATTACTACACATTGAAATATTGAGTTTGGCAAAAAATCGATTTACAAGGTTCATATATACATGAAATGTTAGGATATGTTACATCTGATTATACAGTTAATTATTGTTCCTTTGTTTGGCATATAGGCCTACATACATTAAAATAGTCCATTTGATATTACATTATATACATTAAAATATTAAGTTTAGAAAAAAGTAATACAAATTAATAAAAAATAAAATTATTTACAAAGACTCATATATATATGAAATGTAAGGATATGTTACACTTGATTATACAGTTGATTATTGTTACAGTTCTCGTTTGATTTGCCGTAAAAATGAGTACATGATGAAGAAGATTTTAAATCTGTTTGTATTTAGTAAGTCTTCAACACTTGCCGGGAGTTGCTGTCCTGCTTGCACCAAGTGCTTGATGAGGTTGTCAGAGGCTTGTTTGTTAAATGGGCAACCAAAGAATATATGATTAGCGTCTTCAACGTGTCCGCACTGGCAGTACGGTTCCTCTACCACACCGATTCTACATAAGTGCTTCTTGAGGCGGCAATGTCCGAATTTAAGCCGAAAAATTGTGATATATAGGCTTCTAGGACACCGGATGTTCTGAAACCATGGCCGTTTTGTAACTTCAGAATGTATCCTTGCGTAGTGTTTACCTTTCGTAGCAGATGTATATCTCCATTCAACGTCCCAATCTTTGTATAATTTTTCCTTTATTGTCACAATCAGGTCCGAAGTAGGTATCTTACGGTGTATAGTTACCCCGGTCTCAGTTGCTTGTTTTGCCAGCTGGTCGGCTATTTCATTGCCCCTGCACCCATCATGGCCTCTCACCCAGGAAAGTACTACTAATTTATTACTTTGTTCCAGGTCTATGATTGATTTAATAATTTCGTATATGATCGGGTTGTTGCTTTGGTTTATGTGATGATTTTTTAATGACGTTAAGGCAGAGAGTGAATCAGATAGTATGATAATGTTACTATCTGGTAAGCTCCCGGCATATCTAAGTGCTTCTAATATTGCTATCAGTTCCGCTGTCATAATAGAGCATTCTTTAGGCAGTTGGAAAGTGCCCTGTTCCATGCTATCAAGGTTGATGTATGCACAACCAGCATAACTGTTGTTCTTAGACCCATCTGTATATATGATTCCAGCCGGAAGCCATTTGTTCAATTTTTCTAGGTATGTCTGTTTGTAGGGGCTCTGTTGCGTTGTTTGACCAAAAACTGTAATTTCTTTACATGTATGCCATAATGGAGCCTCATAGCAGTATAGTTGTTCACTCTTGTTGGCTTTATCGTATAGTGATTTGGTTTCCAGATACGCTGAAGCTAGCGGTGGCAGTCGTCTGTTTTTCCAATATCCTTTTGTTAGGCAGTCTATGGATAAGTTGTGTATGGAATTATATAATTTACTGGTCGTCAACTGACTCTGTTTCAGTAAAAATTTTGAACTTAGGTAGGATCTACGTAGGTGCAGAGGAGGTTCCCCTGCTTCTGCGCATAGTGCATTTGTGGGCGTAGATTTCATTGCCCCTAGGCAGGTGCGTAGTACCATGTATTGTAGTACATCAAGCTTCGCTAAAGGCCGTTGGGAGGCCGCACCATAACAAATACACCCATAGTCAAAATGTGGACGGACCAGGGCTCTATATAGAGTTAGTGCTATTTGTGGACTTGCTCCCCACTTTAGTCCTGTTACTGCTCTTATAAGGTTGTTCCTTGAGCAGACTTTTTTTTCTATTTGTTTGATGTGTTCACACCATTTGAGTTTATTATCTATTATAAGGCCTAGATATTTCAAGCTATTCTTAACTGGGAGCTGGTATGGTCCAAGAGTCATGCGGATCATTGGAGGAATCCTGTGTCGTGTAAATATGCAGACTGAGCTTTTATCTATTGAGATCTCCTGTCCATTGTCTGACAGCCATTGTACTAGTTTACACATCGCTTCGTTTAATATGGCTTGGCATCTTTCGATGCTTGTGCCTATTGTATACAGGCAGATGTCGTCCGCATATTGAAGTATTATGACGGAAGGTGGCATTATTTTGTGTAGGTCAGTTGTGTATATATTAAAGAGTAACGGAGACAAAACTGATCCTTGAGGTACCCCTTGGCTACACTTTCTTGGACCTAGAGTAATTGTTTTCCACTTGGCTACTAACCATCTATTTGTAATCATAGCTAGCAGCCTCGCTGTAAAGGGGCCCGGCACGCCATTCTCTTTTAATTTTTTTCCCAAGGTCGATGGCAGAACTTTATCATAGGCAGATGTTAGGTCAGTGAAAATGGCAACCATGTATTTATTGTCTGTAAGGCACGATTGAATATCTGTAACAAGGTGTGCTAATATGTCATTCGTGCCTTTCCCTCTCCGAAAGCCGTATTGAGTATGCGGCAGCAATTTATTATGTTCGAACCACCATTCGAGTCTATGCTTTACCATTCTTTCGAGAATTTTGAACACACAAGATAAGAGGGATATGGGTCTATATGCTGAGGCACATTCAGTTTCCTTTCCTGGCTTTTTTATAATAATTATTCTGGCCGTCTTCAAAGGTGGTATCTCGCTTTTCTCAGCCCAAATACGATTAATGAGGTCGAGCAGGTATGCTTTCCCGTTGGCAGGGAGTAGGCGGAGCATGGGGTAGTGTATGTTATCCGGCCCAGGAGCTGATGATTTGCCAAAGGAGAGTGCTCTGCTGAGCTCTTCACTCCTGAAAGGTTGACATAGGATGTGCTCTGTATTTTCCTGTACGTTTAGGGGTTGAGGGTCCACATAAGGTGGTGTTATGTTTTCTAATATCTCAGTCAGAATATTCAGTGGTGGTGTCCGCTCTGGCACCCTCGCTTCCTTTATATTTTTCAGCCTTCGTATTTTCATCCACACTTCTTTGGTCGGCGTGTTGAGACTCAGTTTTGAGCAGTAGTCTTCCCAGTTTTTCTTCTTCTTCTTTCTCAGGAGTTTTTTTGTTTTCGCACATGCCCTTTTGCATTCAATATAATTGCTCATTGTGAGGTGTTGCCTGTAATTTTTGACAGCTTTCTTTCTTTCTTTTATTGCATCGTCACATTCCTGGTCCCACCATTCAACTGGTGTTGTGTTGATTACATAGTTTTGTTTTTGTTTTGGAATGCTGGAGCCTGCGGCTTTTTCAATGCAATCTATGAAGGCTTTATAATCATTTTGTATGTCGTCTGTAGGTTTGTAATGAGAAAATGCAGCTTCTGCTTCCTGTTGGTATTTTTCCCAGTTCGCCCGCTTGATACTCCATTTGTAGTGCGAAAAGATAGTTTGCCCTATCAGCTTAGTGCAGGGGAGCTTCAGCAGAATCGGGAAATGATCCGAGCCCAGAGTATCTTCTATGATTTCCCATGTTAGGTGTGGGGCAATAGTCGCCGATGCTAATGATATGTCAACAGATGATTGTTGTTGTGATGGTCTATTGATTCGAGTAGCAGAGCCATCGTTTAGTACAACTAGTTCCTCCATTACTTCCACAATTAGTCGCCCGTTACGATCGTCATATGTACTTCCCCATAAGGAATGATGGGCATTTAAGTCACCAAGGAGCAGAATTGGTTCTTCTAGATGTCTTTTTAGTATTTCCAACTCAGATCTTTTTAATGCTGGTTTGTTTGGTGACCTGTATACAGATACTACCGTCATATATTCGTCTTTAAAGAGGATCCGTGCTGCACAAACTTCGAAAGACAGATTAGTAGGCGTAATGTTTATGGGCTGGAATGGGATTGATTTCTGTATCAATAGGGCAGTGCCGCCATAACCGTCCGCTCTGTCTGCTCGCACGATATTATAGTTTTGAAAAAGGAAAGATTCTCCTGGTTTCAACCAAGTTTCTGAGATCGCACTTACTGAGATTTTATGGGCCAGCATATATTGCATCAGACTTAATTTATTGGCTTTGATGAGCGCGCATTCCATTGTAAGATTCCGAGTTCTTTGATTGCAATTTTTTCATTCGTTTGGGGATTATTATGTGGTATGTTATTTTGGTACATGGAATCTAAGCCTCCAGTAACGGGTATCGAATGCGTTCTTGTGTTCTCAGTTGAACCCATTGGTGAGTGTTTGTTGTATAAGCTGTTTGATACTTGGAGCGAATTGCAGTGGATCGATCTGTTGGTTACCGACATACTGGTTTAAGATATTCATTATGATTTCGATCATTTTGAATGTGAAGATATCAGCTGTGCTTGCGCTTTGTACAGTGCTGTGAGGTTGGGGTGGGTATGGGTTGTACGCAATTGGTTGTATATTCCTGTTGTTAGGGATCCAATAATTTTTGTAAGATAGATCCCTAGAGTTGCTTCCTGCTCTGTAGTGCCTATTATGTCTTTCCGTTAAGGGGGATTCTGCCTGGTTAGTAGGCATTGGATTTATTTGCATGTTTGTTAACATGCCAGGTGGACTGGTGGCCAACTGTGACGTCTGGGTAGGTAGTTCTTGGTGGAGTGGTTGATGTTGTTGTTGCGATGTCCCTACAGGCATTGTGGCAATATTTAAGTTATCCTGTATGGGGGTTCTTTGCTCGTAACATTCCGAATTTACGACCGTGGTTTGGGTGGTTGCGGCCGGTCTTGCTAGTACACCGGCATACGTACCGGCGTTGATCTTTCTAATGGCTTGTTTATAGTCTAGGTTCTCGTACGCCATTAACTGTTTGATTCTTCTTTGTTTTTCATATTCAGGACATCTTTTTTCATTAGATGGGTGGCCACTATTACAATAGATACAAATGGGGTTGTTTTGGTTACAACAATCTTTGTCGTCGTGTGCACCAGCACAGAATACACATCTTTTTTTACTTCTGCATTGCTTGCTCAGGTGGCCATAGCGCAGGCAGTTAAAGCATTGCATAACAGGTTTTATATATGGTTCGACTGGACAGCGGACGCCGTGTATGTAAACATAGTTTGGCCGTCTTTGCGATTTGAAAGTTATCAGGCAAACTGGAAGTGGGATTGTTGTAGGTTGACCGTTTGCTACCATTTTCTTAGCAAATCGTTTAACGTTTATCACCCTGTATTCACATCGCGCTACCGCTTTAATTTCATCTTCCGATAATTCTGTCATTACGTTTCTAATGATGCCTTGTTGTGTGGTGCACGAGTATGGGATATACGCCTGCAAACCGTTCTGCTTCCAGACTGAGCTTTGAATCATAGAATTGGCTGCTATTACCGATTTCACCTCAATTTTGACACGGTTACGCCCTGCTGTAGTTATCTGTAATATTTGATTATTTGTATCACGGCAGAGGGAGTTAATGAGGCGACCTATAGCCATTGGATGCAGTCTACTGATGTTTTTATCGACACTTTCTACAATCACATAATAGGGCCCCAGGTCATAGTTTTCATATATCACTGGCGTTGCGCTATTTACCTGTTGATCATGGCTGACTGTTGTGGTTGTAGTCTGGTATTGCTGTGTGTCACTAGCTGGTGACGTCTCCATACTGCTGTCTGTAGATTTCGGCTGTTCTGCTGTTCGTGGTACTTTGTAGTTGCAGTTGTTGCTGATGTCTTCGATTGTTGGTGTGCTGGGGCGTTTCTGGGCTGCAGGTGGGGTCGTTTCTTCCTCTCCTACAAGTCGTAGTTCCTGTTGTCTCGTTTGGTCAATGGTAAGATTAGCAGCAAAAGATGGTACATTGACGGTTTCGAATGACGATTGAATGATGTTTCTCGTTTCCCTTCCATCTTCACTTGTGTTGTGATGTAGGGATGGCACTTGACTGTCTAAGCTATCTTCTGTTGCAATGTTCACGTTACCTCGATTATATAAAAGTATGTGCGGCGTCGGCTGTACCTGTTCGTAGCCGCCTTCACCACACTGGCCACCATACATGGCGGCCAATGTCACTTAACACTTATATTAGTTGTTTCTTGATTATCAATTCACTTTTCTTGTCCACCACACGAAGTTGAAAACTGTTTATGTTGTTGGCACTTGCCGTCGAGTCAACCCGCGATCGCGCACACTACTTCCTCGTATCGGAGGCGATGTTACCCGTACGACGGTCTGCTCACGACTGTGAAATTCTAAAGATAAAACATAAATTATTAAACAAAGTGGAGGATTACAATGCTTGATAATGAAAATCAATATTTTCGTCTGAATAATTTTGGGAATTGTAGAAGAAGAAATAACCCTTAAATGCAGCATATCATCTTTAAACGTCCCACTACAGCGATTTATAATTTGATTTAATCAATAGCAAAAACGTTAATGTGTAGAAACTATTACGAGAAAAAAATCGTGTCTAATTCATGCTGTATACCAAACAGAGCAAGATTAAATAATAATAAGATGGTGGTACTCGTCAACTGTGATTTATTTGTTACTAGCCCATGAATACAGTTTTCAGTTCGGAATATCAATCTTTGTTTCTAATATAATGAGGCAAAAATGCAATATTTTTTAATTATTTTACTAACTCTGGTCCATTATCAACATTACTGTGAAGCATCTCACTTACTGACTAAAATACCTCCATTACGTTGGTAAATATTCTTACTTGATAAAGAATATAATTTTTTTTTTTTTTTTTAGGTATTAAGTTTTTTATTGGGACATTATCCTAACGTACATCCCGTAATTCGAATACGCAGTCCAGCGGAACATACACGGCGTATGGTAAATAATGTATAACCCTTTAACTGTCGAAAGGCTTTATAACGGAGCAGGGCGAATATTAGAGCCAAAGGCCACCAGTCTAAACATTTAATGTAATTTTTAAAATTAAAAATGAATTAATAACGTTAATGCTAAAATGCAGTTGCTAGAAATGGTATTCCGTAAACCGAATGCGGGTGGTGAATTTTTTTTAAAAAAAAAATACTTTTTGCCAAGATTAAGATTTCTTTTTGGTAGATCACAATAAGGCCCTTCATCAGTTTAAGGTTTATCCATTACCTACGAGACATCCTACATATGAGACTTCACCACAATCTTCAGATGATTAGCTTGAGTGACAATGTTAAGTTCTCCCTATCAAATTCTTCACCAAGATCAGTTTCCTGAAATATGCCACAACCGTTAATCTATTTCACTGATTTACGTCAATAACTATAACTACACATTAAATATTTATCATGATTTATGCCGCATGACCTTTAATTCTGTTTAGCACACAATCTCCATCCAGTATTTTGTAACGACGCCCTTATCTGTAAACAGGAAATGTGTAGTTACTTTTTCCTTTTTTTGTCGTAATCAGTATCTGGAATGGTTTTAAGCAATCATACATATCTTTCTATTTTAGATGATTGCTTCGTTTCCATTATACCCCACAATAACTATATATGCTGTAAACACTGTGATCTTTGCTTTCTTTAACAGTCCATTCTCAAAAATGTTCTCCCTACTAAAACATCAACAACTACTTGCAGTCTTATAGATAATTCTTTTTATTTCTGTAAGATTCATCAAAAAACTCCCTTATTTATCATTTTCAAAAATATAAACTGTCAGAATCCATTTAAGGCTCCATATTTCAAGAGATCAATTTTCCTTCTGTCTGTTATCGTCTAAACCCGCATTTCACTTCCATAATGTGCTGTGTAACACATATACGGTTTTGAATAATTCTTTCGAAGACGAAGGTAACGTTTATACTAAATGGTTTAACCTGTTTGAATAAAAGTTTTTCGCAGAGCCAATATGTTTTACATGAGCCCATGGCTCTAATTTTATTTGCTAAATTCTTCTTCCTTGATTCCCCAATACATCTGTTCCTGTTATGGTGCTTCTTGTTAGTATCTGGTTATTGATGTTAAATATGCAATGCCTCACGATCTTTCTCATGTTTTTATCTATGTTAAGAACAAATTCCTCTAAAAATATTTTGGTAATGCCATTCAAAATTTCTGTCTGATCAGAAAATCGAGACGCTGATTCTTCCTTCGCAAAAAATTAGATTAGTTTCAATTCCCAGGTTGTTGCGTTTAACAAGTTCAGTATAGTTTTTTCTTAACTCTTTTATAACTGAACATCTCTAGCAAGACTTTCTACTTTTAGTGTATGTAGTGTGTGCGTCTTCCAATAGCTTTATTTTCGATAGCATGAAATTTTACTTTAGTTTGTAAATCTATCCCTATATCTCCCAAGTTGTTGCTTTCCGATATTACTTTGTAAAATTTTAACTCCTTTCCATAGAGATTTTGAAAGTACCAAGAAAACCTTGTCTAGTCATATTTGCATCTTATGAACTAAAACCTTTATGTCCATCATCAGTACAAACATTTTTTTGTGTATCCAGAAGACTATGGCATAAGAGGTTTCCGCCATACAGTTTTCCTGTATAGTATTCTACATCCATTTTGATATCCTGCCGGCCCCGGCGCGTAGGGGCAGCGTGCTTGCTTCTCGTTGTAGGGGTCACCGGTTCGAGTCCGGCCTAGGGCATGGGTGGTTTTAATTAAGTGTTGTGTTCGTCTTGTGTCGTCCTTACATATTAGAGAAAATAATCATACTTATAAGAAATCTGTACATTGTAAAACAAACACATTGAGCTGGCTGATTGGCTAACACGGCCGAATGCCATTAAAAAGAATTAAAAAAAATTTTTTTTTGATATTTTATTTCAGGAATTAAGAGGATTCCTCAATCAAGTATACTTTGCATTCAATAATTTAGTAGCTGAAATTAGGCTTGGGTAAAATATACCTATGTATCTAAATATTGATCTTTTTTCATAAAATAATCATAATTATGGTCGATATTTTTAATCACTACATATATCAAAAATGATATTTTATTTGGAGTATCATTTCGATATTTTTTGTGAGAACTCAATTCAGTATCCAATTTAATACGTTACATATATATTGTAAAAATGCATGTACTGTACATACCTGATCTTCTGAAATCGTCTTACAAAAAAGAATTTGTCGTAATTTAACGGCTTTTTATCAGCAGTTAATAAGTTAAAAAAATACGGTTAAATTTTAACATATTTGTGTTAACGTGATTTTTTTGGTCAACATATTTGAATTTTAACAGTTAAATTATTTGTATAGTTGAAGAATATTGATTAAGAATCCGTGTTGCGACGTTGAGGGTTGACGTAAATTAACAGCTTCTGTTTTACACTGGTTTTATTTTTCGTTGATGAATAACAGTTAATGCGTTGGCGAAATACTTTATGTGCCTAGCCTCTTCTGTGTAGCCCGAAAGAGTGGCTTCTGCAGCTAACTTGGCGGTACCGGACAACAGGGGCAGATTAACGGGGGAACATAAAACATTGAGTTCTTTTGAAGTTTACGTCAGACGAATACTGGTTTAATAGACTGTAAAAATAGATAAATTAATTAAATTTTCCGTAATTTCTGCATGTGTCTTTAATTTTTTACATATATTGGTAATATTTTAGATAATTCCTGGTTTTAAGCATAAATGTCAATATTTTAACATATCGATATTTTTTCCTCGATATATATGTATACTTTTTGTAAATATCGATACGACATTTATCGATATAATTTTTCATTTAATTTTTAATTTAATTTAATTGCAATGGAGCACACGCTCCGGTGGCAATTTCCCTACACATCCAACTTCCCCCTATGCTGCACCCACCTACATTTGCCCTCTACAAATTTCAACTTTAAATTCTTTTAACGTTTTTGGTAAATTATTCATCATTCCCCTTGGTAACTCATTCCAATCCCTGACACCCTTACCTAAAAAAGAAAATTTGCCCATCCCTAGCTGAAATGTCGTTCAGTCTAGTTACAGTTAATGCTTATCACATAGCGATAACAAGGTGCCACTGAGATTACTATGAATACTTACACTGCGAGAAACAACTTGTGTTTCGGTGACCAAGATTCATGCAAAAACAATCGACGGATTTGATTAAGGCTTTGAACAGTGTCCCTTGAACATTGTGTAGTCCAGTGTCCCGGAAGAAAAATGTGTTTTCTCTTCATGTGACGCAGGGAAGCTGAGAAATAAAGGACACTATTTCTGACCGTCTATCTGTTTGTTTTGTTGAACGCGATTCACACAGTAACTTTGACGCAGTTTCAAACAATGTATGGACTGTGCATCTGGTTGTCCGGGTGGAACCGCGTCAATGGCAATGCTCTGAAGAAAGCAACATAATGATGCCTGAAACGTCGCAAATTGTCGCCGTTCCACCCGGACAACCATATTAACATTGGAAACGACCGAGGAACTCTGAAACATCAATGTATACACTGGTACAGGGCAAGTTTGGATTTGAGGAAAGCCGAGAAGTTGAAAAATAAGTGCCCGCAAATTAGTTTCGCGATTCACTTAAAAAAATGTTGAACTTGGTCGAGTTTCAACCAACGTGTAGGCCATGGTTCGAGGAGTAAAGTAAAGTAAGTTTCATTTTTATGTGACGTAGAAGCTGAGAAATTAAAATTAAAATGTCCACAATTTGGTCCCGATTAGAGATACGTTACCTATCGCTGACGAAATGCTTATCGAAAAACGTACCAACAGCCCTCTGACCATCAAAAAATTAAAAAATTATTATTTGGTTACAGTTATATTAAAAACTAGCTGGTACCCACGACTTCGTTCGTATTTGTAAAGAATTTGGATTGACAGCTACAGACATCTAACCACCATAGTGCATGGTGCGAGATTCGATGCTATTACCACATACAAACGCCAGTCATCTGCGCTATGTAGTTCAGGCAGCAAAGTAAAATATACGGACACACATGTCTTTCGTGGATCGACCAATTTTAACCACCATATCCCCCACACTTCCACAGTTACCGAAATTCGGCCTACGTTGTGATCGACGAGTGTCTCTTTGCTACTACCACACTCAGACACCAGTGATCTGCAATAGATAGTTTTCGCTGAAAAGTGATACACCATGACACATACGTTTTTGGTAGAAATATGAAAGTGCCGCAGGTCGACCACTTTAAACCACCGTATCTCCCATACCCCCATAGCTACCGACATCTAACCACCATAGTACACGATAGGAGATACGATACCACTACCACACACAAATATCAATGGCCTATGCTATATAGTTGTGGCAGCAGAGTGACATATACGGAGACACATGTCTTTGGTCGAAATACGAAAATGCCCTGCACCGACCACTTTTAACCATCATATCTCCCACATCCCCACAGCTATCGACATTCGGCCAACGTTATGCACGACAGGAAACTCTATGCTACTTCCACACACAAAGACCAGTGACCTGTGCTAGGTAGTGGTGGCTGAAAAGTCAAATATACGAAAACAGACGTCTTTTTTATATATATATATATATATATATATATATATATATATATATATATATATATATATATATATATATATATTAAGATTTATCGGTCGCCGCCAGTGGAAGCGAAGACCAACACTGCTGTTTGAATAAAGTTTGGTTTACCATTGGTTTCTACTGACGTTTACCTATGGTGCTTGACGATGCTCTTTTTTATTCTGACTTGAAATCGTCATCATCAGTCGTTTAACTCATATCTGAGAGCCATGACGTTATTAGAGTTCTCCCTTCACTATGCGCTCACTGCAAATAAAATGGTCAAGTCTTCCATGTGAGTAACTTCGGAAGAAGACCTGTCTTCCTTTTTTAACCCTTTATAAACTAAAAAACCAAGTTAATGAAGTTACGGGACCGGATAATATATTCCAGAGATATCTCGAATAGTATATTCTTTTGTATTTATACTAATTGTGCGTTGATTACTAGCACTTTATATTTTTCATATAATTCTGGGGAACTGACTCCTCTCACACACCAAAATTTCCTACAAAATTCCTATCTTTCTCTTCTTCTGCTACTGCATTCCAGTTGATCGTGACTTTTATATTTTGCTGCCCCTATCGCTCACAACCATTAGCTCAATTTTACCAAATATTTTTCGAATTCATCTTATATCTTAGTAATAATGCGCATAGCTTATAGTTTACTAGAGCAAATGGGTTCTTCCTCTCTATACTCAGTGGTATATTTCCATCAATAAACTGTCAAAAGTAACTTAATCATTTTTTATTTATTAAAATTATTACGTATTCCAGTGATTATACTATTGTCTTTCCCATCATTTCATTCAATCTTACTAATATTTAATATATCTAAGCGAAGCCGGTCCATCATCTATATATATAATCCATCTGTCTTCTTTAAACTTCTTAGGGTCCACGTTACACGTAGAATTCTTTATATTTTTTGTATCTGTTGATAGCTTTCTGAGCATTTTCCACAGAAAGAAGCCATCAAATTCTTGCAGGATTAGACCATGCAGCTGTTTTCCAATGCCTTCTGTACTTAATACCGTTGATTATTTCTGGCCCATCAGCCTTTAGGGAGCGTTTGAAACCCCAAGGGTAACAGCGAGCCTGGAGTGCTATAAACAGAGTTGCCACTCCCGACAGAATTGCTGTATCAAATTACATTGTCTCTGCTATTGCTTCTGTAGTGATTTTTTCTAATAACTACCCATTTCGGGTTTTTCGAGTTTTACATACCAAGCCAGTGTGCGTCGTGACGTCATGAAAAAGGACGAAGAGCGTCGCTGCACAGAGTGCAAGGCAAACGAGAAAAAAGACAGACTACCCAGAAGCCAAGAAAAATATATATCCCGTTTGAAATTCGTATTTTCTGAGAAATGGCAATGAAAATATGATGTAGATAAAATATTCTTTTATTTCTATTCAGCTTAAGATGATCTTTATTTTTAACTGAAACAGTATTTATTCATACCTTTAGCAACACAAAATTCGAATCTTTAACACAAATAATGCTATGAAGTTGAAAACTAGTGTTACGGCTCAAAGAAAAGATGCCTTATTCCAAAGTGGCAAACACAGGTGAAGACATATAAGTGTGACACTGTGATGTAGTAGATACTACTGCCTTAGACATTCAAATTAACATTAATAATATTGCTGTAGTAATACGCATTACTGGTGGGGTATTCGTCTTATGACTTCCTTTTATTTAATCGATTTTAAATACAGTGAACCGATTTTTGTTTCTTTTTTTTAACTTACTATTAATTCTTCAAGGCGCGACTGTAATAATTATCTGTTCCTTCGGTGTTTTATACCAATGATAACATTACATTAAAAAAGGGTAGATTAGCTTCTAGACATTCCCTGCAGCAGTTCGAAACCACAGTAACGATAAATGAAACGTTAATATCAGAAGTGTTAATTTCAGCAACATGGTTCTTTCACTTGCAGTACGGGGAAGCTACGGATGCAGAACTAACGTCTCCCATTCGGCATGGTTTAGTTGAAACCACATTTCCAGTCACCCCAATTCAGATTTTCTCTGACCACTAACTGTGGAAGATGTTGTCACGCAGATAGTCAAAAGATTACTTCCCTTTCACTAAACTTAAAAAATGGCTACGTACTGTTCAATTCCTGAAGATTTGAACTCAATGGTTTAGAAAAACAAGGTTCACTTTAGTAATAAAAAAATCGACAATGCATTTGCTTACTTACTTCAAAGCTCTGTCCACAACATTGCCACATTGCTGGAAACCATTGTAAAGTAAACGAGTGTAATCTTGAAATACGTTATACTTTGCAGTTCCTGTGATAGCATCGTGATGTTGCAGTATACCCATTACTTCCCTGAGATTGTCTACATAGTCACTGTACGTATCTTCTACATCTGCCAAAGCGTACAGCTGTTTGCATATCTGAAATAAAATAATGCATAAATAAGTGCTTCTACTGCAAATTAACTTTGGTGATTTTAACAGATGACATTCTTATGTTCACCTGAAGGAAATTATTCCCCTGTCTTTCAAAATATTTGGTAGTAGGTCGTGAAGTGAAGTATCCAGTCCAGTATTCATGTGTGTCGCTGGCGTAAGGGAAGAAGTCATCTTCTTTTACGGACCAGGTTTCATTCGCATCATTCACAGCTTTCAGGTAGCATGCAGGAGTTGAATATAAAACATTTAACCTGCCACCCTCAGCCTGAAGAGCATTTACATGCCTGTAAAGAAAAAGCACCAAACAATATGAACGTTAATAAATAAACAAAACTCCAAGCAAAACACACATGCATTATTTATTTTTAATAATAAACTGACGTAAGTGTATAATTTGTAACATAACTCACGAAAACCGTCGCTTCTCAGAGTATGAAACAATATTGTGCAAGATGAAATAAGTTAAATTGCACAACTTTTTCTTGCAAAGATGTCTTAAGAGCACATCTTAATGCAGGATGCCTTTTCGACATTATAATGGGAATAATTTTTTATTTTCCTGTCATTATTCTCTCAACGCGTTTTATGCAGCTTTCCATGTATTCCATTTTGTCTTAATACTGTCTTCATTTATAATATAAAACTGATTCTTATTTACATATAGATTAAAAATTATTAATTTATTTCGATATTTAGATCTGGGTTTACCAAAATTTTAAATTGTCCCATATAATAATATCAGAAATCTTTCTGTAATATCTACAAACGCTAAAAAGCTTTATTAAGGCTAAACCCACCATTACCTAATATTTCTTGTCCATTCTACTATCCTATCGAGTAACTTCTAGCTTGTTATGTCTGACGGAGTGTTAGATAATTTAAATATATTTCGATTTGTGATATCTTTTCAGTTGAGAAGATGATGCTATTATTAAATCCGTTAATATTTTTACAGTCTTGTGACATTTCGTTATCACATTGCATTAGCTATAAGTCGATTCTTCGCTTAAAGTTTTCAACAATTCTGGAGGAATCTCATCAGTCCGCAAATGCTTTATTTCAGTTCAAATCTCATAAAAACAAGATCTCATACATCACTAATAAGAACGTCGTTATCTGTTTCCAGCAGATGCTTGTTCAAGGTAGTCCCAACAATGTAGTTTTTCTATATTTTCATTCGAATGGTTAGCTCTTACTTAAGTTAAAGAAGCCAGTGGAATAGTTATGTAAACGAGCAAACAATAGTTGGTGACTTGCATCTCGTTTGATTTCATGCAAATCAAATATAATTTCCCTGGCGCGTTGCTGAATCCATTAGGTTCTCCAGACTCTCAATGGGAAATGCAGAAATGACGCAGCTCTAATTGTGTAGTTTGTCGACACACGACGACACGCGACGCCAGCTGCAACACGAGGCTATCAGCTCGCCGTATCGGAATACATCCAGCTGAATACATAGCACTTCAACAACTCCCATTCCTGTTTGAGGTATCATCCTCTGTTAGTTTTCGTTATTTTATAACACTGACTGTAATTAAAAATCCTATCAAATAAAAAACAACCATTACATCAATAGCTATGTTAAATTAACAAACATTTCATATTTATGGTAGTATTTCAACTTTTTTGAAAAATTACCCGAAATTAGAACTCATATTAAAATACTCAACTACATTTCTAGCTGTATTAAATAACCAAACGCTTTTAATTTGCATTTATTTTATGCTCACAGCTAACGAATAAGGACATTTATTCTACAATAGTTTCTTCAGTTCGCCTCAAATATCAATCCAATTAAAGAAAAAAATGTCTTTCTTTGGTTAAAAAACAAACGCGTATTATAATCAAACTAGCCCCAAAGCCCGTCAAAAATTATGGGTTTAAATGAGTGTTATCTTAATTTATTTCTCTGCAGTTGCTTAACTAAATAGAATTGTTATAAAATAAAGTTCATTGTAATTTATCGTCCCCTGTGCTGTAACAAAAAGCTTCAGTTTTCAACTTGGTCCAGGTTGCATTTCAGCCTAATCACAATATCAGCTGATATTTTTGATAGAAAAGCAACGATTCAATCAGGCAATAATTAATACATACCCTGTATAGCATGTCAATGTCATCATGCATCGCGAAATAAACTTGATCCCAAATCTTCACAGGTTCTCATACCTTTCTTTCTTAATACCTGTGGTGAAGATTGATATTTTAACGGCTGAGACAGCTTACATAGGCTGAAATAATGACACCAGTGAGAACGAAGGATGCTAAAAATAAATCTTACCAACTTACGCTGTGCCACGTAATATTTAATTGTGGTTTAGGCCACATATATCAAGATCAATTTGGAACTTCTTTCATTCGAAACATGTAATGATTTTAGTAAAAAAAAAAAACCTGATAATTAATATATCAATTTAAACGCAATTCATACTTTTCTTTCAGTGTTATGAAAATTCATGTCTTAGCAATTGCTTAACTAAATAGAACTGTTATAAAATAAAATTCAGTGTAATTCCTCATGCCTTACGCTGTAGCAAAAGGTTTCAGTTTCCATCTGGGTCCAGGTTGCATTTCAACCTAACCACATACTACGATAAACTTGCCGCCCGGAGAATAATATTTCTATCTCACGCAAATTAATACATGAACAGTATCACGTTTTAGTTGCAATAATGCATCGCAATATAAATTTGATCAAAAATCTTCTGTTTAGTTATCCGTGATTTAGACCAATATTGAAACGTTTGAATGGTTGACACAGTTGCTGAAATAATAGGCTCAGTAATATTACACACTGGAAGCAAAGGAAATTAAAATAAATCTTATAAACTTACAATATGCCACGCAATATTTGTTTCAAGTGTAGTGTAGGATGCACAGATCGGGATCAGTGTGCGTCTATTTCGGTTTAAACAACTCAATAATTTCAATAATAGGACACAGTTTAAATTATTTTGAAAAAAAAAAATTATTCATGACCTCTGCTGTAACGTCAAGTGCCAGTTGTAATTCTGATCCACGTTAAGTAACAATCTAACCAAAACATTCGCTACATTGATCCTCGAAACACAAAGCTTTTATCTTATATATCTATGAATTTAAGGAGTACATATCAATTGACTATTAAGTAAATATAAGCATCTAATGATTGATATGTAGATTTTAACCCAATACTTACTTTTATTTCAGTGTACTGGCAGTTAATTTATTCGCGGATACTCGGAAATGTTACTAAATAACGTCCATTACCAAGAATAATGACGCAAAGCGTGACGTCATTGCGCGACGTCATAGATTGATGTCATGCCATGACAGGTGACGTCATACATGACAGCATGCTTATTATACTAATAGATATTGTGTACCGTCGTATAGTGTCTATCATGTAAAACAAAAACATTACTGGAGCAAATTTTTGTTGAGCCTAACTAGAAGTCCCACCCAGTAACATGCATTATTTAACTTTCTTCTTAATTTTATGTAATGTAAATGTTTCACCTGATAGTTAAAAACAATACATGAAACATTCAGCCTGTCTGATAAAAATCCATCAGTAGAAAAAAGTATTCAGCAAAAGAAAGATAGTTATCAATTGCTTTAACCAAGCAGCTCCTTTGTGTAGCAATTAGTGACAAAATACGATGAACATTTAATAACTGTAATAGTATTTTTTGACATAAATCGTTCACTGAAGTAATCCTTGCCTTTGAAGTCTGTCCAAATTAGTAAACCAAGCTGCAGCTTCTTGATAGTGAAAGTCTCCTCCCATTGTAACCAGAACGTTGTTGGTCTTTAGGTGCGATGCCTGCTCTTCTATATATGTGATGAATTCTGATACCTGTAAGAAATAGTGAAGACATGTTTACAACAACAGCGTAAATGTGCTGAAAAACAATATAAAATTAAAATAAAGTAACATGCAATATTTCCAGTGAGAGGTGGCAGGCTGATGGAGAATTCTAACATGTGATAATACACAGGGAATGAGGAGAGTTGCAGATCGGTGGCCACCAACTACTCTGAGATTACTTTGTACATCTCACCCACTTACATAATTAAGAATCCGCAGTCGAAAAACATCACGTATAATATCGCTTGCATATAAATTCACTGGATTCAGTACCTTTGTGCAAAAGATGTTTTATATATATATATCAAACTAGCCGATTACTAAAAAGTCCTTTCTACATCAGTTCTAGTTTAATATTCTAGTTTAATTCTTCAAGAGAATTATGCAAATTGTGTATTCATACCATGGTCTTTATTTCTTCGAGCTATTCGAATTTCTTCTTCACTGTACTAGATCCCGCCTTCTACAAACTGGATCTATCTCTCTATTAGTTTTGGTGCAAAGCGCCCTCTGCCACCCACAATTTTGTGAATTGCAAATTATGTATGCAGATACAGAAAATACCTGTCTATGCATATCTGCAGATCTTTCTTATTATAATTGTTGCTATATTCAGATTCATTCTTGACACTGGTGATCTTCAGGCTGTATTAGGAAAACTGACTTGTTATAAGTACAAATCAAATTAAAAAATGTTTTAACAAATCACAGTAAATTAAAAGTGCACTTTAAGGATTATAAGATTAGACCTACATTTGAATTTTGTTAGTCACAACTAGTGTCGTAAAAAAACGGTTTTTTTTCTGGCTTGAAAAAAAACTTTGAAAAAAACATGTTTTTTTCTGGAATACGTTTTTTTTTCTCACTACTACTAAATCTCAAATTTGTAAGGCAGTTATCGTTTAAAATGACTGTTTTAGAGTTTATTCTAAGTACTTCTCTTAGTTTAAAATCTACTATATTTTTCTGGTTCAGTAGGAAAAAAAAATCACGAAAATATTGGCAAAATTGACTGAAATTTTCTTTATGAACGGGGATTTCCCGAAGAGACTAGGTTGCGCAAGAAGGAATCCCCATTCCCCATTGTTTGGATTGCTACTTGCTATTTGAAATAGTGCTGCCAATCCTACAAAATTACCTACAGATCTTTTAAAAAAATTAGGAATTTAAAATTTATCCACGGTTTTTTGCCTCTTTTTATTAATTATTGGGCTTTCCTTATATTCGTATACTTGTTAACTCTCAGAGTATAGTGGTACTGACTCATTAAATTGTCAGTAAGGGAGCGTACATAAACCACATAGCTCCATTTTGGCATCCTGTGAACCCCCCCTCCTCCCCCACGTATCCCTACGTGGCTTTTGCCCCCCCCCCTCTCCCCCCCGCTCACGTAGCACGTAGCTTTCTTCCGTTTTGATTCCAGAAGACATTTTGTACTGTTTTCTCTTGTCAGACTATTGTAAATTACATACGGATATAATTAACTGAGGGAAATAAATACTCACATGCTGTTGTGAGTTCAGTTCCTCATTTTAACTGTGAAAAATGTTACGAAAGGAAAGTTACGTGGCCTGGCTAGGAACCCCCCCCCCCCTCTCCCCACGTAGCCCAGCATAGCCTTCCAGCTAACCCCTCCTCCCTCTGGACCGAGCCACGTAGTTTGTGCACGGTCATGGGCGTATCCAGCGAGGGGCAGAGGGGGGCTGCTGCCCCCCCCCCCTAGAAGTACCTTCGACGAGTGAAGAACTAGTTCAGGAGCACTTTGGGAGAGAAAGATTGACTGGATTATGTCTGATGAGTGTGCATCGAAATTTCGTGAAAGAACACCATGAGATATTGACAAACAAAATTATTGAAATTGAAAATCCGAGACAAGTAATGTTTACATAAAAAACTAACTGACTTACGATCTTAATTAACTACATAGTAGGTCCTTAGATTAAGTAGTTGGGTTACTATATTAATCAATGATAAAAAATAGTTTCCTGAATAGGTTTGGGTTTGATTTTGTAATGTCATGTTTCAGTCTCCCACCCCACCAAAATGAGTTGCCCCCCTAGTTCAAATCCTGCCCCCCTCTAGTTCTGATCCTGGATACGCCCTTGTGCACGGTCCCTAATTATGAATCGTTTCCTTGCAACCGTTGGTGTAAACAAACGATTGAAAAGAAGTAAAACTCCTATTTTGTATGATAATAGATTTTAATTCAAACTTAAAAGACCGTAACACAGAATTATCAGCACAGTCTTTATGCACAGTGTGTACTTTGCTCACTATTTAAAATTGCAATTTCAAAATCTTTTGCGTACAATACATGAACAACCAGTAAAAGAAAATTTAACTATTTCTGAAGTTATGGATCTAGAGGAGACAGAAAATTCTGACACCGATCGAACTAATGTTGGTAGTGCTGATACTAGTGAATGTGGTACTGACATAGAGGATGAATAAAATTATGTTACCTATATAGATACACTTATGAATAATTATGTGAGACATTATATGATTCAGTAAGACTTAAAACACACATGCAAAATGGAAGTTCCTTACATAAAACAATAATTTATCAAATATATTGTTACCTGAAAAAAAAAATAGAAAAAAAAAACATGGGTGCTAGGTTTTTTTTCATGTTTTTTTTTCACAAAGCCGAAAAAAAACTTTTTGTTTTTTTACAGTTTGCAACACTAGTCACAACTATCTAATTTATTCACATATACTTATTAAATGTATGTAAATAATATAACATTCGCATAATGTTTTTAACTAACCAAATCAACAAAATTTAGCTTTTACTAAAGAAAACTACTACACTCAGGTACAACAAAACTATAATTCAGATACCTATATTTAAATAAAATATTAACTAATGCTGTATATTTAAGATATAATTCATTATTTGCAACTAATTAAACTGAACAGATTTATCTGTTTTTAATTGTATTAGCATTCCCATAAAGGTGTAAGAGCAACATAAAAATTATAATAGTAGTATTGTTTCTAAAGATACATATGAATAAAACAGTTCACTAACAATAATTTTACAAATTAAAGGTAAAATCAAAAGGTTTTTCATTGTTTAAAGAAAATAAATAGGCCTTTAATTCACTCTAAGATAAACATTCTTGACAAACTCTCAGCTTTCTTCAAAGACTTTATATAGAGTGGTAATTATTCTTTCCCATTAAAAGTTGTATATATTCTATATAAACATGACAAAGTAAACAATTGGTTCAAATCTAAGTTGGTCGAATTAAAAAATATGTATGATAAATACCAATTTTTATATAAACAAAGTTAGTTCGTAAATATAAATAAATAAATTGTATATTCAAAGATGAAATCAGAAGAGCTAAACTAAATTATACTTATAATAGCGAAAGAGTCCTTAGATGTATGTAAATAAACCAAGGGCTATCTGGAACATCATTAACTTCTTACAAATCAAAACAGTAACCAGGATGGCACTCTAGCTAACTTAACAGCTGAACTACTTTATTAATAGTATTAGTGAAACAATGAAGAAAATAGTAATTAGTCAAAACAAAGCAAACAATTATCTGTCCAAAGTCAAATGTGCTGATAAAAAGTTTCCTATAAGATCCATTAATGTACAGGAAGTACATACTGCAATTATGTCCTAAGCAATAGCAAATGAATGTATGTCTATAACCTAAAATCAGAAATTATTAAACTTAGTAGCTACTTCATATCAGAAATGATGCCAGAGGTTAATAATGGCTGTTTTTTATATTGGAGTTTTACCAAAACACCTGTAGGTATCTAAGGTGATACCAGTTTCTAAAAATGGCGATAAAAAATCTTTTTGTAATTTTAAGCAAATATCTGATTTTCTTAAAGGTTATTTAAAAGCTCATCAGTCTCCAAATTTATAAATATCTGAACTACACAAACTTGTCTCTAACAACCAATTTAGTTTTAGGAAAAATTGGTCAACATTTGATGCAGTTACAACTTTTATCGAGAACTTTCTAGAGGTTTCTGAAAATAAACATAATGTTGGTGCAAAGTTTTTTGATCTGTCTGAGGCATTTTATACTGTGTCTTACGAAATTTTATTGCTGAAACTTGAACACTTAAGTTTTGGTGACAAGGCAGTTAAGTTAATTAAATCATATTTATGTAATAGCTCACAAGAGGTCTCATTCAACAACATTAGGGAAGCATGGGTAGAAGCATTGTGTTCCTGAGGGATCTATTCTTGGTTCCCTGCTCTTTATTCTGTATATCAATGACCTGTCACTGTAAATGGGAACTCCAAATGTTACAAGTATGCTGATGATTTATGTGTATTAGTAAGCTGAACTATAACTCCAAATAATGAGATGTTTTCATTAAAGATAAATCTGTTTATAGATTGATGTACTGCCAGCAAGCTATTTCCTAATTTAGAAGAAGCAAACCACCTTGATACAGCCTTAAAAAATAACTTTACCTGTAGTTGTGGGAAATTCTTGGGAATATGTATACAATCAAATTTAAAATGCTAGAGGAATATTTAATTCATATCACAAAAAAAGCAATTTGTCTGATATGTGGAGCAGTACACAGAACTCGCTGTCAGAATTTATTTTTAAAGTTAGGAATTATGACACTACCTGGCTTGTATATATGTATATCAATGTTAACTTTTTATAAAGAAAAATATACTACATCTCTTTGAAAACCATATTGATGTACATTATTATAATACTAGAGATAAACTCAATCTTCAAACTGAAAATAGTTTTTTGATGGGAATCAGTTTCTTCAACCATCTACCCAAGAATATGAGAAAAATGCCCATAAAAAATTCAAATTAGAACTAAGGAATATCTCACTGAAATATGTCCATATAAAATAGAGGAATTATTTGATATAATCTACATTTTCTTATATCATTAATATTATATCATATGTACGAGGGTGAGTCAAATTAAAATCTTAAATTTTTAATAAAAATCGAAATTTCGCGCCGTTATCATGTAAGTTGGTAAGCGTGCTACAAGCAACGTGCAGAATGGCCTGTAGGTGGCAGCATAGTGTAGATGCACAAATACCGTCGCAGTATCAGTATAAAGATGGCTGCCCCACTTGAGACTTGCACCAGGGAAGAACAGCATTCTCTTATTCGGTTTTTGAGTAGTGAAGGTGTGAAACCTATTGAATTCATCGAAGAATGAAGATTCAGTACGATGATGCATGTTTGACACAGCAGCAAGTCTACGAATGGAATAAGAAGTTCGCAAATGGTATGACTTCAGTGGAAAATGCTCCTCGTCCAGGTCAGGCACAATGAGTTGTGATTCCACAGAACATTGCAACAGTTGAAGCCATAGTGATGGAAAACCGCCGGGTGACACTGAATGACATTGCAACATGTTTAAAGATTAGTCATGGTTCAGCACACCACATTGTGCATGATGTGCTCCAGTTTCACAAAGTGTCTGCAAGATGGGTGCCACGGCAGCTGACTCCTGAAATGAGAGAACGATGTGTTGATGCTTGTGAAGAACTTCTTCGGCGCTTTGAATGAGAAGGTGATGGCTTCCTTGAAAGAATCATTACTGGGGACGAAACCTAGGTTCACTTCCACCAACCGGAAATGAAGAGAGCGAGCAAGTAATGGCGCCATTCCTCATCACCAAAACCAAAGAAGTTGCGAACAGAACCATCAGCAGGAAAGGTTATGCTGACTCTCTTTTGGGACAAAAAAGGCGTCATTTTGTAGCATTACATGCCTAGAGGGACCACTGTCACCAATGCATCATACACAGATCTCCTAAAAAATCATCTTCGGCATGCAATCAAATCAAAGCGAAATGGATTGCAGTCATCAGGTGTCCCTTTGCAACATGACAATGCAAGGCCCCACACTGCTCGTACAACAGTTGCAACAATCACAGACCTGAATTTTGAGTGTCTTCCTCATCCACCATACTCACCAGACCGTGATTTCCATATGTTCGGACCACTCAAAGAAGCAATGGGAGGAAAGAAGTTCACAATCTGATGAAGAGGTACGCCACACGGTGCACGAGTGGTTGCGCGGACTACCAAAAACATTTTTTTCTAAAGGAATGTATGCACTTTGTAAGCGCTGGAGGACTTTCATTGAGCGTGGGGGAGATTATGTTGAAAAGTGATACAGCTTTGTACCACTTCTGCACAATAAATAATATTTTAAAAAATATTTAAGGTTTTCATTTGACTCACCCTCGTATATACAAGTGTATATAATTGTAATGTTAATATGACAAAACCTATTTTAATACAATATTGATTAATGATTATGATTATAAAGTAGATAATAAAATTCAACCACTAATGCAATAAATTACAACCTGAGAGCACAGTTAAGTCCATCAAATGTAGGCAAACTGTGCTGTCCATAGAACATCTGGACTACATTAATTTAAAATTTAGATTGGAAAACAAAAAATTTCTATTTGAATTGATTCAGTGCAAAACATTGTCCTTAAATGAATGGTTAAGCACATACTGTGACCATTAGATTAACTTCAAGAATATTCTATCATTTATAAAAAATTTGTATCAATGAACAGAATAGAACAGAAAAAAGCTAGAAAACTTGTGATGCAGTAGTGTGAGTAATAATTCACAAGGAATCTGAAAGAAATAGTTTATAAAACTAGCCTTTTTTTTTGCAATTATGATTTAGATGACAACACAGAAGTATGTTCTAATTATTTTTTTAGTGTAGCATGTGTCACTGAAACTTTTTCTCCAACTTCATTATACAGCCTTCAAAGGAATATTAAATAATTGTCTTTTGATTAGAAGCTGTAGTTATCTGAAATTACTGACAACAAATATTATTAGACTATAGTTTGTTCTCCCAGTATCAGCTGGACCACTTAGGAAACATTTTACTTATCTAACAAATGTTTAATAGTAACAAACGTATTTATAGATGCCCATATATATGCTGTCTGAACAATTATTTACAGTATTCATATCATTTAGATTCCTGATATCTGGAAACTGAATGTTGTAACTTCTCTTATAATTTAAGCAGTGTAATCAAATATTATACGAACTCAAATATTAGATGTAATCAAATGTCATATACACTTAAATCTGGTGTTGACTAAGATATTATTTTCAGTATTCTGGTTTTTCACTCAATGATGAAATACTCTGCAGGATTATCCCAGTCTCTGAACAGTATTATTACCAGTACCGGATTAGTAATGTAGCAAGAGTTAGCAAATGCTACGGGCCCCGCGCCTTCTGGGGGGCCCGTGCTTTCTGAGGGGGTCCGCGCCGTCAGATTCTGCCCATCGTCGCTTAGCTAACAAAAAAGTGACGAACTTGCAATAAAAGTAACAATGAACTAAACAGTATTATTACCTAAGCGACGAATATACAAGCTTGAACTTGTATATTCGTATACTCGTCATTAGTTTGGTTTAATTTTTGACGGTCTCGGGCTGGTCGATATGCAGAAGCGTATACGAAGAGTTCAGAAATTTCTGGTCCTTTAAGATTAAATGTTGATTTAGCTTCTGATTTAGCTTACTTTAGGTTCATCAGATGTTCGTAAAATGTAGGTAGAGTTGTTGCATACCTTGCATATTCGCATTAACAAATTAAAGCTTTGGCAGATTTTAAGGTCTGTAAGTATTGCATCCTAGACCCGGATTTTGAACCGGGGACTTCCCATACCCGAATCTCACCCTACAAGCATCTGAATTTAGAAGTATTGAAAAATATGTATTCAATCATATAAAAGTACATCTGTGTTTTTGGATAGAAAAATAAATGATATAGAAAAAAGTAGGTTTATTTTACTATGTTTCAATATTTATTTATCATTACATCAAAATTTGCCTCTTGACTCGGATTACGGCGTACGACTGGGGTACTGAGAGTCCCTTGTTCAAATCCCTGTCTCAGCTGTAATTTTTATGGGTCTTTAAATTGACATTTACCTCTGGTAAAGCTTTGATTTGTTAATGCTAAGATGCCGGGACGATCCGTGGTTCGAATTTTACGTTAATCTGTTGGTCTCCTATTAAAAATAGGTGACAAAGATAGAGGTGTACTGCGCGGCTGATAAGAAACCCTATGACTGGAATTTTTTGGTCACATGAAACTATTGTTTTTTTACAGAATCTTTGCAGTCTGTATTTAAATCAAAATGTATAATAATCTTATTATTTTCTGTAAAAAAAAATATATATATATAGAGTGAATCGAAAGGAACCTGTAACCGAAAATCGGATCTCGTAGGTCCTAAAGTTGTACTGTGAATGCGCCACTACAGCGGTGGGAATGTGGGTGGCGGGCACGGAAATTAGCGTGGCGGGTAGTGGGTAATGGCCTGACCTCGCATTCGGGAGGAAGCCGGTTCGAATCCACGTCCGGGAATCCAGATTTATGTTTTCCATGGCTTCCTCAAATCACTCAAGGCAAATGCCTCCTTTAAAATACCATGACCACATTCCTTCCCGATCTTTTCACGTCTCTACTGACGTCGACAAGGCGTATAGTTATAAGACAAAAAAAAAAAAAAAAAAAAAAAAAAAAAAAAACTCGCGCGGGGGTGCACGGTTGTGTGACCTTGTGCTTGACGCTTGATTTAGTCTAGCTACGAACTCCGCAAAGTTCATATGACAAAGTTTTTAGACGCTTTCGTAATTATGTATATAATTTAATTCACTTGTGAAATCATCACGCATTTTTGTTATTGAAAGATGAAGCAAAAATAAATAAATATGGCAGTATTATATGGAAATAGAATTTGCTTATGGAAAAAAGATTGAATTTAAATTTATTTTTGATAAAATATTAAAATCTAAATAATTATAAATTTATTTTTCCACATCCGCATCCACTTCCACAAAACATCCGCATCCGAGGATGTCAAGCAATGAACACCCGCATTCGCATCTGCAGAGATGACATCCGCAACAACCCTACCCCAGATGGCGATAACCAAGGGCCCCTTCACATTTGCTACGACCCCGTGCTGTTATATCCAACTTTGATTATTACCACAGTTCACTTCTTTTAAAAGATTAATAGTAGTACTAACAAACGTGCTAATGTGTTTTCAAATCTTATACACAATGTTGGAAATGATAAGTTTTAATGATACAACCTTATTGAAGGATGTCTTAAGAAACTGAAGGTTGTCAACATGCCAAACAATGAAATGGATCATGGGATGATTCCAAAAAGCATTTGAGTTTCTAGTAAAAAAGTGAAGGCACTTTTACATGAAAGGTTATTTTAAACTTTACCCTAGAATACTAAGAATTGTAATCAGGAAGGCCATGAACATTAAAATATCAGAGAAAATAAAGAATTCCAGTAATAAAATTAAAACAATAGGAGATAGAATATAATATGAAAAAGGAAAATTTCTAATTCACTCAAACAACACAAAACCTGAAACAAAATGAATTTGTGCTGAGTTAAGTAACTATGTAAAATACTTAACAAACTTCTTACTACACTTCTGTTTTTACTTTACATTAATGATCCTCCTGAAAATTTATCCGACAAGGCAAAGAGCATATTATTGGCGGATGATACTAACCTGAAGGGGGAAAACAACACACACACCAACCAGTAACCAGTAATTAAATGCATTAGCTATCTGGTTTAAAGCAAATTAATTAAAACTACATTTTGATAAAACACATTACATTAGGTTCAAAGCGAAAAAAGACAAACAAAAGTTGTACATATAACTTATAGATATAACACAATCTTCGAAACAAAGATTATAAAATTTGTAAGCATTCAGATAGACGATAATTTGAGTTGACAAGAGCTTAGCACACTACTACTGAAGAAACTAAGAAGTGCCTGCTTTGCAGTAAGAACACTTTCTCAAACATCACATCTAGAATTAACAAAACAGATGTACTACTCTTATTTTAATTCAGTCATGTCATATGGTATAATTTTTGGAGAAAATTCTTCACAGAAGAAAAAAATTTCACAGTGCAGAAAAGAACTATAAGATTGTTATGAAAGTAAAACCTAGTAGGTACCTCTTGCAGAAAACTCTTTGACTGCGTATATAGATTCCCTATTGTACTTTGTCATAGAACATATTAGTTTGTTTACATCAAATTTACAGGTACAGTCTTTGACATTACTTTTGGCCGCTGCTGAAATATTCTATCACTCTTATTTTGCACAATCTGGCATCAATGTCATCCCAGGCAACAGGAACGCAATACTGGCTCCGCCTCCTCGCAATTTCATTGGTGGATATTTTATTCAGAGCCATCTATACTGCAGATTTTTCATTTCCTTAAGTCAATGCAGGAAACAATTGGCTAACAGGTAGGAATTAAGCTCCTCCCACTGACGATTCTTATTGGCAGAACAGTTCATCAACCTTCCATTATATTTCTATAATACTTTACCAAAATTCAGATCTTGAAACGTATCCCACAAGTTGTAATTAAGGGGGTTGCATTAAAGTGAGGCAGGAAACAGGCTCAATGCTATATATTACTACGGTTGATTACCATAAAACTATAACGATAAGATTGTTATACTCATTTTGATAATTCCTTCGGATAATATTTCACTCATATATCTGGTCAGTCCACAAACCAAGGGATAATCATGTTCCATTAGGTAGAATTTTTAGTACTACGAAACAACAGAAACAAGAAATTATTTCGGAACTGTCTCTCTCCAAGATGGATTGAATGAAACAGTCTTACTTCGCTGCGTTGTATACACCTATACGAGGAAAGTAGCACCGAGCGTCCAATGGTCCTATGGTTAGCGTTCCGGGCTGCTGAGCGAGCGGTTCCGAGTTCAAATCCAAGTAGTTCTTTTTTTTTTAATTTTGAAATTTATCATTACTTGTATTTTCTTTTTAAGCGTATCAAAACTGCACATTGCTTATGAGTATAAGGTATCCATGATTCTTTCCTAACTGCGTCAGGAAATACGAAAAAGATCTGCGAAACTACCCAATGTTTCGTAACTAATAGCCAACGTAAGCATGAAAGATTTGCGGTAGGCAGAACTGACGAAAATCTACACAGGTTTCAAGCCGCGCCGAAATCATATCATCTGTCCCTTTTCAAAAGACACACATGTGTCCAAAATAATTATTTCACAGTAGAACGATCATCGCGTTTCAGAAAGAAATTTTTTACAAGAGGAATTTTTGCTCTCTTTGTAGGTGGACGATAATGATTATGCACTATATAAATAAATGAGAGTTAATCGCGTAGAACTAAATAATAGCACCGCAACAAATTAAATGACCATTGTCACTAAAAAATTTACATCCAGATTATTATTGTAGGACAAAAATAAATTCTTTTATAACTGGTATAAGTAATTAAAGTTAATTTAGATTTGGGCTTAAAGACAGGGAGTTCTTAAAGTACCGTTTTTCCCGTTTTCTACAATGCTGTTAGTTGTTTTTGACACTATTACGTCATGATCTTTACAGCATTGGGATTTATTAAATACTGGGGATAAATGCGCATTATTTAACAAGGCGTGAAATTACCTGCGTTATTCTTTGTTTGGAATAACATAAATAAATTCAAGCATTTGGCGAATGAGGATGTCGCCGTTCGCGTGATTGTTCTTTAGTCTCCTGTATAAAGTGGAACGCTCAAGTTTTGTCACCCGTCACCCGTCATAATCGACTCCATAATCGCCTAGGTCTCAAGGATTCAAACAAACACAGTCTACCGGTAAAGTAAGGTTGATAATGACTAAAGACCGGAAGACCGAGCGTGGAGGTGTGAGCGGTAACGCTCTGGCTCCAGGCAAATGCTGGGATGATTCTTATAGAAGGCCATGGCCGTTCCCTTCTTTAATAAATTCAACATCGATGAAACGTAAAGCAATAAACAAAAAAAATAAGGATAGGGAGGAGGTATTGTTAATAGATTACAAGCCAGCTGCGACCTCCTCAATAAATTTAGCCAGATCTATTTTTCTATGATTTTACGCCTCGTCGACATAGAGGTGATTATTGGCTGGATAGGAGTAGTGGCAAGGATTTCGGCCATGCCCTTGTAAAGAACCCATTCCGGTATTCATATGGAGTGATTTGGGGAAACCTTGGAAACCACAAATCTGTATCGCCGAACTTGGATTCGAACCTATGTCCTCCCGAATAAGAGATCAGAACGTAAACGATTTTCAGACGACGCCTAGTCATTCACAAGCCGTCACAGCACCGAACAAACGCGTGTTCCGAAATGGTAAAGATGTAGAAAAATAGATATTTGTTCAACCTCTAAAAACGGTAAATAAATAAAATAAAATAATTTGATTCTTTATCTATGAATGCTTGGGAGACGTTACTTTTTGTATTGCCCTCATGCAATTAACATGGATTCCCACCGTTTTTTCAATTACTAGCTGTATGTTGGATAATTGTGAAACCAACAAAAACTTTTGCCAAATGTTCTGCTCGTGTTGAATTATTACGTGTAGATATTATTTACGCGTTATAAAGGTATTCTTCCTTGCCGAAGGAAGTAGGAAACTTAAGACTACTTCCTGGTAAGCGTTGTCATATTTACTTTCTGCGATGTTGCCACGATGTTCTGCGTAGTAGTAGAGCTGTAGCAATTTCCCTATACAAGAAATAGTGTCTCATAGCTGGACACACACATCGGCGAAATGAAAAATTATTTATGTTCCAGTCTCATCTAGAATATTTTCATTTAACTGATTACTTCTCTTGTAACAGTTCGATTCTTTATACAGATTACTATTCAATCACGGAATGTTGTATCTATATGTATATATTTTCTTTGGTCATATAATTGATGAAGCACCAGCTTCTGTAAGTTTAGGTGTCTGAGTGGTAACGCGCTGGGCTGTCAACGTGCTGGTTCTCGGTTCAAGCCCAGGTGCTGTAATTTTTTTTTTTTCATTCTTTATCTCCTTTTCACTTGTTGCAAAATACATATCATTTAAGTAAGTTTATATATGTTTCGTGGTCAATTGGAACAGTTGAAAAGAATCATAAAATTAATGTTTTGGCTGAAATGAGAAAGTGTCAACGCATCTTGCGCCAATAGGAACTGAAAGCCAGTTTTCCGATAAATTTAATTTAACCATTACGATTTGTGCCACTCAACTTTACCAATTTTTTTCTAGTTCTGATGGCAAAGGCGGGAGATTGATGATTGGGGTAATGATGGCTGTTTAAAAATAACAAGGACCTAAATCAAACTAATGTGCGGTTTTGTAGCTAATGTTCCTGTTGGACACAGTGGTATTAGCAAGCAAATCAGAATTGAAAAAATGTGAGTAGTTATTATTACGAAAAACAAAAAATCATCATTGACGAATAACATGCTAATGCGAGGTTCCGTATTTAAAAAAATGATTGCTCCTACTAGTGATCAGTAATGATATAATTGATGTATATCCTCAATATAATGACATGATAACCTTATTTCCGAAATCTGAAATTGCAAGAAAAAAAACAGGAAATTTGAGGAAGGAGGAAAGATAATGCCAGGCTGGTTATAAGTTGATATTACCTTAACTTCTGTCTCTGGTAATCCAGTGAGGACGGTACTGTAAGTGGCTCAGATTCGCGGAGCCATGCTGATCCCGGAATCTAGTGCGTTGTCTCGCGGTTCCACGGTTCGTGTCAGGCCGCGGGCAAAAGTGGTTTCATGAGCGTTATGGTTTTCTGGTGTTGCTTGTACACGGGACAGTGAAAACATATTATACACTTAATGAGAGGCAAAAGCTACATATGTCTGCATTTTCGTTGTTATTCTTTAGTAACGTAATTATTAATGCAATGGCTCGGAAAAAAATTAGTTTTTAAGTAATGTAAAAAAAAAAAAGAAACGGCCTCTGTCTTTGAGAAGGGGGAAATTTCACATTTCGTATTTTTTTTATTTAAAACGAAATTTTGATGACTTGATCGTGAATGTGAATTGAGTACTGTCTAATGTCACTGCTAAACTTTACCCTTCATCCAATTCGTTCGGCTATGAATTAATGTAAATATATGATTTGTAATTGAGTCTAAACATTACTGACAAACATTTTTAAAAGTGAGGCTCAAAATTTTTTGATATTAATAGATCAGTCAAACATCCGTATAATTCAATCAATGAAACAATCCATCATTCAACCAAAATATTATTGGATTAATTTCCTATTCGTTTGCTGAATAGTAACGCAAACAAGATTTAATTTAGAAGTGATGCTAAAGTCAAACACAATCCATTTCAGAATACTGAAATGAGTAACAATCCAGTCTTACAGTACAAATCAGGATACTGGATGTAAATTCATTTAGCCAAAGTTTCAAGCAAGTAGTTTGTTTCCTCATAGTTGTAGAAGAATGATAGCCAGGATATGGACGTCGTAACATCCACAAGGAAGAGGAGTGGTTTTTGTAAATATCCTACGTTTCATTTATTCTAAGCTAAAAGCTATCAGTTTCTAAATTTCTGGAAGATTTTGTCCCGAGATAAAAATCATAAAATAACAGATAGAAATAGTGACACTTATTTTGCGTAACGTTTTGGTAACAGATAAACTACTATGTTGTTAAGTAAAAATTACGTGTCAGCTGATAGATGAAGTTAGCACTATCTAGAGCCACTTCAGAAGACTCGTTATTGGGTAGATCCTCCGATTTGTTTGGAATTCATTGGCTGCAGATCGCGGCCCACCCATATCACTGTAAACTAATAATTACAAGGATCTTTAACGCTTCGAATAATTAAATTCTGACGGTTCGGTTTAACTACTATAGCTTTTATCAGTCCATCGTTCGCTCGGATTCACAGCAGAATTGACGTTTGTGTCTAGATTAAAAGAAATTTGGGTGCATTTTTATTTTCTCTAACACAATGAATATTCGTATAGAATGAATGGATGAATTTTATAAATAATCTATACGACAGTCTTAAAAAATCTACGAGTGAGAGCATTACAGCACTTGTTTCTCATTTAAGAATACAGTTGAATATTGGAGTGAAATAAAGTGTCTCTTAATGCTTGATAGCAGAGTATCAGGAAAGTGAAACACAGGTTATTTATAGAAGACGGACGTTCATAATTTCCTGTTTCCGCATAAGTAGGCGGAAATTTTGGTAAGCACTGGCCTTGCTTTCGATCTTTCCTTCCAGTTTACTAAATGAATGGACTCTTTGTCATTATTGTATATGAATTCTTTTGTCTATCACCATCAGTGTCGGTTTCAGTACTATCTTCTAGAAGTGTGTCTTCTTTATTTATCAAATGTAATGAGATATAATAATTCCTTTGTTCTAACAGTTATGGGCAGCAGTCTGGGAGCTTAATGGTTATGGCAGATGGAAAGAAATGGCAGTATCATGGGTTCTCAAATCACTTGGTCTAAATGAATTTTTACTGAATTTACTTTGTTCATGTCAGTAGTCAAGGACGATCAGTTGTTCGGATCCCATGGTATAGCCACGACTCAAGCCTAATACACAGCAAAGAGACTTTCACTAGGCTGCCGAAGTAATTTATAATTCAGATTTCATTTTACCTGAATGTATTATGATAGCATCGTGGTATGTGGAATGAAGAAACATTAAAACAGAAATGAAAAGCAGAACTGAAGAATTTCGTAATTACGAAATGTGAAGTGACTTGTCGCAGAAATCAATAGTTCTGTATGTGGATTTTAATGAAAATAAGGACTCTTAAAACTGTTATCCTGTATATCCAGCGTATTTCTGTGAATATATCTTCCTACAAATTCTTTCTTAGGCCACGATTTCCAAAACAAGTGTTT